>JBDPZO010000001.1:7095917-7277642 GCA_039877585.1 Heterodera filipjevi
GGTCCCTTTGAGAAAAAAAAAAATCAAAAAATTCTAAGAATCAGCATTAAAAAGGAATCATTTTGTTATCCCCTTAAAATTCAGCATTTCTGAGACCCTGGCCTAAACCATTAAATTTTACATTAAATATGGTTGCGCTTCAAAATTATCATTTGCAATATAAAAAATTGTTAATTATCAAAAAAATGTTTTTTTCGTATTTTGTTCACAGGGAAACAAATTTAGTTTAGAAGAGGAGAGCGGGTCTCCAGCGGTGCCGATAGGCGCTGCGGGAGATTTGTTCACAGATTTAGACAAAATGGTACTTCAAAAATGCTCCCTGGGCAAAATGCGAAATTCAATGTACATCTGAAAAAAGTCTCTTGAAAATTTCAAAAAATGAAGGCCATAAAAAAAGTACGTACTTTGAAACAACTACAAAATCCACACCCTGTTTTAGCTGATTAAATCAAAACTGCCAAAATTTTTTGGTTTAAAAGTATTCAAACCTTTCTGAACAAGCAATTAAATTGAACTAATTTTGGTAGCGACGATAGCCGTGGATTAGCTCTAATGTTTGCTAAATTTCAAAAAATTACATTGTCTTTTCAAAAATTATGGCAATTTAAGAAGCATAAAAAACCGATTTTAAAATAAATTTTGTCAATTAACAAAGAAAAGTTCATTTTTGTGTTTTCACAGGGGGGAGACAAAAACTATTTCAGTTTTCTGGTGTATTTTATCAAAAGCACAAAAGTTTTTGGGTTAAGCAGGGCAAGTTCCTGGATTAAACTACGCCAGTGGTTGCCCGAAAACTAGGAGCGTCGTTCTGAGCTTTTTTGAGTCTTTCACACTTTGTTTTTTTTATTAGGGGGTGTACGGAAATTGCATAAAAAGAGCGAATTTACGAAGGAAGGATCTGGCACCGCTTTAAGCACTGATTAATACCAATGTATTTATTTAATTGTTGGCATTGATATTTGTGAAAGAAAAAAGACCGCCCAAAGAGGAAGAAATCAATTACAACAAAAAGGAACACAAAATGACTGTTGACCAAATCTTTCCCAAATGTAACCAACGCCCCTCCCCCCCGCCCCCTCATGTACCTCCGTAATATGCCGCATCGGAGGAGTCATTTGATCGTAAATTGACAAATTTTTTCGTGACACGCATCTTAAAAACCGCAGTACACTAAAATAAGAAAGTAACAATCCTTATTTTTTATTATTTAAAATAATATGAATTAATTTTTTGGGTGAAAGTATGTGACCCCCCACCCCCCCCCTAACAAAAAATGGCACCATAAATGATAACTAATCGCCCCCCCCCCGGGGTTCGCCGATGAGCTCTGCATGAAAAAAGGATTCTGATGTTGGGAAAATGCAAAACTAGGTTTAACCGTGCAAGTCACGTGGGTTTTCTTCCATTTTACACATTTTTTTCACTTGTGACATTGATAAAATTCATGCACTAGAACGCCATTATGTAATAAAATTAGTTACGCAAAAAAGGAGTATGCGCGAGAAGCAGAGCAAGTCGTGGGCCGCCAGAAGTTGGGGCGGGTTAGTCGAGCGTCGGTTAGGGGTTGGGGACCAGAGGGCCCGAATAACGGAGCAAGCATCCGTACTTTAATGGCGTGTGATGCGTTTTCCGTAAAAAAAGCCACTCATGCACTTTTTATAAATTTTGGAGAGCCGTTGAGTTTGGTTTTCTTATTGTTTTTTTCTTATGACAATTTCTCAAAAACACTGACAACTAAGATCAGCCCGAAAATGTCAAAAAAAAAAAAGGCATAAAAGCAGGGTTCCATCGAAAATTTCCTGATAAATAAGCCCAAATACTGGTTTTAAAAAATAAGCTTTTTGTGGTCAAACAATAAAGCAATTTTTTAAAACGTCGTTGTTTTGAGGCTTAATTGCATTTACTTCAATAAAAGTTACAATTGGAACAAGTTAGCACCAACCGCAAAATTTTTTTGAGCAATCGGGCTTTTTTATGAGAAATTTAAAAACATTTCTAACAATTTTGATCAAAATTCACTTCACTATGCACCAAGACTTTCACTGTGTCCAGCTGTCAAGCAAATTCCTCGTGTCAGGTCCATGGCCACCGCAAAGAGAAAAAAAACGTTCTACAAAGCATGTGACGACTGGGATTGCGAGCACTTGGCTCGACGCAGCACATACAAATTCGGAAGTTGAGCCTAAGAAATTTAAAAAACTTTATGCAAAAAGTGAACATCCACCAGAAAAGCGCTCCATGTTTACTCGATTGAAATCCAAGATAATCAGGGTATTTCGGCTCTAAAATTCTGTGTGAGTCATATTGATACAAATAATTGTGCTCCAATGACCGGAAGGCAAGTTACGGTGCCAATTCAATACTCCGCGTGCTCGCACCTCATTATCGTCCAATCCAATTCCCAGAAAATGGACAAATTTTGTCGCAATTTTAGAAAAGAATTGTCCATCACAGAGCGCTGCTTGCGCTGTCAGTGTGAGAATTTGCCAAAAAAAAAAGCGGTGTCAAAAGCGGAGATTTACAATTATCGGTAATTGCCTCAAAATCGTCAACAATTTCGCAGTGTTCAACTTGGTGTGTATATTCACTTTCTCTGTCATTTGATTCATCAAATTTTACTAGACCACACATACACACCACCACAATGTTATTGATTAGTAAGGCAGGCATTAATACATCTTCATTTTCCTCCATCGACAGCTCGCCCTTATCATTTTACATATTTGACATTATCCTTATTCGTCTTCTCTCTGCATTTGGACTCTTCTATTATGTTTTCTTGTTGTGTTAAATAAAAGATTATTCAAATACACACCAAAAATTGGCGCAAGTCATCGTTCTTTGTTTTAGTATTAGCATATTTCAGTCTTCGGTATTGGAAGAGCGGTTGTCGGAAAAAAGCACCGGTTTTAGCTTATTTTTCAAATTATTTTCACACATCACCACCCAAATGTTCGCAACCCACCACAATAACCACATGTCCTCGGATCGACACAGCCGTAAAAAGCCACTGCGCGTAACCGAGACGGAAGCATTCGTGAAGTCTAAGCTGTCAAAAGCCACTGGACCAACTCTCGATTTGGAAGTCACTGTTGGGAACACTAGTCACGTTGGTGGACACGCTAGTGGCACCTCAAACAGCGCATTCACCCATCAAAAGCATTTCTATTCTATTATTTTAACATTCACCACTATACGGTCTACCATTCCGTGTTCTGTTGCCGAACAAAGCAAAACAAAATACCAAATCACATTTCTATACTATTCTCTTGATTAATTCTTCACTCAGTCACATATATTCTCAATCACTGTCAAGCACACCCGATCAACTCAACGCATTTGCGCCGATCACAAGCACAGTTCATGAAATTGTTACAAAAATCTTCAAATCGGCACAGCACAAGCATCACAAACATCACACAGCCAAGTGACATGGACTTATTTGCAAATTGACGCCCAAATTCAGGATTTTGTTTTACAGCCCGACGCCCAATCGACAATTTGTGACCGATGGGTAGATCAGTTTGGACCATTTGTGGAGCATGATGGTAGCACAGGTAGAGGAGAGCAAAGTCCGACTCACTCGTAAGTAAGACTGGGCACGAGACGAAGTACAAACGTACTACTGAGCGTTATCCAGCCAAAAACACCGGAAAAAGTTTGTTTGAGTGACACATTTGGGAAAACTGGCGTTCGTATTTTTCGCAAACTAAATCAATGTTTATTCAAAAGATACGAATGTTTTCTGCTCAAGTGCGAACCCAAATCAAGATGTACTCGCTTTCGTCAACCGTAACCGCAATGCGGAAAAAGCGAAAAGGGACATACAAAGGACCAAATATCAAAAGTCTCATATGTTTGTGCAGGTTCTAGGCGAAGCACAACGCGGGAACGCGGCACGCTGCATTAAGGTGTTGGACAATAATGCCGACTTCGAAAAATTGGTTGCACGAGTGAGAAAAGGAAGTCATAGCAAGTGCGGGGTTTGTGCCACTTTGCCGCTCCACATGTGTGCTACTACATTTGGGCCTCCACATTTGCGCCTACGACATTTGCGCCGTCCACATTTGCGCTCCCAATTAAAAAGAAAAAAATATTGGTCTCTTTGGACAGAGCTAAAAGGCCTTACTTAAATGATGGAAGATTACTCTGTTTCCAGACTCAACCACGAGGAGGTAAGCAGACATTGAGAACCACAAACCACACAAAATTCTAATGAAAAAAGCTATTGTACATAAAATAATTTAAATACTAAAAAACTATTTATTATTAATTACATTCAGTTGGACAAATCACATACATTAGTATTTTTGTTTTCATTTATTTTTTTCTTTTCTTATAGTTTTTTAAAAAAAGATGCTCAATCGAGCCAATGATCAATTCCTTTTGTGGAAGTCGAAATGACAGTGCTGTAAATGTGTAATCATCTTTGTCATCACGCTGACCAGGACCAAATTGATCCAAATTGAAAAATATTAAAAAAATACAATGAAAACAAAAAAATATAAATAGTATTGTGATTGTCAACTGAAGTATTATAATAAATATTTTTTCCTTAGCATTTAAGTAAAGGCATTTAGCTCTGGCCAAAGCAGACAAATTTTTTCTTTTCATTGGGGCGCAAAATGGGAAGGCGAAATGTAGTAGGCGCAATGTGGAGGGCAAATGTGGGCGAAAATGTAGAGCGCAAATGTAGTAGGCGCAAAGGTAGCAGGCGCAAGTGTGGAGCGCAAATGGTGGAGGCGCAAAGAGCACTCACCCAACTGCGGTTGAGTCGGCAGCATTCAGCGGCCGACAAGATTTTCAATGCAATTCAAATTCGGCCCCCAAAATTCAGGCAAACCCAAGAAAGGAACACCGCCACGAGCCCGCTCATTTTCACAACCACGGCAGCGCAACTTCAGTATATGTCAGAAACGTGACTCATTCATCGGCAAACAATCACCAAAAGGACTGCCAAAAACAGCCATGTTCCGATGCGGACGTCAACATTGGAACTCAGGAGTGGTATCCAAGTACGGTTAAGTGTCACAATGCGGTAAGCAAGGTCACATTTCAACAATTTGTGGGGCTAACGCAATTTTCCACGCACTAATTATGGAAAAAACACCAATAATAGTTGAGTGCCTGCACACACACCAGCACAATGGCTTTGTTTTCGAATGGCACGATGACGAGCCATACATCACCAAAGAATGTCAAAATTTCGGGTCACTGTGTGCAATTGGTCGCCACACAGGGTCGAAACTCACAATTTTGAAAAGGAATACTTGGCGTAAGTTGGCATGCCAAAATTTTCCACACCAATTTAAGGGGTCGCTCATATACGTGTGATATTTCAATTTCCAGGTGGGAAGGAGGAAGGTTTTTAGCATGCAGCACGTACATTGTCGAAGGACTGAGCAGGCGTACTCAAATCGAAAGGAAGGCCTAGCTGATTTTTGTCATTCAAAAATTCATCAATTCACTTTTTGGTCGTAAGTCATTTGCGTACCGATCACCGTGCTTTTGGGCATTTTGGTCCAAAGGACCGGCTCATCCCTATTTTTCAGCATCACGTTTGCAGGCTGGGCCCTAATCCTGCTTAATTATGAATTTTCTTTGGAGTTCGTTCGAAACAGATGCACAGGACAAGCAGAAGACGACTCAGTCGATGATCGCAGAACAGCGAAATTCAGCAGTAGGCGAGGACATGGTCATGCTCAACTGTGTGCCGAAGCCGAAAGTGAAATCGAACAAAATTTCAAGTGAAAATGGAGCATTGCCGATCACTGTCAGGAAATCAGGCAGCTCAACAGGAGATAGATTGATCAGGGAAGTGATCGATTTCACTCAAAACAAATGGCTATAGAGCCATTCATTCCGAAATCAACCCTATTTTAGGCCGACAAAATTTAGCATTGATCACAGGTTGTCTGGTTATTAATGGAAGATGTCATTCCATCAACATTACGGAGCAAAGTTTTGAGGCATTGCACTTTGCTCATCCTGGCATTGTGCACTTGAAAAACCTGGCACGAACTATCGTCTATTGGCCGTCAATGGACGCTGACATTGAAGCAATTGTTCGGGGATGTAGTCGTGTCAACAGCAGCCAAGCGACCACCCAAACAGCCGTTACAACCTAGCCAAATACAACGTCTGTTTTTGAACGCATTCACATCGACTTGGCAGGACCGTGTAGCAATGGCAACGTTTATTTGGGTCGTCGTTGATCATTTTCAAAGGCCAGAAGTTTTTCATCTTCGCCAAACGTCATCACAAGCATGTTATGAGATCAGTTACAATGGCTTTTTATATTTTGGCATTCCAAAAACAACATTCGGACAATGGGTCCACAATTTATTTCGGAAAATTTTAAAAATTTTGCATGAAAAAAGCAATCAAAAATCTTTTCTCACCGCCATATCATCCACAATCGAATGGTGCTGTAGAACGGTATGTGGATATTTCAAAAGACAGTTAAAAAAACTTGGTGGGGACAAAGATGGTTAAAAAGTCAATTTGTTTTATCGTTCCACCCCAATTGCGTTCTAGACAACAGATCACACCGCCGAATTTTCGGGACGTCAGCTCCGAACAAAATATCACTTATGCGTCCGGAAAAGACAACTTCATGGACTGACGGACCAAACGCACAAAAGATGAAAGTGCAATTTGACAAGAAGCATGGGACAAAACAGACACCTTTTCAAAATGGTGATCAGTCCAGTTGAGAACTACCGTAATGGTAGTACAGTTTGGTTGTTTGGTAAAATCGTGGGTAAAATTGGGCTAATTTTTCAAATCCGATCACTCCAATTAGCAAACAGAATATTACACGTCCACGCAACGCCATGAGACTGACGTCAGCAACTGAGTCTAGCCCGACATGGGCAGATCAATTGATGACAGTCAAATATCAGTTCGATCACCACAACAGCAAAGGCAAAACACACCCACACCCACCGCCGGAACAGCCAGATCAGCAATGGATAACAACAAATGGCTCAATATCAAGCCGAACCGCAAACACCAATACTGCGACGTTCTGAAGAATTCCAGGCGTGTTCGTTTTCTCAGTCCGAACCGAACTGGGCCACGACATGACATCAAAGAATTATGATCAGGGTTTTCTTAAGAAGGGGAGGTGTTGTGTCTATTCACTTTCTCTGTCATTTGATTCATGCAAATTCTTTACTGACCACACACACACACACACACATGTTATTGATTAGTAAGGCAGGCATTTAAATACCTGTCATTTTCCTCCATCGACGCTCTGCCTTATTCATTTTCATATTGACATTATTCATTATTCGTCTTCTCTGCATTTGACTCTTTCTATTATTGTTTCTTGTTGTGTTAAATAAAGATATTCAAATACACAACACAACTCGCTGGTTGAATTCTTGAAATGGCTCGCCAATTTGAAATAATGGACTCAATGTCGATCGGCAATTGTCGGCTCCTCGCTTTGCTGCGTTGTGAAGCACAGAGCCGGCATATAACGGGGATCAGGTTGGTGCCTTCAATTTGAAAAAACATTGTTTTTCTCCGCGAATTGAATGATGAAATTTGTCTGTGTATATTTTGAAAAAACTTGGACAAAAGAACTTGAAATTAGAGTTAATTTGATTAAAAAAATCCATCTCATATACATATCTTAATAGATTATTTTTAAAAAGAGTTTGGGCAGAGGCGGTCGGATTCTATCAAAAATGTAAATAAATTTTCCTCAAATTTGTTAAAAAATCAGCGTTAACCTGTAATATTGAATTCATAAAAGAAGTAATAGTGTTATTTACTCCAGGAACCGATCTTTCCCCATTCTATAAAGTTTAATTTATGTATGTTGGTCTGAGTAATTTAAAACAAAATTTTGAATCATGAACTGGTCATCTTCGCGAGGCGATGTCTGATAATTTCTTTTGATTTTATTTAGGAAAACAAAATTTTTTTTATAATTGTTTGTATTATTTTGTAATTTTATTTTATTAAATGATAATTCATTCTTGTATTAACTGAGTACACATTTAAAATCCGACTTAAGTAAATTTTCAATTATAAGATTTCTTACTTTAATAATAATTTACATTTCTCGAGAACGAAGGCACCACTGGTGTTTTAGAAAGGTAAGAAGCGATCGATCTATACTTATAAGCATTTTACGTAAATTTTTTGTTATTTAATTAGATTTTAATATAATGATCGTTAATTTATATTAATTTATTATTTTTTTATTTAGGTTAAAGATTTTTGTTAATTTTTATTTGCTGATTTCTTTTTTTATAATTTAATTTCATGCTAAAACAATAAATTTATAATGAAAATAATAATATTGTGTAAAAAAGTATTCATTTTTTCTTTCTTTCATTTTTTGTCTGTCATGAGGCTTTCAGCACAATGTTTGTATTGGTACTCTCTTTTTTTGGCCATAAGTAAGAAGCAATTGGCTAATCAGATTAATTAAAATTGATACTTTAATCGGTATTTTTTTGTTTGAATATTTATTAAATGATATATTCCCTTTTCCATGCGGGTGTTCTATTATTTCCGTCTCCCAAGGTGGTTTCAGTTTCAGGTTTTCGTTTAGGCGCAATTTTCTTTTAAAATTCAATTCGTTTTTTTATTTTTAATTAATGATTACATTTTATTTGAAATTAGAATTATTATATATTCATATTTGAATCCTCCAACAAATATAAAATTTATCAAATATATAAAAATATTATAAAAGATTTATTGTTTCTATAGGCATTTGAAGCAAAGTATGAGTATTTATCCAAATTTCGAATTTAGAAAAAAATTGGTAATTAAAAGAATTATTCCCAATATTTTCATTGTAATTTTTTATTTTTTATTTATTAGAATAAGAAATACTTTTTACTTTATATTAAATGTAATTATTAATTTTATTTTATTTAACATATTAATTACTGTCGCTGCCCACTTACACATTTTGATAAAAATAAGGAAGATTATTATAAAAAGCTTAAATGGTTGTGATTCAATCATTATGAAATAGATAACCTAAATGTAAAGTATATTATTACAATAAACCAAATATGGTTTTATAACCATTAAATATAAAATAAATAAAGAAAATTTTAGAAGTGCTAAACTTATGATATGACTATGACTGTAACATGACTCTTGATGAGATCGTCCAATTTTTAAAAACAGTGCCAAGACTGACTTTTGGCGGACCTGTATGTGTACCTAAAAAATGGTTTCTATTTTTCGAAATCAAATAATAAGGGCCGACTTTTCGGATAAAAACTGTTATAATTAATGAGTTAAAAATATATGATGGTCTAAAACTTAATGATAAAACCAAGTGATGATCGCGATGTGAAGACTCGATCGGATTGCAACAGCTTTTAGTAAATACTTTAATCTACCGTAGTGCAAAATTTCAAAGTTTAGCTGCCGCGTAAAACGTTTTTACATAAATCCGCCTGGCCAAATCCGCAATCCATCACACAACCCTGCATCCCATTGATACAGGGCAAATTCACAAGAAGATTTATGTTTTATCAGAAAAGCCGCTGACAAGGGAACATTCCGAACTAAACCTCGCAAACTTAAAAAAAATAATGTTCGAGAATGGATAAATGTATTGACGAATTTTTTTATAAAAATAAAATCAAAATCATAAAATCATCACCTTAGAAGAACTGCGAACCCAAGGAATCTTTCAATTAAATAGAACCTTTACAATAAACTGCCACTTACTGCTCAAAATACTTTCGGATCATTTACGGCATGAAAAGGTCGGCAATATTAAGTCCAGAAATTAGAAATTAGGTAATGAGAAGAAAGGAAGAATATTAAGCAAATGTAAGTTAATTTACAAATGTATGTAACAACATGAAGCTATTTGAGTATCTTAGGAGTATAAAGTTATATTAGGTTATGTCATCTATGATAATTTACAAAAAAAAAAAAATATATATTTATTTGCACCTCACCTTCATATGAAGTTGAAAGTACACATCCTACCTTCTCTCCCTTCGCTTTTTGTATATTCTAAATATCTTTTTAATATATTTAGAAGCAAATTTTATTTGTTATTTTTCGTAAATATTAAGTATGGCACTGCATATAATGCGTTGTATTTGGTTCTCTAGATCTTTACTCCTTCAGACAATTAATGGTGTTTAAAATAATATTTTTTTAATTTAAAAACCTCAGATTCATTCTCATTATTTTCATTTTTCGATTTTAAAGTACCGGTACGGTTTTCAGAACTGGCGGTACCGGTACTAACCGGTACCAAATAAGCACTGGTAAGAATGGTCTCCGAGTAAGAAATTGTGGAGAAAAATTGGAGAAAACGGAAATTGTAGAGATAAGTTGTTATAAATTAGTATTTTTTTTTAAATTATTCCATGATAATTCTATTTGTTTGTGAGTATTGTTTCTTCATTCGTGTGCTTGGATTCAAATCCCACATACCGTAGCAAATTTAAATATTTTTTTTAATTTTTTTCTTCTGAAAATTCAAGAATAAAAATAAAATATCCAAAAATAAATTGACAATTTTTATGAAAGTTTTCTCTATAAAATTTCATTTAATTTTCAAAAATTTTCCCGCCGTTGGACTTGAATTTTTTCCCAGTAAAAAATTTCAATTTAATTTTTGCTAATTATTTTAATATGAAATTATTTACATTATATAAAAGGAATTTTATCGCCACAGAATTGCACTTAAAAGGCATCTTTTAATCGATTTAATTGACCTTTTTTCATTGAACTTATTTATTGAAAACTGAATGCTGAGAATAAGAAAGTGAAAAGCTTATTTCTATTATTAAAATAAATGGAATATTTTGATTACTACTATCATAAAATAAAAGCTCTATTTGCATTTAATACCTTTTTAAATAATTTTTAAATGCCATCAAAGAAAAAAAAATTTTTTCCGTTTGGTAAAGAAACCCGCAGTAAAGGCTTTAGGTGAAAAAGTTTAAAAAGGCATTTGTAAGCCCATTCTGCTGGAATTAAACCAATACTTTCTTTTACTTTACTATCTATAATATTATTTAATATAATCAATATCGTAAAATGGAAAATGCACCTTTGAATAAGCTTTCGGCACTTGTCTGGGGCATGGTAATTTTGGGGTGGTGACTTTTTCAATGATGCCCTCAGTTATCTTTCTTAATGTTGCCCTGATGGCTCTCAAATATGCACCCGTGAACAATAATGCCATGGCGACTTTTTCACTTTGCCCATTTTTATTTCAATTTTCAATAAGCCCTAGTGTCTTTCCCATAATACCTTAGTGGAAATTTGGCGCATAAAAAGGGACCTCATCACTTTCATTCATTCATTCAATCCTCCTCTTGTCATTGGAGTTCCCTCATTTCTCATTCTTTACCTCGGCTTTTCTCATCACCAATGAATCGCTTTTTTTTGTTTGTTAGCCTTGCCGCTGCTCTGCTGTTGATGGTGCCCGGCTGTGGTGTCTTTGAAATTCGCGTGAAGGCACTGAACGGCAATATTATCAAGTGAAAATGAAAGATGGAGAAACTGTTGGAGATGTGAAGCAAAAACTGGGCATTATACAAGAAGTGCCGTATGGTCATGAACGTTACTCTTCAGAGGCAGCGGCTTGATGATGAAACTAAAAAGTTGAGCGCATGCGGCATTGGGCAGGGTTCAATCTCAATAAGTAGTGACAATCGTGATATTAACGAAGTGATCAATAAAAGAGGCACCGTTCCACTACCGTTTTTATAATCCATGATTAGGGGTTACGCCAATTCTCATGAAGAACAGCAGTGTAACATACATCAACAGACGTAACAGACAATCCACTGGCTGAAATTTGCTTCCTTCACATTGCTCTTTCTTTGGGTTTCTTTGTTGCGAATTATCTTTAAAAGTTCCCATTCTATTAGCTGATGTAAATCATATCCTAACATTGTTATGTGATAATAGAAACACATTTGCCCTTTCTTTTCAAATCTTTTATATTTCATTGCATTTTTCGTTGGGTAAATTCCTTTCATTTTTTTTCACATTTTTTTCACATTTTTTGAGACATTCATTCATTCATTGGGACTTTTGTTTGGCCATAGGTCCAAATTCTTTTGGCCGGTCGTACTTTATTAAGTGTTGAATGGAGAAGCACTGCTAAAATAACAATTTTAGAGAAATAATTGAAAATTAGTCATAGACAAAATAGTAGAAAATAAGTGAAAATGCCAAAATAGGTGCCAATAATATTTAGGTGTGAATCACAAAATATAATATATTTTTTTGAATTGGTTTCTTAGTTTTTTAAAATTTTCCCGCGGCGCCTGTCGACACCGCCCTCATTCCAACGACCCAAAATGTGGCAGTGCTTTGTTAAACAAGTATAAAATAAAGTTTTGGCCATTTTTCAAAATTATATTCAGTGCCAAAGGAAGCAAACTTGGAGAAATGCCATAACAGTTAGGGCTAAATTGATCATGTAAGTCGTTGGATTGATTAAGCAAATCAGTAATATATAACTATGCTCTTGCAAGCGCTGCTTAAGAATGGATGTCTTATCTATAAAATTTCTAAATTTTATATAAGAAATGTGAAACATAAAAAAATCTTATTATCGAAACAACAATGCTTGTAGCAAATTAATGAAAAAAAGAACTTAAAGGCAGGTCTTACAACAAATATTGAAAAAATCTTTACTTAAATGAAAGGGCTTATAATCTTAAAAAAAAGTCATTTATTAGACGATATTCTTCGTTCATTAAACAATGGTGGAGAATTATGGGTTCGAATCGTTCGCTAAAAAATGCCAAAAATAAATAGCCCAATTAAATAAGGCAAAATCATTTGTTCTTTATTGAAAAAAAAGATGTAAAAATTTTTTTATAATTTTAAATGCAAAATGGACGAGGTAATGTTTAAAAAACGTTACTAAATCCGCAAACTCGAGAAAAGGGTATGAATATTAATTAATGAAATTCGCAAAATTATCCAAATAAAGTGTTTTAATTGCTCCCAATGAATGATTTTAAAGGTATCATGTTAAGCGAAAATAAAATATCGTACATGTTTTAATGCAAAATTTCTCAAGATATAAATTTAAAAAAGCTCCTGTAATTATTGTCTATATAAAAGGATAAAAGCCAAACATGGTGAACCAAGCATTTAAAAAAAATATAATATTTCTTAACGAGTTTGAGGCAAGAGTGACTTGGTGAAGGATGCCAAACATATGCAGTTGATCAGAAATAAATCAAAAGTCAAATTTCTTCACTTAAAAAAATGATGCCACTGCCAGAAATAAACAATACGAAAATAAACAACTGCAAAAACGTTACTATGCCTCCAAATTCGCTCGCAAAAATTAGAAGCAAAACAAATACATATGATGTACTGTGTAAAAAAGCGACATATTTTTGCATTGTCAAAAATTGTTCAAATAATGACCTTTTTTAAATTTTTTAAAGAATATGAATATTAATCAAATTTCATTTGTCATTATTTCACAAAAAAAAAGAATAGCAATTTGACACATTATAAAAATAAAAAATAAGTTTAGCCGCATATGTTTTCTACTCCGTCAAATAGTATAAAAAATATTGTTAAGAAAGCATGGTAAAAAAAAATATCCTATAACGAAGAATTAATTATAAGTGTGTTTCAATTCGGAAAATTGATAAATAAAAAAAATAGCTTTAGTCAAAGAGTCACTATCTTGAAAATTTAATACAATTTAATTCGCCATTTCAATGCGCCCACCTACTACATTTAAATTGATTCAGACGGGTGTTCAGGTTTTAAAAATTTATATATCTTGGTTAATTATTTCTTTTATTACTAAGTTAAAGCAATTAGGTCAATTTATTCTCTAAATACAATAAAAAATTCTCAATTTAATTTTGTTTTAAGTAAATAAATTAATTTTTTCATGTTTTCTGCGCGTTATTTATGATTGTTAAATATACCAGTATTTTGCATTTAATAATTTATTTTTTCCAGTTTATTTTTTTATTTATATTAAAAATGCATAATAAAGAAATATTTATTTTTGCCCATGGAAGTTTTTAATAAAAAAAAATAAAAGAAGGGTTTTTTTTATTTTTATGTTAAGTATTCATTCAATTACTATTCTTTTTCCTATCTTTTTCTATGATCAATTTGCAATCATTTCGCGTATATTCAATTTACGCATGACTTTTTAGTGCTTTGTTTCCAATTCGTCAACCCCATTTTTGTGCGCAATTAAAGGGATATTTTTATTTTATGTGTATATTTTTTATATTCAATTCGCTTATTAATTTTATTAAATTACGAGTTATCTGTTGTAAAATTGGAAATATAAAATTTATAAATGATAAGTTTTCTTTATTCAACCTAAAATTTGTATGTATGGAAACAAAGTTCTTATTTACTGTTAGACCTGAAAGATTTTGAAAATTTATTAGATTATTTAGTAAGAATAACGTTAACTTCTGATTATTAAATTTTAAATTTTTTATTTTATCGCAAAATGCTTTTGGCCGCTTGAATATCACAATACATAATAAATATACTGTTGCTGATCGGGTCATAGTTAGTCTCCATGGCATTAATGGATACTAGGGAAAAAGGAAAATTACTACTTAATTTTTTTAGAAAAAATATTATTTTATTAAATTTTTTTCTTTGAGATTTGGTTCATATTCTTTGTTATTTTAAGATTATTTTAAAAGTTAAAAAATCAGCACATTTTTTGCCGGTAATACTCGTTCTGACGCTAAGATTCATCAGCGCGCAGTGCTTTTGGAACCACAATAACTCTTCTTTTACCGCAGAATTCATTTTTATGATGTGTAAAACCAGAGGTCGCATTATTCAGATTTACCAGACATGTTCTGATTTCAGCCCATTGTTCTTATTTTGTTCTTATTTCTTGCTCGGACGTAAAAAAGTAGAATGTTTTATTTTTTTAACAATTTCTGAAGCGATTTCTTAATATTTTGAAAATTTTTCGCGGCAACGCCTTTCGGCCGCCGGACACTCATTTCTTTAGAAATTTTCCAAAAAAAAAAATGACACAAAACAACCAATTTTAGGGAAAATCTGTTAACAAATGGGCCATAATTTTCAAAATTTTGCCCGGTGCGCCTAGCGGCACCACCTGACCCCCATTCATATATAATTTTTAAAATTTGTCTGGTCGGTAGCCGCCTCTACTTTTTCAAAAATAAAAAATTAATGTTTTATTTTAAAACAACTTAAAAACTGCTGTAGGCATTATATATGTTGCAAACAGTTGATTTAGTTGAATAAAAATGCTATTTAATGTTTTAGATACCTGTTATAAAAATTCTTATTTTTTACCCCAAAAACTTATTTTGACCAGCGATGTTCTTATTCGGAAAATTTTCGATGCGACCTCTGGTATAAACTAGGAATTTAATTCAAAATCTTTTGATGTTTATTTTAAACAATATTGGGATTAAATAGATTTTATTTGTATTCTTCTTATATATAATTGCCAATATGTTGTTTTTTTGAAACTATCCCCGCCATCTTTTTTTCATTTTTATTTTAAATATAATTGCCTTTATTATCGTTTTTTATAAATAAATGATCGCTCAGATTAAAAAAATGGCATTGTAATCGCCTTTAGGCCGTCAACCTGAGAATAAAGTCTAAGAGGAAATCACATATTCTTGTCTTCTTAGTTAGAGATTCGGTCTTTGATAATTAACTTCAATGACTGATTATAGAGTAATTTACTGTAATACCAATATTGGCTTTATTAATCTATATTAAAGGATTTAAATTTGAATGTTTATTTAAATTTTTTGTCACCAAATGCTTTAAGAAAGTTGTATAAATTTTGTTTTGTTAAGTTATTTTTACGTATTAGTAAATTTATTTCATTTGTTCTTATTAAACTTTTCCTTCTTATGTTCTAATGTCTTGTTCGTCACTTTGGTTTTCTTCGATGCCCGCATTTTGAATTAGCAGGGATTAATTACCATCAATTATTACTTTTGAATATATGTAATATTAGTATTATTAATTTATTTATTATTAACAAAATCATTTTTCATTATTTAAAATTCCTTGTCAATTCGGCATTAATATTCGTTATGAGTTCGATTACTTTTATAGACTAATTGCTTTCCTAAGACTAATTGATATAAGAGTTAAAAAAATAAGACTTGATTGAGAAATGATTACAGAATCGTACATCATTTCCAAGTAAATAAGTATCAAATACCATATTTGTCGTTACCATTATTCATAGGCGCCGTCGGGGAAATTTAAAAATCTATGACCAAATTATTAACAGATTTCCATACTTCTTACTTTTTACCTTAAAATAAGAAAAAAGACAAAAAAGAATAATGGGATGAAATCCGAAGATTTCTTAATGAATAAGTTTATTTTATTTCTAAGATTTGGACCTCTAAAATCAGAAATTATTATAAACAAAAAAAAATACAAACCCCAAACTAGTAGATCAATTCAGTAGCTATAGGGAATTACCAAAATTCTTTAATAAGATAGAATTAAAAAAATGACTAATTTATGGAAGAAAAAATCAAAAATCATAGTTCAGGAATTTATGAACATCCCACCGTTTTACATTCATTTTTAGTTTATTAACTTATCTATTTTTTTTTTAGAATATTTGGGTTATTTTTATTTCAAAAAACTTGCGCGATGGCAAATCAAAGTTACGTTCTTTCATATGATGGGGATGACGGGTGTAATTAAAATAAATAAAGCTGGGATGATATTGGTGCTTATCCGGGACGAAATATTCAATGAAGTATTCAGGCAATGGAATATCTCAACAGATAATTATTTTAAGCAGTAGAAAGCTATTCGCCATCAGCAATCTCAATCTTCATTTCCTTAATTGTTCCTATTAGCGATTTTTTGTAAACGATTTTTTTTATTCAGAATTTTATTTTTTATTTTTTTCTCAGCCTCATGTGTCTTTTGGTCTTGGGAAGATGCGGCTTCGGCGCTGGGAGGCTCGATCGCATCAAGAGATCCGAACAAATAAAAATCCATTTTTTTATAATATTCTTTTTGGTTATATCTTTAATTTTTTTATTTGCTAAAATATTTCTTTAAATATTAATTATTTATTATAAACATGTCGCAACAATAAAGTAAATTGTATTCATTTTAATTTATTGCCATTTTTTTTTACTTCTTCTTCAAGCCTTATTAGTTTCTATAAAATTAACTATTAATATTAAAATCTAATAAATGCTGTGTTCAAGGGGTTTTGGTCATAATTATTATATTAATAATTGTTTTTTGTGAAATTTTTGTTTAATGCCTTTTCTTTCATGATAAAAGTTTTATTTCCTTGGAATTACATTTATCGATTGGCTTAAATATTTTAATTTTCTGATTTAAAATATTTAATTATTTTAAAAGAATGCATTTTTGAACTAACAATTACGAGTAAAACAAACAACAAAATAAACTAATTCTGGATAGAATAAATCCATTTCTGCTTTTTTTTTTAGCTTTTTTATCTAAAAAAAACTAAAGAAAAACTTTATTTTTTAATACTTCTAACATTTATTTGGTTTTAGTCATATACATTTTTTTTTTAGTATGAATCGTTTAAAAAAAATTTTAGAAGTAGATAAAAAAATTAGTCTTTCTTTATTGTCATTACACAGGCGCAGCATAATCCAAAATGTAAAGCAGAAAAATGGACGTATTAAAAATTGAACAAGTAGATAGAAAACAAAGAAAAATTTTTTTCAAGTGTAAACCGATGTTAAGACAATCTGGAGAACGGTCTTGAAAAAGTTAGGGAAAAAAAAGCAAATAACAACGTTGATTCGTTGGCTGAAAATGCCCTGACAAATCCATACCCATCATGGACAGAAATTCGAAGAACGTATAATAGAAGATGACATCAAGCACATGGTTCAGAAGCAGCGGACCCTTTTGATGTGCCGCCAAGACTCCAGCTAACAAAATTTGGTGCTATATCTTGATGCTATACGCTAAACGCGAAGAAGGCAAACTGGAATGTTTGGTTGTCGAATAATTGACCTATTTTCTGTTCGTTGGCCTTTGAAGGGTAGCTACAAACTTAAATGATAAGAAAATGATTTAGTTTGTTTAAAACATGTTTAAAATAATTTATTTATTTATTCAAAAAATTTTCCGTACTGAAAAGACCATCCTCTGAAAGTCTCTCACTGATATTTTTGTCACTTCGCCCACACTGATTTTTGGTCACTTCGGCTCACCACGGATGAGAATAATTACAAGCTTAAACTCTAGGATATGTTTAACTTTATCATCTAACCTCAAGTGGAAAGCCAAAATTTAATTACTAAATTTCTTTCCTCAAAAAATCTTTATACCTGTGATGACAGAAGGAAGCGGAGTGTGGGAGGAAAGTGGATAAGGACATATGAGAACCTCCGAAAGGGTGCTGCCGTATGCTGTGTTAGAGCATTCCACGGAAAGGAAGGGCGTGGGTTCGAGTCCCACGGGCGCGTAACCTTTACGTTCTACAAAATAAAGAAAAAAAACTGAAAGAAAGAAAAAAAAATTAAAAAATATAGCAGAAAAAAAATCTGAAAAGGAGCAAAGTAAAAAGGGAGACAAATCCCAAGAGTGCTTGAATTGTAAAAAGGGAAACAAATCCGTCGCTTATCGCGAATTGTGAACAGCAAAAGTTGTAAAAAGGGGAACAAAACCCAGCCGAAGTGTGGAAAAAGCAGACAACTAAGTCGTAAAATTTGAATTGTAAAAGAGAAAACAAATTCTCCATTGAAATGCTGCCTGTTATGCGAAGTCGCCGTTGACGAGGCAAAGAGCATTAAATCTCGGCATACAATTGCGTAGTGAAGGCGGAGTAGCTATGCCAACCCAGCAGCAGCTGCAAACACGGCACTCTGATAGAGAAATTGCTCAGCACTCGGAAACGAACGCTTCGAAGCCAAATTTCATCGGTTTCATCAGTTTTAGAATCTGACGCAATTCACGACCAACTTTGACACTTCCTACACGACCGATTGCCATGGATATTTGGACCAAAATCGGGACGAAATGGACGAACATTTGCTGTTGGCTGACAATGGTAATCCGGTTTTTCTTAACCAAATGGCCAGGAACAAAATGGGGCCGTGAGAATGGGATAAGAGCCCAAAATCAAAATGTGGGAAGCAATTTGGACCTGGAGAAAGTTCGTGTGAATGTTGTGATGATTTGGAGTAAACCCTTATACATCACCAACTTCAAATGTCGTTAGAAATTGTCGTCAAGCGAACAAAACGTAGTGAGGCATAAGCCATCGACAGGGCACCAACGCCATTAATGGTGGAAGAACAGAGCGTTAGTATTGTGGCACATCCGAAGGCTGGTGTCGGAGACTTCGAACAAAGAGGGCGAACTCATTTCGGATCGAAAGGGCAAGCAATGCGTGGTCAAGTAGCCAAAATGTCGAGTGCTATCCTCAACACGTACATCAACAGAACCACGCTCAAATTGAGGAAGGGGCATACCGGCAGCAAAACCGTGGAAATTTTGCTGGCAATCAAACAACCCAATCTTTTCTATGAAAATATAAATCGCCAAGAGCAAGTACAAACCCTAATCAGTAATTTGGAGTATGTATTGATTCTTGATCGTCTTCCCGAACTGAAAGGGAATGAAGGTGCAGACAAAGTGCGCTATTTTTTCAAAAAATTCGTGTAGCGCGGAAGGATGGCCCGATAGCAAACGGATTTCGTCTCTGAGTCCAAACTTCAGGAAGAGCTGAACGCGCATTCAATGCTGCATTGGCCAACCAACCTTATCGTTTTGATACAATTCGAGGGCCATGAAGCACATTTGGAGGAAACCGATTGCAGGGAAATGGGAGCTTTTGATGAGCTTATGAATGGAGTAAAGAGAAAGCCAAGCGAAAATTTAGACGCACTTGCCGACCGAATTCAAAATATCGTTCAGCGTGCGTACCCAGGTCTAACACAAAATTTGGTCGACGAATATGCTACAAAGCATTTGATTCGAGCCTTGTCAAACCCGGAATTGTCTTTGTCGGTGAAATGTCACGCCGACCGGGTATGTGCTTTGATGAATTTGTCGCGTTAGCGCTCGCGCTGAATCAATCCAAAAGGCGACAAAATAGCAGCAAATGATCACCGAAATTTTGATGAAAGAAACTGACCACGACAACAAACTCATTTGGATTTGGACAACAATTCCAAAATCAACAAAGACAAAATTTTCCCAAAGCGTTCGATCGCGTGAAAATTGTTTGTTACAATTGTAACGAGCGGGACATTATTTCGGGATTGTCGACGGCAAAAACAAATTTTGAAGGAAGGGCTAACCAAAACCGTGCATTTCCTTCCACTGGAGCAAACAGCATTCCAATCAGACCAAATGGTACTGAAAATGTCCGATTATTTCGCCAGACTCCAACAAAAGAGCACGATCAGCGCGATCACAGAATTTTTTGAAGCAAAGTTGCATTGTTATGCAAGAAGAAGCTCCTGCCAGCTTTTGTCGTGGCGTTCAACTTTCGTCAGAAATTGAGGAATTTTTACAAAACGAATTCAAAGAAAATAAAGAGGAAGGAATGAATGAAGAGAATTTGGACCGAGTTGGTAAAATTTTGGTCATCAAAGTTGAATCTTTTGGAACAAAAACAGAAGCAATGATTGATGGAGGAGCACAAATCTCGTTAGTTGGAGCATAATTTTGTATAAATTGATTAGAGAAAAGGGATTGAATTTGAAAAAAACAAATTTTGCAAGAACAAAGGAAAGAATTGCCGATGTAAACGGGAAAGAGCTTCAATGTTTTGGAACGCTCACTGCAATACTTCGGAAACGTTGTGACCAAGTGCTATTCATTTTTACATAACAGTGCACCGTTCGGATTCGATTGCTTTTCGGAACCAATTCGTTGTCAGCACTTGGATTTTGGCTTACGACGCACCGAACAAAGAAATGATTCCATTTGAAAAAATAACAAAATGAAAATGCTGTACGGGTTATTTTCAACACGAAAATGCAGCCGAGGACAAGCAAATCGTCGAAATGGAAGTAGACAAAAAATGGAATGGCCGGGATGTGTTAATATCGCCGGTACCAGGAGAAAAGGGAATAAAGTGGACATTCCATCGGCAAAGTTGACAATGGAAAAATGTTGCCAAATTTCGAACTTGTCTTCAATGATGGAACAAATGGGTGAAAATAATGTGATTAGCAAAATTGAAAGTGGAAACAGTGTTAGACACGGATAATTACTTTTTGCCGACAAAATTTTTCAAAATCGCTCAATGTAAACAGAAAACGAAGTTGATCAAATTGAGCATGCGTCACTGAAAGTTGGACAAATTCCAGAAAAGAAAAAAGCTGAATTAGTTGAATTAGTGGATCAGTTTCAACAGATTTTTGCCTTTTCTGAGAATGAATTGAGCCAAACTGATTTGGTCAGTCACCACATCGACACAGAACATTCGACACCGATACGTTCACGAATGAGACCAGTACGCTATGCATACAGAGAAAAAGTCTCTGAAATGATCCAAAATTATCTTGGTCGTGGAATCATTCGTCTCATCTCTCCATGGTCCTCGCCAATGTCATAGTACCGAAAAAAGATGGTTCCCTTCGTTTCTGTGTGGATTACAGAGGATTAAACTTGTCACAGTAAAAGAGCTTTTCCTTTACCAAATATTGAACACACATTATTGGCGCTCGGCGGTAAAAAAGTCTTTTCTATTGGATTTCCTTCCGGTTATTGGCAAATAAAAGGACCCAAATTCGATCGAAAAAAACGGCGTTTGCCACTGAATTTGGGTTACATGATTATTGTTTTGCCATTTGGACTATGCAACGCGGTTGCTACTTTTCAACGATTATGACTCAACTTTTTGAGGGTTTAATCAACGATTTTGTTTTCATCTATATTGATGACATAAATTGCTTCTGAATCGTGGGAAAAACATAAAGAGCACCTAAAAGTAGTGTTCGAAAGAATTCTGATGCAGGTTAAGTTGAAGATCAGCAAATGTCATCTTGCTGCAATGAACTACCATTTCTCGGGCACTTACTCAACACCGAAGGAATTAAAATGGATGTCAACAAAGTACGTCCGATTATGGAATTGCCCATTCCTGAGTCAAAAAAGGCACTTCAGTCACTCCTCGGATTTTTGGCATACTACCGTAAATTTATCTTTGGCTTTGGAACAATTGCAGCCCTTTATTGATCTTTGAAGAAAGATGCCAATTTCACCATCGGCACATTGAAAAAGAGGCAATAAAGGCCTTAAAACAAAAAATTTTCGAGATGTCATTTTGCATTTTCCTAATTTCGAAGCGGCCAAAAATGAACCAACTCGTCAGTTAATATGATGACGGGTGCTAGTAAGATTGGAATCGCCGCAATCCTTTGTCAACCGGGACGAAAATTGCAATGTAGGCCAATAATTTGCTTCGAGAAAGTGTAACTCTTCGAGAGCAAATATTGCCCAACAGATGGGAGCACTTGCCGTTCGGTTTGGTGCCAAAAAATTTTCGCAGTTTATCCATATGCTTCCGACAAGAGTCTTTACCGACCATCGGGCTCTCGTTCACATGTTTAAAAGCAAAAAGGAAACCGGAAACAGCCGTGTTGATAAATGGTTGATGCAACTCAATTCGCGATTCATCCTTCAGGTTGAGTATCAACCAGGAAAAAAAAATGTTATTGCTGACATTTTATCACGTTCACAAGCACTAAAATGTCCCGACCCACCGGCAGAAAGTGAAATTTCGCGTATTGCACATAAAAATATGCCAAGTTAAATGGGGGAAGGTGAAGTCAAAAACCGTAAAGAATGGATCGAAGACAAAGGAAAGCGAATTAGACTTTGTTTATGACTTTTTGACCAAAGAGTTCTACCTTCGGATCCAAAAAATAAGCAAAAGCTTATTTCCTTCCTTCCGAACTTCACAATTCTAAATGAACTTCTCTACAAATGCGAAATGGACGGAAATCTACGCCTCTTTGTGCCATTCATCTTTCGAGAAGCATTGATAAGAGAACGGCATTCAGGAATTTGTGCTGGACAATGAGTGGCAAAAGATTTTTATGCCCTTGCAACAATTCTTTTGGCCAAATATGTATGCTGATTGTGTTTAAAATGGCTCAAAAATGTCGTATTTGTGCGCATTCTCGGAAAACACGTGCTAATGAACCGCCGATGAAAATCGTTCAAACTAAGGAACCACTTGAATTGGTGTGCATCAGATATCTTATCGATTGGACTTCGCATTCGTCAAACAAAAGCATCTAGTCGCAGTCGACCATTTTTCGAAATATTTAGTGTTGTTCCAATTCCAAATAAAAATGCGGACACAATTGCCAGCGAATTCGTAAAGAATTTCATTTAATTCTGGGCAACCCAAAAAGATACACAGCGACCGAGGGAAAGAATTTGTAAATGAGACCCTCGACGAAATAGCCAAAATTTAAAAATCGAGAAATCGCTTACGTCAGGCTACGACCCACAAGCGAATGGAATCACGGAACGTGCTAATCAAACAATTTTGGCAATGTTAAAAAGATCGACGGCGTCTAATTGGACTTGGGATGAGAGACTCATTCGTAGTCTTTGCTTACAATACAACTCCTTCTGAGACCACCAAATTTTCGCCTTATCAACTAGTTTGGAAAAGCGCCTAATTTTCCATCAGAAATTTCATTGCCGTAAAACCAACTATACAATTGATGTAGATACACATACAATTATTTCGCGCGCGAAACATAGTCCGTATTGAGTTAGCACGGGAAAATTCGGAATACGCGTACTAATATGAAAACTAGTACGACAGACAAGCAAAAGTGACTGCAAACAAATTTAAGCTCGGCGAGAGAGTAATGGTCATATACCGGGCGTAAATACCCGATCAGCTCATCGGAAACTTCTGGAATCAGTTTGGTCCATATAAAATTTTGGATCTATCTGACATCAGCAGAGCTTGTACCCGTTGATAAACCAAATTTTGAACAATAAAGGCCAACGAGCGTCTTGTAAAAGTTCCAGAAGGTGTACCCGATATTAGTACCCTTCCACGTGGTAAAAACCCGTTCAAAAATCATTTAAACGCATTATTGAGTGTCGTGTCTTTGATCTACCGTGAAATGGAAAATGAGCTATATGAAGAAAAGGGACAATTGAGACTTATTAAGAATAGTAAAATTGGAAATAAACCCATAAAATTGGGCGAATTTTACAAACTTGAACATGATCAGCTATTAATCGGACAATTGAGGACAATTGCAAATTCAGTTGGTGGCGAAGAGTGAGGAGATTGAAACCGCTGATCATCCACTGCGTTGGGGCAAACAGTGGCGGACTTGGCCGATCACCGAAACTGTGTTCAATTGACAGCCGCTGATCTCGACCCAGTGCTAGAAAGAGCTGGCTTGGATTAAAGTGATCAGCGAACGGAAAACGTTGAAAATGTGGAAAAATCGATTGGTTTTAAGGTGATTGGAACGCCAATGAAAGCAACTGCTCAGCAATTTTCTGCTAAAATCGAACGCGGTTTCGTCAATTGCTGGAGGTCGAAAATTGGCACGACTTGTCATCAGTGCGCCTGTTGGG
Source organism: Heterodera filipjevi (assembly GCA_039877585.1). Lineage (NCBI taxonomy): Eukaryota > Metazoa > Nematoda > Chromadorea > Rhabditida > Heteroderidae > Heterodera > Heterodera filipjevi. The sequence goes on from JBDPZO010000001.1 coordinate 7,120,491, forward strand.
TTCGAGTGATCACTTACAGTGGAGGACGTGAAGACCAAGTGAAGAATGGCTGTTTTCCGTCGGAGAATGACATCGAAAGTGCTTTTACGGCGTGGGTGGAAAGATGTGCTGTTACCCGAGAAAAGCTAATGAAAACGGGTATGCACCAATTCAAATACCAATACCAAATGTGATCGGTGAACTGCCTGAGACGGAGAAACTTGGATGGAACGAAATGTTGAAGAAGGCCGGCTTTATTCTTGAAAAAGTGCGTGCGACAACGATTCATCGAAAGTCCTTGTTATTGAGACGCCAAGAGTGATCATAGGCGACTCCTCTGCCAAGCACGTGATCAAACTTTGGCCCAAATCGCAATTTATCGGCTCAGAAGAAGGCACAATCACTGACGTGATCAGAGATTTGATGGGGCAATTCTCTCCTCTAAAGTGAAGGTCGCCATTGTGATGATTGGACGGGATTCATCGAGGAGATGAGACAATTGAAAATGTGATGGAACGTGTTGGAAGGCTCGAACAGCTGTTGAAGCGATTTAGCCATGTTCCGGTTTTTTGGCTACCACCGCCGTTCATCAAAGAGAAAATGATGAGTATGAAGAACTGATCATAAAAATGAAGGAATATTCGGGAAATGCAAGGAAATGCTAAGTTTGTGACAGAACGCGGCAGGACGATCAGTTTTGGAATTGTGGCGTACGGTACCGGTTATAATACTGACCATGTAGCGATGTACGGAAAAATGACGGAGAAGGGATTGCTGATTCTGAGAGCTTGGGTGATGTCTCAAGTCAAAGGGATGCCGAAGGATGAAGAGATTGGTCTGGAAAAGAAGAAGGGGGAAGAAGAGCCAAAAGTGGGGATGAGCCGAGTCGGAAAAGGAGTGGACGGTTGCACGTCAGCCCATCAGCATCCACCTATCGTCGCCCATTCAGCCATTCTCGAATCGCCCTCGTTGGAACTGATCGCCGTTGAATCTCGACCTCACCACTGCCTTTCGCGTGGCTAATGCATTTCCGATTCCGCCAAACTCTGTGGACATCGTTTTAAAGGGCGAGGATGTGCTAATATTCTTTAAAATCATTTGACTTTAATTAAATTTGTTATTTTTTGTCTCTTCTTTCTAATTTTAAATGTGTCCTTTCGTTTTTTGTTTGAATTTTCCGCCTAATTTTCATGCATGATAATTGATTGTTCTTTTTGTTCATTCTCATTTTTTTTGCTGGTCACTCTTCAGTCGTGATTGTCAATTAAGTTTTGACATTATTATTTTTGTCTTTTGATTTAAAAATTGTAAAGTAATTCTGTGGATTTGAGTTTAATGGGGATACAATTACCCAATTCGCTTTGACTTAATTTCGCCATTGCATCTCCTACGAGCTTAGTGAATTGGTGCTTAAAATCGACGTACTCATTTAAGTTTTCTTGGGCGGAATTTGCTGGTGTTGTAGTTAAGACATTAAATATACTTCATTTAAATATAAATTGCATGTTTTAGGTTTTGCTGATGATTGTCTGTCCTGGAAATGTGATTCTTAAAGCTTTGTTATCAATTGTTTTATTTTGTTATGAATTTTCGAATTTTGGTTAATGACATTTGCTTAAGACTTGTTTTTGCTATAGATCACTGCTCTCCCAATTTTTTGCTGTATAAAGTTGTAATTTTTTGTTTCAATCAAACGTTTCAGGAAATCAGGGTGTCTAAAGTATATTTATACACAATTATTATTATTTGCTATTTTCAGCATAAATTTCATCTATTTTCTTCTTTTTGTTTGCTATAAATCAGGATACTTTGCTTATATTTATGTTTTATGATTTATTAATTTAAATTATTTTTGTTATTTTTATTATAATCCCAATATGGTTTTTAAATTTGCCTTTGGATTAATTCATCTGTTTAATGTACACACTCGAGTCATCTGACACGAAGATGCCGCAACTGCAAAAATAATTTTTAGCTTTTAGTATGACATACTGTGCCACGCTAGCTTTTTTACATAGGTTTCCTTCAATTGAATTAAAACAAGTTTTTTGCTTTTTGTTTCCTATACTTTGTTCACACCAAAAAATTTTATCAAAGCATTTATTTCTGCAGTTTCATAATCTGTATGTATTCTATTAATTCTTCCAAATATTCTTTAACCGCTTCTTCATTATGGAGAGTAGTAAAGGCTCCATTCAGCTCCGTTAGATTTTTCAAGCTTCAAGCCTTTACATTAGAATATGAAACCTAAACTAAAGCTCTAACCAATCCGTGAATTGTCCAAATTTTTTGGAATTTCAAAGGGCCAATTCAAAAGTACCGACATTAGGTACTATTACCTAAAACTTTACAGTAACTGGCAGCTTTTATTTGAGAATGAGAAATAAAAAGCATTACACCTAATTCTTATCTCTAAATCGCAGCCACCTTAAATTTAATATTTTTAATAAATTTACCCAATATGCTTACATGTCTTCTTCGGAAATTTTCTTTTTAAGAAGTAATTTTATTGAACCGTTATTTAGTTGAAGCCTTTGGGACTTAAATGGATCAGAACAATCCCCTAGGTGGTTTCTTCTTCTACGGTAGTAAGAGCTTCTTACAGATTGCCAATTAGGGTAGCAAATGAAATTTAGAAATATGTCAATTTCAATATCCTCAGCAACATCGTGTTCTCTAGCCTATCAGACCCCTTAACAAAAAAATTCTGGGTTTAATAAAGAGATAAAAACTTCACGCACAAAGATTAGGGTCTATAGAACATTGCACAAGATTCGTCTTTGGCTCCTATCCACTTGTTCAGCAGTTAATGCTCAAGCGGTACTCCTTTACATTTTTATCATGAATTATTTGGTGAGTTCTGTCTAATAAGCCATCGCGTAAATGCACTAGCATTAAACTTAAATACACATATTGTATTAAATTATAATTAATTAAAAATGAAAACCAACCGTTAGAATTGGGTTTTTTCAATTTTTTGCAACACATACAGTACAAATAAATTACGCCTTCTCTTTCGTTAGTTCTATTGAATTTTCGATATTCGGATTCATGCCCAATGATAAAAAGAAATTTGTTATCAAATTTTGAAAAACATTGCGATACTCCGGCATTTTCCATGTTTCATTTTAATATAATTGGCCAAAAGTGGAATGGCCTCTTCAAAAATTGCGCCAATTTTCGGTGTGAGTAAACGCACTGTTAACCGGACAATAAAAAAATTTCGGTAAATAAAAAGATCGATAAAAAAAATTCAATTCATATAGGGAACATGGCACGACTGAGGACCTTAAAAGGAGCGGGAGACCCCGGACAAAGAACTTCGAAATCTCTTGATTGTATTTTTTCCATATTCGTTTCTGCACATTTTGATTGTATTTTTGTAATTTTTGAAATTATGACAATGTTGGCGAGTTAAGATATATAATCTATATTTAATTTTACTCACTTTAAATATGGTTTATAAGTTTTTTCTGTTTATATGAATTATAGGACAATTATAAATATATTTTGTTTGGTAAAATTAATTTTTTTTTGACCTCGATCATTTTGTTTGCTCAAAATAGATTTTAAAATTTTTTCATTAGGATACGGGATCCGCCGCCTTCGTTGCATTTTGGAAGAATGCTTAAATTAAGCATATAATTTACCCCCCCCCCCTGCCCCTCTACTCCTAAAGGTGGCATTTTTTGCTATGAAAGCGCACTATATGGTCTCGGATTGGATGCTGCGTCGGCGACTCATGCGTCGACAACAAAAGAGTAAGTGAACCAAATAATTTTTATATTAGATTTAATACATTTTACAGAAATGCACACTTTGCGAACCCTCCGTCGACAGGGAGCGCAAGCGACGCCTTTGGTTGTGGCCGCACCATTTCTGCACCGTCCCGTACGAACTTCGCAGGGACAGGTGAATTTATTATTTTTCTCATTGTCTTCTTTTAATTTTATTCTTTCTCATACACCTCTCTCTCTTTCTCTAAAATTTTGTGTTTTTAAGGCAAATGAGCAACACGTCGACGGTCAAAATGATCGACCTGTGTACGACACGCCGACTTACACCGTCGCCAAGAATGAAGGAGGAGACGAAGAAGAAGACGAATCTTTCTGATCTGATTGGAAATGATAATTGATTGATTAATTTGAAAAGAAAGAACCGATCATTTTTAACTTTTAATTTTTTTTATAATAAAAAAAATCCATTTTAGAAAATAAATATTAAAAAAAGGTCTGATATAAATGGATAAAATAAAAAATGTAATATGTATTATTTAAATGAGAATTCCCATCATTAAATATATGGAGTAGGGGGAGGGGAACGGGATACATTGGAATTTCAATTCAGGCTCACTTTTAATTTTTTTTAATAATAAAAAAAATCCATTTTAGAAAATAAATATTAAAAAAAGGTCTGATATAAATGGATAAAATAAAAAATGTAATATGTATTATTTAAATGAGAATTCCCATCATTAAATATATGGAGTAGGGGGAGGGGAACGGGATACATTGGAATTTCAATTCAGGCTCAGACTAAATTAACTGTTGGGATGGTACGACCCAGAGCGAGCGAAAGATAGACTACTGGACCTGCACAAATACGGTGAAGCGCAGGGCAAAATGCTATTGGTCAAAATGGAGAAAGAGGGACTTATCCAATGGATGAGAATGAAACATAGAAATGAATGATGAGTGTACAAACATTTAAATTATGGAATCTATGTGCACGTTTATTTAAAAAAAAAAATTTTATAAATAAAAAAGTAAAAATAGACATGCTTCATCTTTAATAAATGACTGATTAATACAAGAGTATATAAACTCCAAAAATTTTGGTTTTCCTCATTCAGAAAGATTATTCCTAATCCCAACTCGCTTCCAAAAACAAATGGCTTTAAATTATTCCGACAAAAAAGGATTAATGAGTCAAATAATTGGTGATGCGGATATTACCGTCTCAACGAGTGGGATTACCATTAGTGGACCGCGCCTATGCACGCCCCGATTTATCCCATTTGATGATAGTGGCAGATGTCGTGCCTGCAAAGGTACGGAGGTTGAGATCGACACGCTCATCACAAAGGAGGGAATCTCCATTTGGTGCACTCGCTTTGAAAAAACTCAATTCGTACCATTTGACGTCGTTTATGTTTTGCCTGGCCACTGTTTTTTCCGAATTAAAAACAAGGCACGAGTTTTTAACATTCCCTATGGTGACACGCCCGTAGTTTCATGTACGAACCAAGGTACTCACTCGGATGTTCAACCAAAAATAAATTTAACTGGTGCAGGACATGATGAAGCTCAACCCGAGGAGAACACGCAAGACTTGAAACGAAAGGCCAAAGTTGCGCTTGATTTGGTTGAGGCAGGGCTAATGGCTGACGGATTATATGAGGGTGCACGTTGGAAAAAAGCAAAAACGGCCATCAAAGTGCTCGGTAATCTTTTACTGGCTGATTCGTTGGGAGCAAAGAAGAAGGAACCCATCAGAGAAGCTCAAATTGAAGAACAGAAACAAGAAAAGCCTGAAATTTATTCGCCACCGCGCTTTCATGTTTCTCCATTGCCTCCAATTCAGCAACCAACCGAAGACATTGGTGACATTGACAAGACTCTTGACGAATTTTTTCATAATTTACAAGCTTCCACCACCAATTTATAGAAACAATATATAAACTATATTTTTTCATTTTATATTAAAAATGTATAACTCATTCACTAATAAAGATATTTGCTTTAAATTACCTTTTGGGTTAATAATTTCTGGGCCATCCTCATCCGGAAAAACTCAATTTCTACTAAAATTTATTGCTGAATCGAATGAATTAGTTGCGCCAAAACCGGTTTCCATTCTTTATTGTTTTGGTGAAATGAACTCGGCGGTTCCGGCACTCCAAAGGGCGGGAGTAGATGTTTATGCAGGTGTCCCTTCTGAAGAATTGCTTAGACAATTGCCCAAACCTCTTTTGCTTATTCTCGACGACTTGATGCTGTCAATTGATGAGCGGTACTTGTCAGATTTGTTCACCAAAAAATCCCACCATAATCAATTTGCGGTTGTTTTCGTTACTCAAAATTTGTTTGAGAAGAAAATCAAAGTGGCACGCCTTTCATCTCAGTACCAGGTACTGATGCGGGCCCCTAATTCCCTTTTGTCAATTCGAAATATTGGGGTTCAACTTTTCCCGCGTCAACTGGACTTTTTCCTTGACGCTTACCGCAAAGCAACTGCTCGCCCCTATGGTTATTTGCTGATAGATATGCATGCTTCTTCGGATCCCGCACTACGCCTTCGTACAAATATATTTAAGGATGAACAAGATGACGAAGGGGGTCTTGTTGTGTTCATTCCTAAAAATGGAGGACAATAAACAAACAAAACAACCAACAAAAATTGGTCAATTAATTCGAGACAACTCTGACTGGTTATGTTCACTTTCGCGCACAAAATCGGTGCGAAAATGTAAGAAGCTCATTCGAAAAGCGCGCACTGAACAACTGTTGGCATTGGTGGAAATTTGTTTGAATTTAGTCGCCTCACGTTTTCAATTGACAACCCGACAGAAACGTCGCCTTTTACCCTATGTAGATTTTGTCCGACGAATGAGCCGAGCGAGAAGTGAGCGGGGTGCGAGACGTGTAATTGTCCAGAAAGGATCAGGATTTGGTGGATTATTTGCCGCACTTTTAACCCCCGTTTTGATAGAATTAGCAAAATCTGTTGTAACTAAAAACACATAAATACCCCAAAATATTGTTTACACAACATTCATTTGTATAAATGGCAAATAAATTTTTACTTGTACCTCAAGAAATTTATCGTGGTCTTACCTCTGCGACGGCGACGGGTGATATTAATTTGGATGCCATAAGGCATGATTTGGAACGAGCCAAGGCCGAACGAACCAATCCATCCACAAAAAATGTTCACTACAATCAGCAGCTCAGGCGCTATTTGCACATGCTAAAGGAACACGCAGACAGACCAACAAAGGTCGAATTAACAAAAGGCCTTAGTGTGCTGCTTAAACGTGACGGAGGTGATGACGAAGGAGAAGTAGTGGACACTCAACAACACCCCCCAGCGCCTCCTCCTCCCCCATCTGGGCGACGCCCTCGTCGTCCACCTCGTCCTCCTCCACCTTCTGGTCCTCCTCCCCCTCCTCCTCCTCCTCCACCTGGGCGACGCTCTCGTCGCCCAACACGTCCTTATTCTCCTCCAAACCCGCCCCCGTATGGGCGGCGCCCTCGTCGCCCAACTCGTCCATATACTCCTCCACCTCCACCTCCTCCACCTCCTCCTCCGCCCGAGAATCACCCCCCTCGGCCGCCGCCTCGTACTCAAAGATCACGAACAGGTCCAAGGCGTATTGGGAACCGCAGATTGGCTGGTCTTTTCCAACAAGTAAAAAATAGACAACAAAGTAATCGACAATTAATTGGAGAACAAGTGACACTTCCAACCCCTGCTCAGCAACAACAACAAAAAGAATTAGGACGGGATCTTCTTGCTGAAGCAGCTGCTGCCCCGTTACCCAATGATTACAGTGACGATAACATGTCGGAAATTGACTTCACGTTGTCAGCTCCTTCTCAATATTATGGCGAAGAGCCTTTGCTACCCGATCATGCTCATGAAATTGAGTCAATGGACATTTTAGAACCAAGGATTGTGATAAAACGAAAAATAAAGCAAGAAAAGGGTAAATCTTCAGTCAAAAAATATAGCCCATATATTCGTCCACCTCTGCATCAAATTGAAAGTCTCCCTCCGCCTACACCGCATCGTCTTTTCCCCAAAAAAGAGCCTAAAAGAGAGCCTAAAAGAGAGCCTAAAAGAGAGCCGAAATGGGAACCAAAACCGTCCACATCAAAACAAGAGGATATGGCTGTAGAAGAAATCCCTCTTTCTCCTCCTCCTCCTCCTCCACTTCCACCACAGCAACCACCATTACCCGCGCGTGCCAACAGAAAGCGCGGATGGGCAGCAACATATCATCCTTTAGAACCAGGTGAAAAGCGTTTAAGATGGCGACCATTGCGACCTGGAAAAAGGTACGTAGCCAGACGGACTGTGGCCATCAAGCCTAAGCCTAGAGATGAGATTCCCTCGACTACTGCTCTTCCATCTGCATCTGTGGTCATTCCAAATGACCCCAATCTATTTTTTATCCCGACAAATCAGCTAACAATGGCTCAACGTATTGAACGAATTTTTATCAAAGCCAACCGATATGCCAAACGAATGAGCGTCAGAGATAACTCAATTATAAATGACAAAACTGGTCGACCATTTGAGCGAAGCAATTTGCGTAAATCAATAAAGTATATAATTGATAAGAGAGCAGGCAAACCCAGCATCAAACCTCCGGGAACAATTCAATTAGAGGCCCATCTTAAGACTGATCCAATTTTATATTCATGGACAGCCCCACTCAAAAAGACAACAGCAAAAATGACAACAAAAACAAAAACCAAACCAACGATAGAGAAAAAGGAATTTCGTCCTCAAATGTGGGGTTAATCAAAGCTACTCTCGACCGTTTATATAATGATCCGTCTTCCCCAGCTGCTTTCGCGGGTGTTGATGCCTTATGGAAAGAGGCGCGAAAAGAGCTAAAACAATTGAGAAAGAAAGATGTGCAGAATTATCTAGAGGGCCATCGAACTTACACGTTAATGCGCCCCCGTAGGGTGCATTTTCCGAGAGCAAAAACTGTGGCTGCAGGATTTATGACAGACGTACAAGTGGATTTGGCAGACTTTCAGGCCCTTTCCCGCCACAATAGAGGCCATCGATATTTACTTGTTGCAATCGATGTTCTTTCAAAACGGGTGTTTGTTGTTCCCATTAAAAATAAAAAAGCAGATGAAATGTTGGAGGCATTCAAACAACTCATTGCGCAAATGCCAATGGTACCACATCGTATATTCTCTGACAAAGGGACCGAATTTAAAAATAAGCTTTTAAAGGAATTTTTTGACGAACAAGAAATTGAAAAACACGAGCCCGTTCATTCATCAGTTAAAGCATCCGTGGCGGAACGCGCAATTCGAAACGTCAAACAACGTTTGTATAGATACTTTGCAGAAAACCAAACAATGAACTGGGTGGATGTAGTACAACAAATAGTGGATGGTATTAACAGGTCACCATCACGTGTGCACGGTATGAGACCGATTGATGTCAATTTTCATAATGCTCAGCAGGTATGGAAGCGAATATACAAGCTTTCACCTGCGCGTAAAAAAAAAATCCCCCGCTTTCATAAAGACGAATTTGTGCGCATGAGCAGGGAGAAAGGACAATTCGAGAAAGGCTATTTGCCAAATTACGGAGATGAAATATTGGAGGTAGACGAAGTGATGAAGACGGTGCGCCCTGTCAGATATAAACTCCGTGACGACCATGGTGAAAAATTCAGAGGCAGTTTTTATGAACAGGAATTGGCGCGTGTGAGAAAAGATGCCGACACAACTTATCGAATTGAGGAGGTTATTCGTAAACGAAAAAGAGCAGATGGCACAACAGAGATGCTTGTTAAATTTATAGGGTACCCTGAAAGGGAATGGGTCCATGAATCACAACTTGTATAAAAGGCATTCATTTTTAATAGAATTGTATAAATTTTAAATGTCATCAAATACCTTTTTTGTGTTTTTACCAAGTAATATTACGGATTACCCGGACAACCAACCCAATAAATTCCGTGTCCGCCTTCCAAAACCATTGTATTTTAGCGGTTCTTGGGTATGTGGACTTCATAGTATTAGCTATCCATACTCTTGGTCCACGCTTGGTACACTGGATGAGCAATGGATAGACATCCATTTTATCGATGAAGATGCACCTGACGAAGATAAACAGCGAATCATTCGCATACCTGTTCCAAAAGCAACACTCAAAAATGTGGAACATCTCCGAGACTTTTTGACCGCTACATTGGTCAATCACACACATGCAAGACTACTGCCTCTTGAGCGTGAAACAGAAGCTGATCGCAATAGGACAAAGCCTCTACATTCTCCTCCACCACCCTCTAAGCGCATGAGAAGGTCGACAGATCTTCCATCGCCGCCACCACTTGATGAGACCTATAAATCGCTTCCATCTCCACCGGGCCTTAACGAAACAAAGAAATCTCCCACAAGGCCAACCCCAGCTAAATCTCCTCCTCCCGCTAAACAAGCTTCACCACACAGAACAATTACTCCAGCCGCCAAACCAATTCCAATCCCGGCTCCTAAACCAATAGCTGCTACTCCGGCTACGAAACCAGCGGTTCCTCCAGCTAAACCAACGACCATAGTCTCTAAACCACAACCAGCTCCTCCTCCTACCAAACCAACCCCAACTCCTCCTCCTGTTAGACCTCACACCCCTATCAGTAAGCCGACACCAACTCCTCCTACTGTTAAACCATCTACCCCAATCACCAAGCCACCACCAGTATCGGCCAAACCAACAATTCATGCCGATAAACTTGCTCCTATTTCAAAACCATTAACAGTTGGGTCTCCACCACGAATTGAGAGCGAGAATAAGACAAAAACAATTCCACCTCCTTCAACTAAGCCTTCACCGTCTCATTCTACAAAGACACAACCTTCAATAGCCAAACTTCCTTCTCCTCCCCTTCCAGTTAAACCAACACCAGCAATTAAACCTCCATCTCAGCTGAATGAAAGTCATAAGCCAAAACCATCAGCACCTGAATCTGCTAATCAATTTGTATTTTCAATTGATCCAAGTAAATTCAAGTTTCCCATGATTGATCACATCACATATATACCCAAATCAGTACAAATACAATTTATCGATGGACTTGAAAGATTTAAAGTTTTGTTCAACGAAACAACCATCACACATTTGTCCTTCTCACCTCAGCTTGGCTATATGCTTGGATTTGAAAATCCTCAACATGTGCGGGATAATGAAATTGCAAAGTATGGTGTTGAGGCTTACAAAACATACTTTTCACACGAACTTTCCTATTCAACTACAGCAAAGGACTCCCATTTAAATGCTGCTGGCTATTATCGTGACACGGGTAATGCACTTGAGACGGGAGCTGGATGTATTGCACGACGGGATTTGTTTGCTCGTAGCAAAACGGCACAATTCATAGCCAAAATTGATGCCGATTTATTCAATCAGCCGCTATATTTGATAAATTTTTGCGAATTGGACATTGAAATTTTGCCTAACGACAATGATTTTGTTCTCATTGCCCCAGGGGCTGCAGCAGCAACACGCTACCGTTTCGAAGTGATAGGATTGAAAATGTATGTGAAGAAAGTATCTCTGATGGATGGACTGGCTTTGGACATTGCGCGAAAGCTTGAAGTTAAGCCTGCACGTTATGCAGTGAGAAAGACATTGATGAAATCAATGTTCATCAGTCAAGGGCGTTTCGAATTCACAGCCAATTTGTTCATGGACCAAATTCCCCGCCGTGTAACATTGGGTCTGGTGGCTAATGCTGATTACGTCGGGATAATTTCTCGGAGTCCATTTAATTTTCAACCATTTAATGTGCGCGAAATTTCGATAATTGCTAACGGACGTTCATACCCACAAGCACCATATGACTTGGACTATCCGAATGGTAAATATGTTCGACCTTTCAATGACATGAATGAGGGGGTGGGTTTCGCAAACTCATTGGAAAGCAACGGAATTACTTTTGATCAATATGGGAGAACACATTGTATTTATGTGTTTAATTTGACCAGCAGTGGCGATGACCAAGCGGCTTTGTTTGACTTGATTAAAAATGGCACAACAGCTGTGAGCATTAAATTCAATGAGGCGGTGCCCTTCGGAGGGATAATGCTTGTGGTGATGGGCGAGTGCGATTCTCTTGTGATGCTCGATAAAAATCGATCAATTAGCACCGATACTACTATTTAAAGCTTTGTTTTTGCATTTTTATTCATTTGAATAAAATGTTGTTCAAAAAAATAAGCCTTATTTTATTTTTCCTTCGCATTTCGCTTCCGGTAGTGTCATGCCGGGAACAACAACGACAACTTAATTCAACATATGCAGAATATTTAAGAAGATTATCTTTTGCTAGACTTTCCACTACCACAAACAGGCCCACTACAAGTACATATGTAACAAAGCCAACATCCGCAACCACAACCATTTATTCAACCCCAAAAAACGATAAATTGATTGTGGAGCAGGAAACTGTGTCGGCTGTTCTGACACCTTTAATTCAATTGTGTAAGGACAGACCAGAGGAAAACAACTTTGTTCAACAAGCCATTTGCTGGGCACTATTTGCGCTCTATTTGATGTTATTTGTCAGCCTGGTGTTACACCAACTTTGTTCAATTTTTTCGTTGAAGAATGGACAGCGTGCAAATCATGAAAATATTGAGAGAAAATCGACTGACCGCACGAATTTTTCAGGGATGCTTCGCCAGTGACCAATTACCTTCACCAGCCACTCTACAGTATCCCGCCGCGCTCATTGTCAACAGAGACCCACACTACAAGGGAGGCTCTCATTGGTGCGCTATATTTACAAAGGGAATGGATGTACCAGTGCTCTACTTTGATAGCCTTGCCCTCCCAATTCCTCCCATAGTTTATACATCTTTTCTCAATAAATTTCCAAGAGGTATAAGTAAAAATATGCGCCCATATCAATCCCCTTTACTTAACACATGCGCTTCGCATTGTATTGTTTTTATTTACCACATGGCCATTGGTGACTCTTTTACACGATTTGTTGATATCCTTAATACTTGTGTCAGCCCCGATATGTATTCAATAATTGTTTTAAATAAAATAATTAATGGTTAAATTAATGTCAATAAGTTACAGAATTGAAAAATTAAAGAAATACCAATTAGGGTGTCTCGATCTCTCAATAATAGTCAAATAACCAACATCATTTTTGTGATGTGGATTCATCAGTCGGTATCTTTCCGTTCCTTCAGTGCTCACTAATTGTCCGATACCCAGAGAAGCCATTGCAGTGGTAGAAGTTCCAAAGACCGGTGGAAAATGTTTTCGAAGTAAAAAAGCACCTGCAGTGTGCTTCTTCATCGTAAGTGGATTTGCGTTGTTCAACACATAGTTCAAAATGGCACAGAAAACCTCTCCGATTTTGATTGACTAAAAACAATTACTGAATTACTAAAACCCCTAAATTGTCTTACTGTTGAGTAGGTCACTACTCTTGTTGTAGCGATGGGGCCAGAACGTCCAAAGTAAATGTAACGCAAAAACTCGGCCAAATATTTTGTGTCCAACAGTTGATCATTAAAACGGTAAAGTATTGTAATTTCTCCAGATGGTAACCTTCTTTTGGCGCTAATCATTTCAAAATTGCGACCAAGATCAATCTGAATTTATTTTAAACTTTTAATTTCAAATTATTACCCACCAATTTTGCAAAACACCAGTGCCGATTTAGACGAAAAATTTCAAAACGATGGTTGACAACCGCTATACCAGTTGGTGGATAGGTACCTCCTTGAATTTTCTTTATTAAATATATTTATTATAAAAATACCTGGTTTCTTCACAATTCCTTGAAACAAATACATGATTGGGATTGTATCGATTATTTCCCAAACAAGCTCGGCTGGCAAACGTTTATTGACTTTGGACATTTTAACAAAGAATGGTTGACTTGACGATGCAAGTGGGCCATATAAGGAAAAGGAAATGCCATATGATCATTCCCAAGGGACTGTTACACAAAGGAAAATTTGAAAATACCATAGTTTCAACTGGCTTGGTCCGACGCATTATCGTTTGGTGGGTCGAGTTTACCATGCTTACTTTATACCCACTCCCATGGGAGTGGTAAGTTTGAAAATACAAGCTTTTTCAGAGTGGCTTCGTCGACGAATTATCGATTAAGGCCATATATGGGCTTTATAAGCGCATTCGTATGAAAAATTTTTTCATTTGCTCTTTTTTATTTTTCATTTTGTTGTTAACCAGGGCGGTTGCTCACCTTATTGAGCACCGTTTATCCTGGCAACAATTTGAATTGCCTTTTAGTTCATGAGGTTGTACAAATTATTAAACTAATTTCACGAAACACTTTAGATGCCCTGTCGTCTTGTGCTTCATGGGTGGCAGTGCGCTACTCATCAGGCCAAGATTGGTTAAAACTTTTTTTGCAATTTGAACATTTACTTGCCACATTTACTCCATATATATATATATATATATATATACTATGTTTTTTTTTTTTGATTTGCCATTTGATTTCTTCTTTAAATTAAAATTAATTAATTATTAAAATATAATTAGATTTAAATGTCGAAACGCCCAACTAAATTTACTATTGATTCCATCCTCGACAAAAAGCCCAGACAAGGCTTCCTTATTAACCAAATTTTGGGCATGGCACACGTACTCGGATCTGTTCAACACGGCGAGGGTTCCTCCCAAAAGCCTGCCAAGGAGTACGTCAAGAAACTAGACGACAGTTTGGAACACAACGCAAAGTTCAACTATACCAAGGTCAAGAGTCGCTTCAGCATCGAGGACGTACCTGCAAACCCAGAAGCACTACTAGCAGCAATCTTTCAACACTGCATCGACGAGGCCAAGATGAAATGCCGTGAGAAAGGAATCGAACCGACTCACTTGGGATGTATGATAAGCAGTCCTCTTTTGACTGGCGGCGACATACCAATCCCCTTTCGGCAAATCACCAACAACACTGTGGACACCATTCTCAACCTGTTTCTGAAAGTGGCGCAGAGTAAGCAACAGCAAAATGTCACTCTCTGGGGTGAGCCTTTTACGGTGAGCATAACAACAGTCGATCGCAGAGGACTGCCAACCAAAAGACAAGTGAAGGGAGGTGTCCGTCGTGCATTGGCTCCAGTGCACCATCAAATACATGAACAATGTCTGATCAAGGTTTTTCCACAATTCAGCGCACCTAGTCCAGTAACAAAGTGACAGTTTAAGATTCGGAACCCTGATAATCACAACATTTGCCTCTTCTATGCGCTGCAGGCAACGATGGTTGCCAAGACCAGACAATGGCCACGATGGAGGTTTCATCGCTACTTAACTAACCAACACGGGCAACATGGTGCACTACAGCAAGAGACATTACATCTGATGCAACAAATCGGAGCCCCACAAAATTTGGCCGCCTATGACGCCGATACTTATGTGCCGCGCGTTATCGACTATTGGAATAATATACAACAACAATACCGATTTGCTGTCTTCATATTCGGCGCCACAGGACACTACAAACCCATCTACAAATATGTAGACAACACCTACGACACACCACTGCTCCTATATTTCAACAACAATCATTTTGATGGGGTGCAAAAGCAGGGCGGTCTCTTCGGTAAATCGTACTGTTTGGAGTGTGAACGACCTTATCAAAAAGCTTCTGAACATTCAAAAACATGCAAAGCCCGTTGTATTCTTTGTGCACGCTGTGGTCCTGAATTTCCTTGCCCAACAACTATTGGCTTCTTTAAGCTTTGCACTGCCTGCAATAAAAACTTCAATAATAACGAATGTTACCAACACCATTTACAGTCGGGTTTTTGCAGGAGATCAAAGAAGTGTAACGAGTGTGGTGTTGTGTGGGATATTCCAAACAACACTCAAAGGGGACGGAAAGGACATGTATGTGGTGAACGCTACTGCAATTTGTGCAACAACTTCCACGACCCAGAACGCGGCTGTTTCATCAAACCACTCGAACCAAAAGAGACGGACCCATACCGCATTGTTGTGTTCGACTTGGAGACTATGCAACATTTACCAGTCAACCCCCGTGAGCCAGAGAAGAAGGAACATCAACCAAACTTCATCTCCGCAAAAGTGATTTGCCCCGGGTGTATCGACAACAGTAGTTGGCGGAATGGAACGGCAGGATGTAAAGTGTGCGGTCCTCATCGCACAATTGCCTTTTGTCAACGTCGCTTTGTTAATACTGTTGTCGATAAACAAGTTGTCATCGCAAATCCATTAGAGGCCTTTGTCGGTTGGCTCATCAACGACCTACCGAAAAAATACGACTCCTATGCCTTCTCTCACTTTGGAGGACGCTTTGATATGGTCCTTGTGTTTCGTGAATTGTTCAAAATGGGCTTCAACCCTGAAATGATCCGCCAGGTATTTATACAATTAAAAAAAAAAAAACATAATTCGCTTATTTTTATGGTAACAAAATGTACGAGATGAAAATAAAAAAGCAAAAGAACCGGAACCCAAACATTGTGTTTCACGACTCTTTTAATTTGATGCCCTGCTCATTAGCACAGTTGGTGCCATCCTATGGACTGGATGTTGAGGATAAGCCATTCTTCCCGCATTTGGCCAACCGCCCAGAGAACTATGGTCGACAAATTTACCCAACAATGGATGACTACTTCGCCAATGGAATGATGCCTGCGAAGCGGCGACAATTCAACCAGTGGTACGAACAACATCGGCTTGAACCCTTTCTGTTGGATGAGGCGTTGGCTTCATATTGCACCAACGACGTGGAAATATTGACTGCTGCTCTTGTCGCCTTTCGCCGTGAATTCTTTGAAATTTCAAAACGAAATGACTACGTCGACGGAAATTGATGAGCTTGATGCCGATCACATCCTCCTTAGCTACGAAAACAAGAAGGAATGGGTAGAGGAGCATAACTGCTCCAACATCGGTAATAACAATCATATTATATAAAATACTAAGCAAATTTTTGAATTTCAAATTTAGTAATATCCCTTTGGACGACCTCGGCAGCACGGCTCCTACTCCTAAAAGCGATGCAGAAGGTGGTGCGAACACCTGGTTGTGAGCTATTATACACAGGTAAATTTTTGAGATTAGAAACAATAATAATAATTTTAAGTATTTAGATACGGATTCTTTGATCTTTGTTCACCCGAAGAACGCATGTCCACTCGAAACTGGTCCTCATCTCGGCCAGTTTACCGATGAATATCCACAACATGAGATTGTGGAGTACTGCAGTGGCGGTGCAAAGCAGGTAACAGAACATGTTAAGATTTAATTTATACATTTTATTCTTAGTATGGATTAAAACTGAGGCGGATAAATGCACCTACTGATGTTGAATTCGAATATGTATTGAAGGTGCGAGGAATGACGCTCAACTATGAAGTCATTAATAACCAAAATTTGCGCTATGAGACCTTCAAACAACAAGTGCTGCGTTTCGCAGCAACGGGTGACTATGAACCAATCATAGTCACCTATCCGAACTTCCTGCGGCCTAGTATCAAAGACGGGGGTAAAGTGACATCGGCACCCCTCCAAAAATGTTATAGACCATATGTAGGAAAAGGAATTGTTAACTCTAATTTTAATGTCTTGAATTTTGGTCACACATTGTAATTTTTTATCATGCTCATATAAATTGTACACACACACACACACACCCCTACTCTCACCCATATTTACCAATTTTTATGTAAAGATAAACAAATTTACCCATATTTGGTCAATTTTATTAATTTTTAATGTATAATTAACAATTGGGAAATGAAATAACAACAAAATAAATATAGCCAAGTTAAGGAGTGGAAGATGTCATTTTTAGGTAGAAAATTGCATAATTAACGGCTAGAAAATACAATTTTAATACCAAGACGGTTGACTGCATTGGTCTCGCCCTCCGTCGACCACTTCAATGTCTTTCTTTTCTTCTTCATCGTCCTCATCGAATTTTAATCGAAGTGTTACGTTTGACGAAGTTGATGATTGATTGTCATTGTCGTCAATAACAGTGAAGAGGCGACCAAAGAAGCGTTCCGATGGCATTTTTTCCTCATCGACAAGCTCAAGTAGTTCCATTGGGTAATGTCGGTCCTCCCCTCCTTCGGAAAACCGTTCAATGATGCATGGCAGATAAGGGAAGTGCAGCTTTATGCGATTTCGCACATAAAAATGAGCTGCCACATTGATGTTAAAAGGACTGCGCAAACGTCCATATGCGGGAATAAAGGCAGCTTCTTTGGTCGAAATGCCATGGACGAAAAAAGTTTTTGTCAGTCCATTACGGTCGTTGTAGGTCGTGCGTACCTTACGGCCAGCAAGTTGTTTCAATACAAGCGCCCGATCCTCCGGGTGGTTGATTCGATCGCGCAGCGATTTAACTGGACAATTGAGGAGTTTAGCGCAAAAGACACTAACAAGCACCATTTTAGCTGAAAATGAACCTTTGTGACACCAAACTTTACTTTTATAGCCATAAATTTAAACCACGCCCATTTTAAACAGTTTAGGTTTACCCATTCAAAATTCAAAATCATTTTTCAAAATGTCATCATCTCCTGAAAAAATTCTGACCCAACCTCCGTCCCCCAAAAAAACAAAAATTGACCCTCGATTTCTATGGAAATTATTCAAAGGGAAATATATGTTGGCGATTTATCTTTGCGACGACGATTGGCGGAAGTTATTCGAGAACCAAGAGAAAGTTAAGCAACTGGACAACGACCGGGTGGCTCTCAATTTCGAAATGTGCGAAGACTGTGCGCGTGTGAACTGTATTGCAACTGATGTAATCGCGCCGCCGAAAAAACTAAAACTTTAAACAATGATCAAGAATTTCCACTTTTATTTTTACATTCTTTTTCCAATATTATATCCCATAATTATGTTCACTTTTCCTTGTAATAAATCATTATGCAATATGAGCACTTGAGGGTGATGCCCTTTTCAAAAGTAATAAATTTCGATTCAGTTGGGGGAATGAGGGTGGTGACATGAAGGGCGGGGGGGGGGGGTGGATGAGGAGGGAATGGGTGTTTTACTTGTAATAAATCATTATACAATTTTAGCAATGAGGGGGGTAGGGTTAACATCTGTCACCAATTTGTTGTTCTTCGGAGTTCGGCACAACATCCTCCACTCGGCAACATCCTCTTCCTTGTCCTGACCCCCCCCCTATTTTCTTCGCTTATTTTTACATTTAATTCGCGCTTAACTCTAAAAAATGGCTGAAACTTCGACGTCTTTGGAGGCAACAGTGAAAGAACTTGAAACAAAAATTGCCGTATTGGAAAAAATGATCTGCACCCAAAATGCCAAATTAGCGCAAACACGCCATCGTTTAGTCAACATGCAGTATCGACTGTCTAAGTTAGAAGAATGGGCAGAGTCGGTAGGTTTTAAAATTTCCCTACCAAAACAAGCGTTAATTTAAAATTTAGGGCAAAGAGAATGAATTTGGTCGACAGCCGGAAGTGAAACGAATGCGGATAGATGACGACATACCGAAGGAGGACACACCGGGAACATCCACCAATGTCTCAGGTAGGAAAAATTTGATATGATATTTTCACTTGGTACTGCCCCTTTAATAATGATCCCGCTCCTTTTAATTAATTCGTTAACATTTATCCTTCAAGGTAATGTTACCTTTGCGACGGACTTTTTGGAGGCTAAATTGATGCTTCAAATGGATAAAAAGCTTAGAGAAGCAGATGAGATAGTGGAAGAGCGACTAACCAGCGCTGTTGCGGAAGTAAAGCGCCACATGCAGGGGCAATTAAACACAGCCCTAATGGAGCAGCAACAACACAACAACAACTTATTAGAGGAAGCAATGGAGGAACAACACCTCCGATGTCGTCGTCTGGCTCTGCAAAGCTTCAATGCCGCTAAAGGGATGATGGAGAACACCGGGGACGAAACAGCGGCTGTTGTGGCCCCGAAATGGGAGCCCCGTTGCGTGTTTTGCCTTGAGAGCGAAGCGACATTTGGAAGAAAAGAATGCAAACACATTAATTTGTGTGCACCTTGCTCAATAGTGTGGTCTGGCGGTGATAATTGTAAGTGTTTGACATGTCAGGAACCATGTGAAAGTTTTATGTATTTTGGCCTTGATCACCTCCCTTCCTCTCCATAACTCAGGGCACCGATCTAAAAACTCTCTATTTAAAAAATATTCAGTTAAAACTTTGTCAAAAATAAGAACCTTTTTTATTAGCAGTAATCAAAAGATCCTTTTTGATTTATAAGAAATTAAAACCTTTCTTTTAAATAATGACAAATTGATCGGACTCCTGCATAACCCCTTTCTATTTTCTCTCTTTTTCTCATATTTATTTTGGAATTATTAATGTCAATTTTCATTTACGTATTTATTCATTTTTTTTTTTAAATTAATGTCTTTTTTTCACTCGATATAAACTTTTGTTTAAAAGAAGCAAAAAGTGAGCGTGGGCATAAAATTTATAAAAATGAAAATTAGATGGAAGCGGTTATTAAAATATTCGTACACAATACAATGGAAAATTTTCAAAAAAAAAATTAATTTTTATAATAATTTTTTTTTTCTTTTTAAAAATACTAATTTCATGGTTTTTAATTTTTTGGTAGTGTTTTTTCACATTTCATAAAGTTTGCCAAATTTGATTTATTTATTTCAAAAAAAAAATCGTGAAACTGTTATCGATTCGATCGTTATTCAATTAATTCTCCACACCACCACGTTGTTTTCGTCGTCTTTTACGCTCGGCCCCCGAACGGTTATAAAATTAAAGGAAAATATTAAATATTTACAAATATTCACGTCCTAAAAGGACCGAACATTCACGTCCTAAAAGGACCGAATATTCACGTCCTAAAAGGACCGAATATTCACGTCCTAAAAGGACCGAACATTCACGTCCTAAAAGGACCGAACATTCACGTCCTAAAAGGACCGAACATTCACGTCCTAAAAGGACCGAATATTCACGTCCTAAAAGGACCGAACATTCACGTCCTAAAAGGACCGAACATTCACGTCCTAAAAGGACCGAACATTCACGTCCTAAAAGGACCGAACATTCACGTCCTAAAAGGACCGAACATTCACGTCCTAAAAGGACCGAACATTCACGTCCTAAAAGGACCGAACATTCACGTCCTAAAAGGACCGAACATTCACGTCCCAAAAGGACCGAACATTCACATCCTTTTTAGGATGTGAATGTGGTTGCCCCCCCCCTACCCCTAGAGGAAAATTTTACGTAAACCTTAAAACTACCTTTCCCCGGTGATGCTTTTTTTATGTGCCACCGTCGGCAAATTTTCATCGTTTATGACTGCTGGTGCTTCTTCTTCTTCCGCTTCGGTCGTCGTCGGCATTTCTTCGTTCTCATTCATCATCATTGCTTGTGCTTCTTCTTCTGCTGCTGTTGTTGTTGGCACTTCGTCGCGGTTCATCATCATCATTGGTGGTGCTTCTTCTTCTGCTGTTGTTGGCATTTCGTCCCGGTTCATTGTCACTGCTGCTGCTGCTGCTGCAGTCACCACTTCGTTTTCATTCATCATCATCATTGCTTGTGCTTCTTCTGCTGTTGTTGTTGGCATTTCGTCCCGGTTCATTGTCACTGCTGCTGCTGCTGCTGCTGTCGCAACTTCGTTCTCATTCATCATCATCATTGCTGGTGCTTCTTCTTCTGCTGTTGCTTCGTCCCGGTTCATCACTGCTTCTTCTTCTTCTGTTGCTGTTGTCGCTTCTTTGAATTTATTTGTTTTAATTTAATTTTTTATTTTTTCAAATTTATTTTATTTTTCTAAATTTTTATTTTTTATTTTAAAATTTATTTTTTTTTTACCAAAAAGCCTTCGTCGTGCTGGATTCCGTCCCGGGTAAATAACTTCCACCTCAGGTAAATGACGGCCACTTCGTATTGTAGTCATCCATGGCGCTGGGCGATCGGCATTTGCACATGGTGATCCGGCGTATGGCCGGTGTCATGTTGTCTAAGCCATTCCGCATATATAAGCGGCGCTTGCTTAAATTAATTTTTTGAAATTTTTAATAAATTTATAAATTTAATAAAAATTAAACTTTTTACCGTCCGGATATGCTCTTCCGTCTCCCACGTATCGTCTTGATACGCAAAGTTCCTCCAGTGAATTCGCAGCTCCCGGCTTTGCCCATCCTCCGACCGGCGGGAGCAAACAATTGCTCCAATTTCATACCGCCTGTTGTCCCTCACTGTCCGTCGTCGCCGTTGTTGAACTCGTTGAACTGGTTGAACATGTTGTTGTTGAACTGCTTGAACTGGTTGAACATGTTGTTGTTGAACTGTTTGAAGATGTTGTGGTTGTGGTTGTACAGCTTGGACATGATGTTGTTGTTGTCGTGGTTGAATTGGTTGAACTGGTTGAACATGTTGTTGTTGAACTGCTTGAATTGGTTGAACATGTTGTTGTTGAACTGCTTGAACTGGTTGAACATGTTGTTGTTGAACTGCTTGAAGATGTTGTGGTTGTTGTTGTTGTGGTTGTACAGCTTGGACATGATGTTGTTGTCGTGGTTGAACACGATGCTGTTGTTGTCGTTGTACAGCTTGAACATGAGGTTGGGGTGGCGGGGTTTGAGGGCCTTGAACCACTATAATAATATGAAAATTTTTTATTTTTAATGTTAATGATTTTTGATTTTATTAATTTATTTAACTAATAAAGTAAAATCTTTTTCGTAATTATATTTATTTTTAGAAATTTTCTAAGAAAATTTAACAATTTTAAAAAATTTACCCCCTAGGAATTGAATTTCCTCCATTTCTTCTAAGTGTCCATTGTGCCGATTGAGCAGTTCACTCCAATGATCAGTTGGTGTTGAGTCTTCACAATAGGCATGTTGCCGGCAAAAAGGACAAGTTCCGGGTATCAGTTGACCGTCTAACGCCACAACTGCTGAAAAATATTAAATTATTATTTTATTATATTTTTTAAAATTTTAAACACCGGTTCTTCGTAAATGAAGACTTATGCACCCAATATGAGAGGGTGGACAACGGCAGGGCAGATAAACTGCTTGAAACCGTTCATCTGGGGGGTTTCCATTGGAAGGGTATAAGGGAAACCCGCAAAAGCAATCAATATCAGGATTCATTTGACTAAAAATTTTTTATTATTTCTTTTAAATTATATATAATAAGGAGGAAAATATGGTCCATTTCTTCGCTGGTCATTTGTTGACCATCGATTATAAGATGCCCTATACTAAAATGGTCCTCCAAATGCCCTCCCACATCGTCTTTCATCTCTCTTTCTTTACACTCTCATTCTGCCTTTTCTTTTCTTCATCTTTATCTCTCCCTCTCACTTTCCATCCAATTCCCAAGAGACTCATCCCTCCCCCACCCCCCTTCCCTCCACGCAAACGACGCTCATCCCTTTCCCGTTTTGAATTTTGAATTTTAACCCCCCCCCCGCTCCCCTTTCTTCGCAAATGACTCCCATGCCTATTGAATTTTTTGAAATTTTTAACCCCCTCCCCCCCATACTGTAGGGTGTACGAAATTACCGTACGCAATCCCTAATTAATCACCCCCGAACCCTAATTAATTACCCCCCGAACCCATTAATTAGGCGGTGAGATCAAAGGAAAAACCCTCCTCTGGGACCCCCCCCCCCCTATTCCCTAGGGACTAATTAATCACCTGCTACGGTCCTGGCGGTGTAACTACTTTTGGAAAATTTTTTTATTATGATTTAAAAAAAGAAACAAAAATGCGAGATGAATTATATGCTTAATTTAAGCATTCTTCCAAAATGCAACGAAGGCGGCGGATCCCGTATCCTAATGAAAAAATTTTAAAATCTATTTTGAGCAAACAAAATGATCGAGGTCAAAAAAAAATTAATTTTACCAAACAAAATATATTTATAATTGTCCTATAATTCATATAAACAGAAAAAACTTATAAACCATATTTAAAGTGAGTAAAATTAAATATAGATTATATATCTTAACTCGCCAACATTGTCATAATTTCAAAAATTACAAAAATACAATCAAAATGTGCAGAAACGAATATGGAAAAAATACAATCAAGAGATTTCGAAGTTCTTTGTCCGGGGTCTCCCGCTCCTTTTAAGGTCCTCAGTCGTGCCATGTTCCCTATATGAATTGAATTTTTTTTATCGATCTTTTTATTTACCGAAATTTTTTTATTGTCCGGTTAACAGTGCGTTTACTCACACCGAAAATTGGCGCAATTTTTGAAGAGGCCATTCCACTTTTGGCCAATTATATTAAAATGAAACATGGAAAATGCCGGAGTATCGCAATGTTTTTCAAAATTTGATAACAAATTTCTTTTTATCATTGGGCATGAATCCGAATATCGAAAATTCAATAGAACTAACGAAAGAGAAGGCGTAATTTATTTGTACTGTATGTGTTGCAAAAAATTGAAAAAACCCAATTCTAACGGTTGGTTTTCATTTTAATTTAATTATAATTTAATATTATTATTTTTTATTAATTTGAATTTACCAATAATTCGCATTAACGAAGACTATTTATTTTTTACTTTTATTTTTATTTCAAAAAACATAAATCCTAATAATTTTATTCAGCTCTCAACTCACGGTCAAAGGAGAATTCTTTTTGTATTTCCATTCACCCAGTGTATTATGAGAGAGGGAAGAATAATAATTGGCAAATAAATTAGAAAAATTTATGTATGCGACAATAGTAAGGCTATTTTCATTTTTTTGAATAATTCTTTTTATTTTTAATTTTATAATATGTTAGTTCTTAGTCTTTATTATTTATTATTTTAATTTACAATATTAACTTTCCTCTCGCTTTCAGCCAACAATACTGCACTCAGATTTGACCATTCTTGCAAAAAATTATAGCGTTGCTTTATTTTCGGTAATTTTAACTTGTAAGATACATTGTATAGATCCGAGACAAAGGTTTCAACTTGAGCATAGCTAAAACGGCTTGTTGAATAGCTAAAAATAAATTAAGGTAAAAGAAATAAGCTAGATTTATATATTTTTTATGCATTTTAACAAATCTAAATAATGGTAGCTTTATTATAGCTAGTATTTTATTAATTTTTATACCTCAAACATGTGTAATAATAATATTACTGTTTTTCTCCTATTAATCAACGGGAAACAAATAACAACATTAAAAATGTTTGAAGAAATCAATAAAAAGAACAGACCAAGCATCTTCATTTTTAATTTGCTATTTGATTTTTGTATTTTAATCCTTCTTACGGCAAAGTATATACAAATTTGGTACATTTACCTATTTTTGTGGGTTTCAGTCCAAATTTAGGAGTTTTTGGTTCATATGTTATGTCTATATTTGGCGGTTTTTCTTCTATACAAGTCCGGGCCTTTGAAAAAAAGGAAATATCACAGCATAAGAAAACCCATAAATTTGGGACCATTGACCAAAAAAATTCTATTTAAATTATTGACAGATGTTCTACTGAGTGCATAATTATAATAAGATTGTTAATTAAGGGCTCTCGCCCTGGTTGATTTTAAATTCATATCTTGGAGTGTTTTTCACTACAATATGTTTTTATCTGCAATCATAATTTTTTTATGATGACAGAACAGCTATTTGTATTTTTATGCATTTTAATTTGTATATTATATTTTCTGTTTTATTTACTAATACTTGGTCTAGGTTGCCCCAAACTGCGCATTCTTGGTAAATTTTTGTAAAATTTATTTTTTTTAGACATATACTTTATTTGTTTATTATTATTCAATAGTTTTTTTTGTTGGGTTTGTTAACTTAATATATTTAAAACTTAAACATATTTTGTGAATCAGAATTGGCAGCATTTTTTATAGGTGCTTAATTAAGATTAATATTTATTATTTTTTGACTTAAATAAAATTTTTGATTGTTATTTATTCAAATTTGTTATTAAATATTTCAATCAAAAATTATTATAATATTAATATTATTATTCAATTTCACTTTATGGTATAAACATTCATTTTATTTTTTCATTCGCTTTTTAGAAATAGAATCAAAAAAATTCTCAGCTTTCCATTCGCTTTGAATTTACCTCTCGTGCGGGGTTCAAAATGCACTCTATTTTTTATAGGGTAGAAAAAAGCTTATAATGTAAAATCAATTCTTATTTTACAAATATGCTAATAACATTACATTAAATTGAGCATTTGTTACTCATTAGAATTTTTAAAAATTTTTATTATAATAAATTAAAAGTTTATAAAAATTATTTATATTACTATTAAAAGATAATTTAGTTTCTTCTAGACAGATTTTGTTTATTCGAGATTTCTATTATCTTTTTCATAATTCTCGGATTGAAGCAGCTTCATAACAGATAGAAGAAGAAGTTACATTTTAATTATGCCAGAAATATTTATTTACATGTTTAAATATAAAATAAACTTCAAAAGTAGCGCCAAGAACGTTTGGGCCCCAGAAAAGCTTAAAGGTTTATAATTTATAACTTTTTTCTTAAGCAACCAAATCTTTTAACTTGGTGTCATTCATTCGAAAGCTCTTAGCATGTAGTTTCTTAAATACATAAGTTCAACCTTCTAAAAAATGTATCCTGAAGCCAAAAAAATGTGATTTTTTGGATTTTAGTTTATATATTTTTACTGAATTATCAATTATTCCAGTTGCTTATTTATTTCTTCTGAACATGAAGGGCTCCGAATGACACCAAATTTAATACATTTGGTTAACAAGGAAGAGAGTTATGGTATTTTAAGTAAGCCTTGGGCCCAAACTTTTTTTCTCGTGTTGGTGCGTTAGTTAAATGCGTGTTTCGATTAAATCTTGTTGTTTTTGCTCAAAAACGAATAAATTAAATAATCTTGGTAGCATTCGGTAGCTATTGATTGGCTTTATTTATTTTGACAGATTTCAAAAAATTTCATTGAATTATAAAAAAGTTCTACCAACTCTTTTGCCCATAAGCTATTGATTGCCTCTATTACCATAAGAATTTACAAAAAATTTCATTAAGAGTATTTCTACCACTACACCGAATAATCATTTAAATGGGTTATTAAAAAAGCATATCATTATTATTAATTTCTACTTAAAATTTCCTATTTCTCATAAATTCTCCTTCTGTTTAGTAATAAGACCTCATTCTTACCAGTGCTTATTTTTGACCCAAACCCCGACCAAAAAAATAGCGTCTGGTTTTGAGTTTCGGGTCGGGAAAAACACCGGGGTTCGGGTAAGCCTCGAAAATAAGAATACTGTACTGATTTCAGCAAATAACGGTAAATGCCGCTGAGCATAGACAGTACGAACAATACATTTAATCTATTTTTCCCTTTCTACATAATCACTGGTCTGCTTTTTGTCATCCAAATTTTTGCCATAAAAAATTGTTAAAAAAAGGAAAACCTCAAAGATCCTCGATTTTTGTCTGCAAAAAAAAAATTAGCAAAAAAGATAAAAACAAAGCGTGCACTGAAAATTGAACCATTGAGGGTCAGTCATACTAACAGGGTGCGCCATTACCGAATGCGCCATTTGCACGACCAGAAGACAGATGTTTGATTGCTTAACATTCTTTTTTTCTGTCTTTTCTTGTTTTGGATTTGTTTATTAAGGAATATGAATTTATATTAAAAAAACTAACATAATGATTCTATCCCATAAATTGGGTACCATTCTAAAGTGTTTCATGTTTTGACGCTTTCGTTAAGCCATTGTTAAATCATTTAATAACTGACCAATAATTTTCAACTTGTAAATTGCAAAAAAAATATGAAATTTTGTGAGTTTTTATTTAAATTTTTTATAGGGGAAAAAATTTTTTTCACATCATAGAAATCTCCGAATAATACCAAATTGTAGAATTTGATGAATAAGTTTTTAAAAAAGTTATGAGATTCGAAAGTGGGCTCCGATGAAATTTTGGGGTTCGGGTAAAAAAAAATTATTAAAACAAATAAATAAAAATATTCAGTTTTTTCTGGCTTCTATAAAAAAGTTAGTAATGTATAAGGCTGGGATTTTTTATTTGTTTGGGAAAAGTTGGTATATGGATTTGATTTGTTAGAAGATTATGACGAAAAAATGGTCAAATTTGGAAATTTTTCAAATGAATTTTTAGACTTTTTGATAAATAAAACAAATTTTTAGAGAAATTAGTTCAAAAATGTCACAAACAAAACAGTTGTGAAATAGTTGAAAAATGCTAAAATAAAATTTCGCAATTCCCTAAATAGAACCCAATATTGACTATTTTTGGGGAAAAATCTCTTAACAAATCGGACATTCATTTTCAAAATTACCCCCCTAGCGCCTATCGGCACCACCTGACCACCAGCCAATTCTCGGGTTTCGCGTCGGGTTTTTGAAAAAAGCTCGGGTAGGGTTATGGGTCGGGAAAAGACCGGGGGTCGGGTTTTGGGTAACCCGCGGCAACTCTGATTGCCATAACTCTTGAAAACACACTGAAATTTTTGAAATTTGTATAGCTGATAGGACCAAGCATCGTACGGTACGATACCAAGTTTGTTTAATTGATTCTGAGAAAGTTATGACTAAACTTATTCAAAAAGTCAGTAAAATTGGCAGTTTTTAAGAAAAGCACCAGCACCATTATAAAGCATAAACTATTAATCTAATCAGTAATCAATAAGTAGGATATTTAAAATTTCTCTGAATAAATAATTTTTTATCTGCCGTTAAATTATTAATTGAATCACTTAAATAAAAATTGTAGCTTTCGCAAAACAAACAAAATGGTTGATAAAAATGGTGCTAGATGTTTGTTAAATCCGCCATTTTTTACAAATTTCCCGAACTATCAAAAATCTCTACACTCTAATTGCAATACAGAGAAATATTTCTCATTTTATTATTATTATTAGGGATTGACGCTATTTTTCATTTATTTCTGGGGATGATCTTGCGGCAATTCCAATAAATTTTATATCAATCATCAATTTATAATTATTTTCAAAAATATTTTATTTGTTTTGTCTCTCTTTTAATTAAAAACTCCGAGAGCATTTGTTTGATGCCTTAAAATATTTCATTATAATTTACTTTATTAACAATAAATTATTCTTATTTGAGTTTAGATTTAAACAAGTTTTAAAGTTGTCACTATTTTTCCATTGTTGTTATTTCTCATTAAAAATGGGTTTTAATTAATAAAAGTATTGGGTATATTTTTAAAACATCATATTTATGAAAAAAAAAATTTAAGACAGAAATGTTCATACAAATTTTTTGTCCTAACTGCTTACAAGTAATTTTTATTTTTTAAAAGAATCTGCTTTTTATTTATATAACTTAAAGAAGAAAGCATTTTCATATTTTTTAATGTTTGCATGTGCATGAAAAAAAAGCGCAGCCAGGGGTGAATCAATAATCGTTCATTTTTTATCCTTTTTATTTCTATTTGTTTTTGCTATTTTTTTGTCAGACATTTATCTTTCTTCTATATTAATCTTCCTTCTATGTTATTTTGACTACATCCTCGCTGAGCGGGGGAAGCTCAACATTTTTGCGATTGCTGTTGCGGCGGACCTCTGTGTTGTTAAGCAGGGGCAATCCGTTATCACCGATTTGCCATTGGTTAGTTTGTTTACTTAGGGCTTTCTTTATTTTTTTAGGGGTTTTTATGTATTCTGTTAACAATGTATTTTTGGCTTTCCATACTTTTAGCTATGCGATGGTTCAAAGCCAAGGCTGTAATTAATTATTATTTTATTAGATTTAAATTTTTTAAGTTCCTTTCGCCCTTTTTCTAAAAATAGTTAATGGGTTTATTTCATTGGTTTTTTGAATTTTTTTCTAATTATTTAATAAGAATTTTTAATTTGTAATTAAAAGGGAGTTTTAGATTTTTTTTTTTTTTTTGCTTCCTACGGAACGTTTTAAAAACTATGCGGACTGTCGGAAGAAGAGCAGGGCCGGATTTCGACCCGAGCAAAGTGTGCGATGAGGATGTTCAGCATTGTGAATGAATTGGTTTTAAATTGACTTTAAGATGATGAAGTTATAATTTTAATTTGAATAAATTTTTATTAAATTATTAGATGATAAAATATACAGTGACTACCAAGTTCAGGACGCCAAAACGGTCGGTTTCCATCTCTTGGGGGTCAAAATCATCATTTTGAAAAATTATTCTAAAAGCAACAAAATTCAGTAAAAAGCATCAATTTTTTGAATTCAAAGGCGCGGGAGCCGGTGGTGCCGATAGGCGCAACCGGCGAAACTTTGAAATTTGCGTATATTTTGTTAACAGATTTTGCATCAAAAAAATCAGATCATTTTCAAAATTTCCCCGTGGCGCCCAAAGCACCACCGAACGGCTTTCGTTTTTGTGTTTTCTCAAAATCTCTCTTAAATTGGTTTTTGATGCAAACTTTGTTAACAAAATAGCCCCAACTCTTCAAAATTTCTCCGGCTCCCGCTTCTTTAAATGCGTTAAAATAAAAAAAAAACAATTAAAAAATCGTAGAGTGAAAAATGAATTGATCCTTTTTAATTGTTTTTTTTTTGCTCATAGAAAGAACTTTTAAAATGATGATTTTTTGTCAGCCAAATGATGTTTTGAAAATTTAATTTGGCAACCCTGCTTAAATCTTAAAAGATGCTCTTATGTCATGTCTCTTGGATAAATTTAATAATAAAAAAAATACATATTTACATTTACGCTTTACATACTTTATTAATTAGGATTTTTATTTTTTTTTGTAAAAAATTTTTTCACTAAAATGCGGATATATCCGCGGACATCCGCGGACGGATATGACTAAAAAATGGGACGGATAGAAACGGACACGGATATGAACCCGACGGATATGTCCGGACACGGATATGACAAATGGTGTCCGTGTCCACCCCTGGTTAAAACTGTCAAATTTTTAGTTGTGCTTATAAGCATAGCGAAATTCTTACTGTGAAAACCACCAATGCCCTATTGTCTGTATTAAAATGTATATTGTTTGTTGATTTGCAATTATTTATTGCACCTAATGCTTTAAGAAATTTTTAATCTCTTTTTTTTTTGTATGTTGGTACGAAGCTGAAAAAAATCCTCATAATGCAAAAGAAATTTTTTTGCAACTTTTTGAGAGTTCTACAGGTGCAATTAAAAATTCCAGAATTTTTTTTTTATCATTTTGAATTTTATATTTATTCAATAATGATAATGCAATTTCAGATATTAGATTTTTTAATTTTGTTTATTTTTAAACTTTTCTTCTTCGGGTTTTTGATCTGCGGAAAAACATTCTTTTTTTCGCTAGAAATTGTTGTGCCTTGCTAGTAGATATGGTGCAGAAACCGTCCGGGTACCGAGGGGGGTCCAAAGCCCGTGCCTATGGGAGGGGTATTTCCCTTTGTTCTTACCGCTGTTTTACCGCAAAAACGCACGGTCTTGGACCCCCTATTCAAAGCCGGTCCTATGGGAGGGGTATTTCCCTTTGATCTTACCGCTGTTTTACCGCAAAAACGCACGGTCATGGGCCCCCTATTCAAAGCCCGTGCCTATGGGAGGGGTGTTTCCCTTTGATCTTACCGCCCTATCGAGAGCGTTTTACCGCAAAACCGGGAGGGATCTCTTTGATCTTACCGCCCATCCGGAGCCTATAGGGGGTGTTTTACCGGGCGGGATCATTTTGATCTTACCGCCCGAGCCAAAACCTATTGAAAGACCATCCCTTTGATCAAAACCAAGAGCCTATTTGGGGAGGTTACCGCATTTCGGTTTTCCCGAAAGCGAGCGGGTGTGCACTTTTATTTCTTTTGTTAAGGAACGGTGCAAAATGATTTTGCACCCTCCCTCCCTCCATTCCGCCGCGGCGCTTTTTGTTGCAATTTCGCCGCCCCTCCTTCTCCCTCGCGCCGAAAATAATTAATCAATCGAAGGAAATTTTGGAATGGAAAATTATGGCAACTAAAATGGTATGTACCTTTAAAGACTCTTAATAATAAGACGCTAAGTAAATCGGAAATCTATGATTTTTAAATATTTATTTTTTTCTTGGCCAACTGTCAAAACATTTGATAATTTTTTTTGCAACTTCACCGCCCCCGCCCGCTACTCTTCCCTTGCGCCGAAAAGTAATTAATCAATAGAATGAATCGAAGAAATGAATGGAATGGAAACTAAAGGACTCTTTGTAATAGGATTAAGTAAATGGGAATCAAAGATTTTTTAAATATTTGGCGTAATTTGAGTATATATATTTTTTGGCCAACTGTCAATAAAAAAAGTTTATTTAAAAAATACAAAAAATGATTGATTACTTTATTTAAAATTGTCACTTTTTTATTTCGAAATCATCGCCCCAAAATTTCAAAAAATCAATGATTACTTTTATTATTTCGAAATAGTCGCCAAAACTGTCACTTTTATTATTTCGAAATAAAAAAATGATTGATGATTTTTTTATTTCGAAATCCACGCCAAACTCAAATAAAAATGATTGATGGCTTTTTAGTTCACAACGACTATTTAAACCGCCCCATTCTGCCCACCTGGCTCATTCTCTAAATAGTTGGATTTCATTAACTTTCTTTGCGCTCTAATATTTTCTCGCTCTATTTTATTTTTATTATCCTCTGCTCTTAATTTTTATTTCTTCCCAAACTTCGTTTCCTTTTTTATCCATTCTTCATTGATTTTTTCTTCGCGTCCTTTTTTAAAAAAATGTCATTTAAGCGCGTCAACTCCGCCCAGCCCGCCGAATTTATTGCCAAAAAATGGGACTTCCGTTCAATTGGGTAAGTTAATTTAGGAGATAATAGGGTATAAATAACCAGTCTTTTTCAGAAATAATTTCCCGAAAGAGATGGAGCTTTTTAATTGATTTTGAATTTTTGTACTAAATAGAAAATTGCGGCAACTAAAAAATTTTTTTTTAGTTTTATTTAATCTTTTTTTGCGACATTTTAAGATAGGGGATTATATGGTGGTACATTTCCTCAATTTCCGAATTATTTCGACTTCCGGTAATTACAACCTTACCGGTCCAAAATATTAACGCTGTCAGACTTTTACCTCTTTTGTAATTCAGACCACAAAATATTTCAGGTTCATAAAAAGACGATCTGAAACGAATTTTTCTAAATTCATTCAAATCAATTTTACGGCCAAACTTGAAAGTTGAAACAATATTTTCAACGGAATGCCCCTGATATGATGCCTGAGAACATCCCGATTGTCTGACAATTTCAATAAAATTTTTAATCGCTTTTTCACAATCTACCAGGCTTTTAGTACCCAGACAAACCATTTTCCCAGACTCCCATAATAATGCTGTGGATTTAGCCGGGTGTTTACATTTTATTATTGCAGCATTGAATTTTTTGGGATTATATTTAAACTCACACCCCGTAACATTTAAGGAAGCTAACTTGATTTGAGTACCCAAATTTGCCACAGATAGCCAAACAAATATTTTCATGTAACAATGATCTGTCCTCACGAAGTAAAATGCTGCCATTACTGCCCTTGCCATTATGAGATTTGTAAAAGGTGTAAAAGTCATAGTGTTCTACATTTTGGCTCTTCGTTTTGGGAAAATTATTTGCTATGCCCCAAATGTGCCAAGCATGTTCCTTACGAAAGAAAAAATATAAATAATTATAAATCTAAATAAAACTAAAATGTTTCGTGGACCTTTTACACTGATTCTATCAGGAGCTACCGGAAGCGGTCAACGGTTAATTCGGTTTCTAAAAAATTATAGGCGATTAATTATACCAGAACCGAATAAAATTTTTTATTATTATGGAGAAATTAATGATAGTATTTTAGGATTAATGGGACAGGGTGTTGAGACATTCAATGGAGTTCCTGACCTGAATAAGATTAAAGAGCAAGAAAAAACCTTGTTATTAATCCTTGACGATTTAATGCTCAATATGCAGAACAATGTCCTGGATTTGTTATTTACCAGGGGTTCCCATAATTGGAATGTTAGGGTAATATTTGTGACGCAAAGTCTCTATGGAAAGGACATTAAAATAGCTCGCGCTAATGCCCATTATCTGGTATTAATGCGTAATCCTTCGGGGCAATTACAGATAAGAACATTGGGCGCACAATTATTCCCCAAACGCCTTAATTATTTTATGGATGCATATAATGATGCTACAAATAAACAATTTTGTTATCTGCTTATAAACATGCACCCAAATACCGAAGAGGAATTCCGACTATCTACCAAAATATTTCCAGAGGAAAAATTGGAGATTTATTTACCGAGTGAATAACTATTTAAGGAAATAAAAATATTATATAAATAAAATGTATCAATTTAGCTCTCAAGTGACGGAGAATACAGCATTCTTGAAAAAGCTTGCCTCCATCAGGTCTGAACAAAAGAAAAACTATCTGATTGAAACTGCCACAGCAGATCAAATTTTAGCAATTGTCGAAATTTGTGCGAACATTTTGAGCTTTTCATTCCAACTTACGAAAAGACAAAAAACAAGACTTGCACAATACGCGGATTTTTATAGAGCAATAGCACGATCACGGTCAGAAAAAACTGCCCGAAAAAAGTTGCAACAGGGAAACGGTATAGCATTAGGAGCCGTTCTAATTCCTGTTTTGAGTGTATTAGCTCAGCATTTATTAGAAAAAATTACATCATGAAATACGCAAAGAAAATGTTAATGGTTCCCGAGGCTGAATATCATGCCCTACTGAATGCCTTTAATAGCGGTGATTACCTCCAGAAGGAAAAGGCAATGTTGGACGCAAAAATATCTGAAAATTTACTAAATCCTAACATAAGCGAAGATGTAAAAGCTAAGAGACATGACTGGTTCTATAAAGAAAGACGCACTTTAAAAGGAATGGTTGAAAATAGGCCACAAAAAGTCGTGATTGAAAACCAAGGCGCTGCCTCAAACTTTGCCCCATATTTAGGAGTTACTACCCAAACGAAAACGGTGGAGACTGATGAACCAAGAAAACTGATTGTTCCTACAAAAAGACTTAAAGAAAATACAGCTGAGTATCAGTTACAAACGCCTACTCAGGATGAGGCGTTTCCACTTTTCAAAACCCCAGAGCATATACCATCATTAATTCATCCGAATCTTTTAAATGATCTTTTTAACTATGTTAGTGAAAACAAGGATTTATTTAAAATTACCGCAGCTGGAAAAGTGCAATCAAATAAAAATCTATCGATTGATGATAGTAATTATAAAGATGTCTTGATGCATCTAGTCGGCAAAAGAAAAGAAACGCCAAGAGGTGCAAAATTCTTAAAAGATCGAATGCTCAAGGACCAAACAATTAGAGACATGGTAGATCTAACTAAAACGATGTGGGGAAGTGGGAGAAAAAAATATTCAAAAACTATAAAAACACTGGGCATACCCCGTGAAAAGAAACCATTTAAGCCGGTAATATGGGCAAGACTATAGATGAGATTTTGACAAAAGTTTATTATAGTACCAAATCCCCAGCAAGTTTTGCAGGAGTACAAAAAATAATAAGCGAAGCAAAGATAATAAACCCCAATATTACGCTAAACCATGTTAATAATTTTCTCAAAAAACAAAGAACCTATACAATACATAAACCTATCAGGAAAAAATTTCCTAGACTAAAAACCGTACCGACCGGGTTTCACACCGACTGGCAATGCAACCTTTGTATTTTTAATCAATTAAAAAAGCATAACAATGGATACAAATATTTGCTTGTTTGCATTGACGTCCTGAGTCGTATGATTTTCGTCGCACCTGTTAAGACGAAAAAGAGTGAGGACATGATCGAAGCATTTGAACAGGTATTCAAAAAGTCAAATATCGTTCCTAATAAAATATACAGTGATAGCGGTCTTGAATTTCAAGCAGGTAAAATGAAAAAATATTTTGAAAATAATTTTATAATAAAAAATGTCATGTACAGCCCAGATTTGCATGCCGGGGTTGTAGAGAGGGCAAATCGCACTATCAAGGAGAGACTATACCGATATTTTACACGCAATGATACACTACGATGGGTCGATGTAATAGATGACATAATAACAAATATTAATAGTAGTGTGCATAGAACACTAGGAATGAAACCGGCATCTGTCAATTTTGAAAATGCAAGAGCTCTTTGGGAAAAATTATATAAGAAAAATGAAATCAAATATAAA
This sequence comes from Heterodera filipjevi, assembly GCA_039877585.1. Taxonomy (NCBI): domain Eukaryota; kingdom Metazoa; phylum Nematoda; class Chromadorea; order Rhabditida; family Heteroderidae; genus Heterodera; species Heterodera filipjevi. The sequence continues at coordinate 7,156,356 of JBDPZO010000001.1, forward strand.
AATAAAAAATTTAAAATTTAAAAAAGGTGATATCATTCGCATTGCAAAAGAAAAGGGCATATTTGCCAAAGGTTATTTACCCAATTTTACAGAAGAATTATTTAAGATAGCTATAGTTAATCCTACAATACCGGAATCATATCGTATTGAAGACTTGGACGGTAATTTAATAAAGGGTATTTTTTATAATCAGGAGCTTGTGAAAACAAATGGATGATTTTTATATAATATTGCCATCAAATACGCAGGGTTTAGGAAATACGACATCAAAGTTCACAGTACGACTACCCGAGACATTGGAATTAGGCTCCAATTGGTCAGTCGCTCTTTCTTCGATTATTTACCCTTATTAATTTACGGCATTAGGAATAAATGGTGAAGAATTTATTAAAGTATGGGAAACCACTAGCAGTGTACCGATTTCGGTTTTTTTGCCAGACATGAATTTTAAAACTGCGGCGGGGCTGGGACGCAAAATTAATGAGGCATTTATGCATTATTATAAGCTAAAAAAGCGACAAGGAACAAGAGAGGTCAAGGAGGATGAAACCAAAGACTCAAGAAATGATATTGCAAAGAGGGCGGCAGAACGAGCGGGGAGAGAAGATGAAAGATATGCCAGCCAGGTTAACAATATATCGGATAATATTCAGACAAAACTTACAAAGATTAGGGAAACTGACCCCCCTATATTAGAAGAGGCAGATGTTAAGGCATGGTTTGATAAACTGGTCGATAAGGGAAACAAAATACTCACCTCTGTCGAGGAAATGAAAAAATATCAAGAAGAAGTGGAAAAGGCTAAAAATACAACCCTCGAACATACAACAAATAATGACATTAAAGAAGCAAAGAAATCCGCTGATGCTGCCAAAGCAGCTGCTAGACAGGCAAAGAACAAATACGTATCAATACTTGAAGGATATAATGAAACATCAGAAATAGGGTTTATAGGAATCATGGATAGGTTAAATAAGGCTAGCGATGATTATCATAAACGTGAAAGAGAAAAGAGAGAAAGTAGCCAAGTTTCGGAAACCCTGTCAGCTGATGAAGCACACAAGAAAATATTACAAAAAAGAGAGAGATTAACTTCTGAAGATATAGAATTTCACTATGATACCATTGACCAAAAATTTATCGTTTATTTTTCTTCTTCCATTTCACATATAGAAATGTCAAAACATTTATCTTATGTGCTAGGTTTTAAAAATACAAGACTGCTTCATGGAGACGAAGCATCTTATATGCCAGATTTAACAGGTGGTGTCAGACAACTGTATATTTATGCACCTAATTTAATTGAAAATTCAATAATAGGAAATCAAATGGCCCCTATTTTAAGGATTGTAAATGTTGTTGGCGACCCAGGGTTAATAAATGAAGTTATATATAGAACCGAGTATTTTCATCGTTTACAATCAAAACGAATCTCTGAAATTTCGATTGAAATTCACAATCCTTTTGGCGAATTTGTAAAATTTCATTGGGGAAGTTGCATTCTCACCTTACATTTTAAGAAAACAATATTTTAGATATGACACATGTATTTTTTGACCCAGAGTCGGTAGATTGGTCTTCCTTTTTCACTTCCCAGCAAGGGAGAGGTCAGAAGCAATACTTTGTGGGGAGTAAATATCAGCGAGGTTTCGGTTTCTTCGGCAATGTAGCGCGGGTTTTGACTCCAATTGCGAAAAATATTGCCTCTAGTGCGGGACAACAAGGGCTTGCTGCCGGCCAACGTGTAATGAGTGACATTGCACAGGGCCGTGATTTGAAAGACTCAATTAGAGAACATTCCAAGCATGGTCTGGAAAACCTTACTGATAAGTTACAACAATGTGGGAAAGGAAAGCGTAATAACCTGCTCACTAAAAGCAATAGAAAAAAAGTTTTTGACCAATTGAGTTTCGTATAAAGTATAAATGGCTTGAATAAAATTAATATTTAAAAATGGCAACATTAAAGAAAATCGATAGAGCGAGTGAAGATGGACTCGAGGGAGGGCTCTCTTTCTTTGATATTCCTCCCACAAACGTGGCAATAAATAAATCAAGTATACGGGTATTACTTCCCCTTTCTGCAATGAACCAGTCGGGTCCCTATATATTTAGGCTATTTTCGGATAACCAATTTTGTGACCTCAATAAAACGTTTCTTTATTTGTCAACCTCATTAGAAAAAAAAGACAAAGCCAACTGGATTCCAATTACAGATGGAAGTGAAGCCGACCGTCATGCGGGTGTTATACAAAATTTTGGTCATAGTTTTATAAAAACTTTAAAGATGACAATATCCGGCGTTGAGTCATATGACTCGGGTATATACTATGAATATAGGTCTTATATGATGAACGAGTTAGGTTTTTCAGACGATGTTAAAAAGGGGTTAGGTGAAACAAGCTGCTATTATATCGAGAAGTCGATCAGGATGTATATACGAATAGTGGTTTTAAAAGTAGAGCATCACGCTTTGCCGATGGTGTCAAATGTGAAACAATGGTCAAACTTAATTTTGATCTCGGGCGCCAACCCAATTTGCTGCTAAATAACTCAGACGTCATTTTTAGTATTCATCGCAATAGTGACGATTTTTTAGTTCTGGCCCCACCATATATGTCAGCGACTGAGATAATGCAGAACCAACACATATACCGTATTAATAAGGTACATGACATTAGAATGTACGTAAAAACAGTAGACATTGCACAGACATTAAATAATGTCATCAGTAATCAATTGCAGACTTCTTCTGCTAAATACCCCATCAGAAGAATTGAGATGCGGAGCCTCTTTCTGCCCCAAGGAACATCTGATCTGTCGCATAATGTTTTTTCAAGCATTGTCCCACGACGTTTAATAATTGGCTTTGTATCGACTGAAGCCTATACAGGAAACACTAAACTCTCTCCGTTCACCTTTGAGCATGCAAAAATTCGGTCTATTAGCGTCGAAGCAAATGGTAATATATTTCCAGGTTCGCCCTATTCACTCAATTTTGATAATAAAAAATACATTAGAGCTTTTGTAGATATGTATACAGGACTTGGGATGGACGATGGAGAAAGAACAATGTCCATTAACATTGAAAAATTTGTGAATTGGTGGTGTTTCTTTGTCATTCCCATGACTTCTACTCTAGATGACACGCCCAGTTTCGAATTAATTAGGAATGGGACTACTAGTATCAAGGTTCAATTTAACGAACCTATAAAGGCAGGTGGGTATGAGATGATTGTTTTGGGAGAGTTTGATTCAGTTTTGTCAATTAATGCTAATCGTGTGCTCAGCAACGACGGAAGTATATAATGAATTCTAATGAAATAGAATTGATTTTATCAAAAAACAAGTCAACTAAGAAGTATTTTATCGGGGTTTTTGCTTCAGACAGAGTGCCAAAATTTAAGGATAGGCATCTCCCCTATTGCTTTGTGGCGAATACTGGTAGGGCTGGTACAATAGGTGAACATTGGGTGGCGTGTTTTGTAGAGGCGCCGGATCAAATAGAGTATTTTGACTCATTGGGTGATTACCCGAATGAAGATTTGGGGGCATATCTTAATCAGTTTAATAAGATTCTTTTCAATGACCGTATTGTCCAACATTCATTCTCAGATGCCTGTGGTCATTTTTGTATCTATTTTTTAACGATGCGCTGTGTAGGGACCCCATATTGTGAAGTCATTGATGGTCTATATAAGGTAAGACCAATGGCTGATACATTAGTTAAGAGATTTGTGAGCAATGTATAAAGAAATTATTCTTTTAGTGACAATGGCACTAGCTGCCAGTGACAAAGTTATAATTAATGACAGACTTTCCCTCTTTGACGATAAATATATCACATTTTCTAGAGAGTATAGTTATGATAGTTTATTCGGTTTTGATCGTTATAAATTGTGTACGATAACGAGGAACTCAATATCAGGTTGGGCAGTGTCTATCCACTCGATAAACTCAATTGAAAAAACAGGACCGGTAAAGCTTATCCTATATCATGACTTTGGTGTTTTAAAACCTAAGGCATCTTTTTACTACAACGATCATAGCTATTTAATTTTTCAAAATAGAAATCTAAATGAAACTTCGATTACCAGAGGCAACCGAGAAAAAGTTGTCAAAAATTTTCCAATCGGTGATTTAAGATTTGATCATTTTAATAGTAGGCTTTACTTAATAAGAGACGACAGAATAGATGAGATAAATATGAGCTCAATTGAGAGCTTGTGGCTTAGCAATGATACTGAAATTAATACAAAGTCGATCGGCTCGATGCCTTCTTCCTATACCGATTTGATGATAATTGAAAACCAAATTTATTTAATAAAGGAAAAGAAAATTTATAGATATGGAATAGATTCGAACGATATACTACCTAAGTATGTCACTGACGCCAATTCTACATTGTTTACATTTATTACGTTCAGAGAGTTTGAAAAAATAAAAATCTCAAATTCAAATCCTTGGCTTTATTTTCTATCTGTTTTAGACTTGATACTGGTTGTTATTTGCATTCCTGTTCTACGAATTTTGAAAATAAAGGACCAAGACAAATCATTTGACATTTTTGATGAAGAAAGGGTATATAAGGAGTTGCAGCGTCGTTAACATGGCCTAAGAGTGTTCAAAATGCAATCTCTTGTGCAAGTATTATGCGCTTTCAATGATTGTGAACCCCATCAATTATCAGACGCAATAGGGCAGAGAAAGAAGGCTAACATAAAGTTTTTGAGAAAGCATCCTATCATAACGACACATCTTAGGCATAATCAATTTGTCTCGCCGGATTCAATCGCATTCAATGGTTCAAACCGTCTATTCGCTTACCGGGGGTTCCTCGGTGTTACCGTTGAGCAACATCTTTACTCCAAGCATAGCGTTAAGCTACTTTATCCTCAGCTTCCATGCATAATAATGCATCAAAATAATGGTCATAAAAGCTATTTTCCTCTAAAGTTATTGCAGTTTTCAAATAATTATTCTTTCAAATAATTTACTGTTTAAAGTTGGAGGAGCAGTAACCAAAAAAAATATTACGGCTAACAGGTGTGGGCCTTCACTTTATGCCGTTCCACCCCTGGTAGTCCCAATATCAATAAAAAAATTTTTAACTTTATTAACAGAAAACAAAGAAAATGAACAAGAAAAATCACCAAAATCAAAAGGCATCACATTCAGTTCTTCGTCTATCATCCCCTTCTGACAAACCGGCCGGTACATCTTGTGCCTCTCCCTCGTCACGACCCTCGACTCATGCGTTGGACTAAATATAAAGTAGATATGCAATAAAAATACTTGGACCTACCCAAAGTCATTTTTGTAAACAAAGAATGCCGGGTCCACGTCCACCTTCCCATAATTCAGCACCATCTCCTTAAACACATTGTAATGCAGCGCCTTCCGATTGTCAACATCAAACGTCACTCCCCATATCTTCATCACGTAATCCACCTCTCCGGTCTCTTTGCTCCTGATCTTTAACCCATACTGCTTTGCCCCACCGCAACAAAAACTCTTCAATTTCATAGCCGCCGTACTCCTCACTCATCTCGCCAAGGTACTTCCCCGTCGTTATTGGCTCCACCCCTTCTGTCGTGCAACACGAATATGCTATCCGTGTCCGTATACAAGACCTACCCGCCATTCCTTTCCGCCTCCTGCATAAACTCCAGCAATTTCAATCGCGCCACGCTCGTCGTCCTATAAACAATAACCTTAGCTGCTAAATATTTTGGTTAGAAAAATTTACCATAAGCTAACCACAATGTTACTCGACTTATGTTCCGTAACGAAATCTTTCCTATCCCTGTATATCACCCGGATTGCTTCCTCCGAATACTGCACAAGGTCGCAAAGCTCAACCTTATGATCACACACCAATTCGTAAAATGCCGACTCCCTGTCAATCACCGCGTTCTTGCTCAACGAATTCCTCATTGAAAACTTTCCCTAAAATAATATTTTAGCTGCCTTTACATTGATTATTATCCTTACCCATAAGCTGTTCAGCATAAGTTTGCTGATATAGCGCAACCCCGGGTAGTAAAGGACAAAAGGGGGGTCCGGAACTGGGATTTGGGTTGGGAGACGGGAACACAGAACTCAATTGCCAAACACCACGACGACACTTGAGAATGGCAATGAAGACAAATGAAGACAAATTGGCTAGTCGATGTAGTCAATAGTCGACGCAACAAAATTGGAATTTATTCAAAGTAAAACCAAAACAAAGCAAAACGGGGAAGAGCATAATTGGAGGAGTCGGCGATAAATTGAAGAAGGGAAGAGGCGGAGAAGTGATGAAATCAGCGAAGTGAAGAAAAAATATAGGAAAATATAATGAAGTGAGTAGAAGTGAGAAGAAGAACAACAAAAAGGGGAAAAATGGAGAGAAGCGAATGATATTTGAATGGAAAAATAGTGCCAAAAAAGATAGTGTCAATAAATTATCAACTCCTGTACGACCTCCGTCCCACTCAGCCAGTGTCCTCACTGCGCGAAAAGTTTGGCCGCCCACTTTTCCCCCGGCACCGACAAGTTGAGCTCCCGCGAGACGTTGAAGTGGGCCGGAGCATGGCATAGCTGAGCTGTCATTGATTTGTGTTGATGAAAATCTGAAAACTGAAAAAGGGAGGGACGGGAGTTGTTGGGATGGGACGTCATTGGAACCGAGCGACTTTTTAGTCCCCGTAAAGAATCAATGAAATCTATTGAAAATTTCAACTATAAAAGGCTAGGAGGCTTCTCCAATTCTGAGCCCATAATTAAGCCATTCGGTTGATTCGTCCTATAAAAAGAATTTACAAAAATTCGTCCAGCCGATCGGTTCAAATTAGTCCGACATACTGGCGAACTTTTGACGGAATATTCGTTTGATGGAACAGAATTATTCTTTTCCGCTCCCACTTTGTATTTTGAATTGACAAAAATACGGGAATGTCTTTTCTTTGGAGGGACTTCAAGTTGGGGCACAAATCTTTGGCGATTTTCCGGAATTAGTTGAATTTTCATTGGGGCATGGAAAGAATTGATTTTGGGAGAAGGGTGACTAGCTTTAACATTCGGCCGATTCACAACAAAATTCGGTTTGTCTTTCGGCTTTTCTTGAAAAATCGAAAATTTTTGAAATTTCTTTGAAAATTTCTTCAGTCCTTTCCTTTTCAAATATTTTCCTGAAACCAGCGACTCCAATAAATTTTTCAACTCATTCTTTTCATCCAATACACATTTCAATTCATTCTCCAGTTCAAGGATTTTCTGATTAAATCCATTTTTCTGAACTCCTCCTTGTACACCGTATTCTGGGAAGTTTCCGAGTCCTGAATGGCAATGTTATAACGAAATAAACAAAAAAATCTCACCCAGACAACAATTCTGTAAATGTCTTTGTCCTCCCTCTCCTTTATCGGCATGATATAACATCCCCTCTTCGCATCATGACAAACATTGCATAACCGACAAAACATTTCCCCACATTCATGCGCCTTCCTCGGATTGGAGAGATATGTTTTGCTGCATACTACACATCGCCTCCACATCTTACAAGTTTGGTGCACCTGATGGTAATTGAAACACTGCCAGTTGTAAAAGAAGCGGTGGCAATGGGGGCACTCAATCTTCACTCCTGCTTCCTTCACACACGGCACTCCCCCAACTCTGTTGCAGTAATAACATCGGGCCCTGCACTCATATGTATGTTTGCTTTCCGTCGAATAAAAACACTCGCATTCCATGCAGAACTTCCGCCCCCGGTTAGAAAAGCGCACGTAATTCTTCAGCCCGTCCCAGTGGTTTCCCTCCAAGAATATCGGCACAATCTTCTCACGTGACACTGGCCCTTTCCACAGCACTCGAATCGACTTCCTCGGATCGGCAGACTTTTCAAATGCCACTATTCGGTATTTGCCCGGGCACGATTCGTCCTAAACACTTTGTATTTATCTGCCTTTTTTATTAAAACCTACCCAGTAATTCTGCACCATGCCCAGGTGTTCAAGTCCAAAGTTGCTCTCGCTTCTGTTTACCCGCAATTTATCAAAAATTCATTAACAGTCTCCCTTTGTCTCCCCATGTTACTCAGATAACGATGGAAACTGGGGCGTTGCATTCCCAAATAATTTTTGGACGCAACAAGCGCATGGAACAAACAAAATTTGTCCCTGTTCTCGATCCGTTAATTTTTTTTTTATTTTTTTTTTGATTCTTTTTTTTTTAAAAGAACTTACTTGATCCGCTGGTGCTCCTTGAACCCAAAATCGAATTTGTGCACATTTCGCGGTCCTTCCCCAGCCGGCAGAGCTATACATGTAACCTTCATCTTTATCGGCTCCGAGAGTAAAATGGTTCTTTTGTCCTCCTCCCCTTCTTCCCCTCCACTCTGCCCCAATTTATTGATTTCTTCCATCAAGACATCCGCGTTGTTTTGGGGAAAGGGTCGGTACGGCAACCAAATTGGGTGTCCCAGTCCGGCCCCCGTCAATGCAACCCCGAACATTTTCACTTTCCGCCCCATTGTCTCCTCCGTCTTCTCAATGGCTTGCCTTATCATTTTGTCGATCGCATCTCTAATTGTCGAGCGTCTTAAAGGGCTCCATCTCTTTCGGGAAATTATTTCTGAAAAAGACTGGTTATTTATACCCTATTATCTCCTAAATTAACTTACCCAATTGAACGGAAGTCCCATTTTTTGGCAATAAATTCGGCGGGCTGGGCGGAGTTGACGCGCTTAAAAGACATTTTTTTAAAAAGGACGCGAAGAAAAAATCAATGAAGAATGGATAAAAAAGGAAACGAAGTTTGGGAAGAAATAAAAATTAAGAGCAGAGGATAATAAAAATAAAATAGAGCGAGAAAATATTAGAGCGCAAAGAAAGTTAATGAAATCCAACTATTTAGCTGAATGAGCAAGGTGGGCAGAATGGGGCGGTTTAAATAGTCGTTGTGAACTAAAAAGCCATCAATCATTTTTATTTGAGTTTGGCGTGGATTTCGAAATAAAAAAATCATCAATCATTTTTTTATTTCGAAATAATAAAAGTGACAGTTTTGGCGACTATTTCGAAATAATAAAAGTAATCATTGATTTTTTGAAATTTTGGGGCGATGATTTCGAAATAAAAAAGTGACAATTTTAAATAAAGTAATCAATCATTTTTTGTATTTTTTAAATAAACTTTTTTTATTGACAGTTGGCCAAAAAATATATATACTCAAATTACGCCAAATATTTAAAAAATCTTTGATTCCCATTTACTTAATCCTATTACAAAGAGTCCTTTAGTTTCCATTCCATTCATTTCTTCGATTCATTCTATTGATTAATTACTTTTCGGCGCAAGGGAAGAGTAGCGGGCGGGGGCGGTGAAGTTGCAAAAAAAATTATCAAATGTTTTGACAGTTGGCCAAGAAAAAAATAAATATTTAAAAATCATAGATTTCCGATTTACTTAGCGTCTTATTATTAAGAGTCTTTAAAGGTACATACCATTTTAGTTGCCATAATTTTCCATTCCAAAATTTCCTTCGATTGATTAATTATTTTCGGCGCGAGGGAGAAGGAGGGGCGGCGAAATTGCAACAAAAGCGCCGCGGCGGAATGGAGGGAGGGAGGGTGCAAAATCAATTTTGCACCGTTCCTTAACAAAAGAAATAAAAGTGCACACCCGCTCGCTTTCGGGAAAACCGAAATGCGGTAACCTCCCCAAATAGGCTTTTGGTTTTGATCAAAGGGATGGTCTTTCAATAGGTTTTGGCTCGGGCGGTAAGATCAAAATGATCCCGCCCGGTAAAACACCCCCTATAGGCTCCGGGTGGGCGGTAAGATCAAAGTGGTACCGCCCGGTTTTGCGGTAAAACACTTCCATAGGGCGGTAAGATCAACATAATCCCCCCCGGTAAAACACTTCCATAGGTTCGGGCTGGTGGTAAGATCAAAGTAATCCCGCCCGGTCCAAGACCGTGCGTTTTTGCGGTAAAACAGCGGTAAGATCAAAGGGAAATACCCCTCCTATAGGCATGGGCTTTGAATAGGGGGTCCAAGACCGTGCGTTTTTGCGGTAAAACAGCGGTAAGATCAAAGGGAAATACCCCTCCCATAGGCACAGGCTTTGAACCCCCCTCGGTACCCGGACGGTTTCTGCACCATATACTACTCTTGCTTTATTTTATATTTCTGTAATTTAATTTACTAATTTCATGCGGTTGATGAGAACAAAGTTTCAAACTTTCGCATAGCTGAATTAATTAATTAAGGTTAAATAAATAAATTTAAATAGAATTTTCACATGTTGTTTTATGTACAGCTGTTATGGTGAACCAGAATTTATAATGAGTGATTCAAAAAACAATATTCATTTTGTTTAGTCGAAATTTATATATTTTATTTATTTTTAATTTATATTTTTTTCATATATCTTATATTTCTTATTTCAAAAAGATTTTATTAATACAATTTTAAGTGCGATAATCTTCCACTTGGGCTTATGATTAATAGGGCTGGGATTTTTATGTAAGAAAAATCGCAAAATATGTAAATAAATATGTATTAAAAAATGCCAAAATATGTATGAAATATGTACCAAAATCGCCAAATATGTACCATTATATGTAAATAAAAATGCCAAAATAGCATCAAATAGGTAAAAAAAATTTTTATTAACGATTTTTGGGCAGTAAATATAGTCATTTCTTTTACAAATCAGAAATTTTTCAAGGTTTTGGCCGTAAATCTCATTCAAATGGAATGGGGAAAAATTTAAATAAATTCCATATTTGTCAAAAAATAAAATAGAGTTTTAGGGTGATTTTTTTTTAAAAAAAGTTCCTGTTTTTAGGGGTATACTTTTTTAAAAATTTTAAAAGGCCATCTTAGGGGGTCCATTTTTTCATTTTTATGGCATTTTCCTTATGAAATTTCTCAAAAACCTGAAAAAATGTATCAAAAATGCCGAATATGTAAGAAAATATTTACATATTTAAGTATGTCGAAAAATCCCGAAATATGTAAAAACAGGTAAATAAAAGTCCCATCTTTTATAAGCAAATGCAAAAAAGAAAGTGGTTTTCCTACTATTCAGAGCATGGAGAATCCAGGAAAAAAATATGTATTTACATAAAATCCCATCCCTAATGATTAACATACACCCCTAAGAATGGAATTCTTGTGGAGAATTACTGTATTAAAGTTATTTCAAAAATCCTTGTTGATTCAAATGCCCTCAAAAAATTACCATTTTTGGGACAAACTTTGGGTCAAGTCTGTTAAGAAATCCCTACAAATCCAGAAAAGTTCCTTGCAACGCCAATTATCACGCCGGACCCTTTCTTTCTCGAAATAAAATTTAAGCTAATTTTTAAACACCTGTTTCTTTGAAAAATTCTTTTGCTGAATACATTGGACAAATTTCGTTGAAATAATCCAATTAATGCTGTGGAAACTTGTTTTAAAAAAGATTATACCCGGTTGATTTGCTTTATTCTCCTTATTTTATTTTCTTTTATTCAAATCATACAATTGAATTTGTTGTGATTTTTCGATAAAATTATTTATTTATTTCTTGTTTTACGCTTATTTTAATTTTCTCCTTTTTTAACAATATTTGGTTTCAAATTAATTAGACTAATAAAAAATATTATCAATATAACTAATTTTTCTTTATTTATTTGTTTTAATTGAGTTTTTTTCTTTCAATAAAAGTTCATTTGCTTTAAATAGTGAAATTTTAAATTTTGCTTAACTATTTTTGTTTTAATATGAAATATTATAAATATCTCGCTTTTTAATTATTCTTTAGTCAAATGCTCATGAAGTGGCGCTCATCTCAAGGTTTGCGCGATTAATAAACTCGTCATAATTCTGTCTTGCTTCAGGTTGCAGGACCAATGACCGCATACCAAACGCCTATGCAGTGAATTTATTGTTTCTTAAAAGCTTTCGCAATATCATATTCCTGTATTTTCTTTGCTTTAATTTAACTTTTAAGAATATTATTAAAAATTTGATTTAAATTTTTTTTTCCATTGTTTGTCTTTTTATTTGCCGTTTTTTTCGAGAAATTCAATGTTCCCGACTTATCATAACGAATTATTGGCAATTAATAAAAAAAACCAAATTAACGAGAAAAGTTACAATTATTACACTTTTTCAATTTAATTTTGTTTTTTGAATATTTAATTTAATAAAGATAATTTTATTTTTTCATTAAAATAATTAATAAATGTCAAGCTGAGTTTATAGACAAATTTGTAAAATTACAAAAGCTAAAAATTTTCTGTTTTTAAAAAACGATTAAAAATAAACCCTAATAAGCCCATCGTGTTAATATGACATGATAATTTTTTGATATTATTTTTAACAAATATGTAGGTTAATGAAAAGCATAAAATTCGGCTTAAATTACTGCGATAGTTAAGCAATCAAATTTGAATTTGGTTGGGACCACTCAGTTCGGCGCCAGCCAACTTTCGGAGGCCATAACTTTTTTTCTTAGGCAATCAAATTCTTTCTTTGAAAGCTCATTAGAAGCTCTATTAACCCTCCAAAAATGAAAAAAATACCCACCTATAAAAAATTATGAACCAAAATACACAAAATTCTGTTTTGTTTGCGTTCTTCAAGTTGTAACTTTTTAAAGAATTAGTCGATTGCTTCGAAATAACTTAAACTTTCTAAACACTTAAAGCTTTCGAATCATTCCGAATTGGTAAAATTTAGTTCACAAAAAAAAATGTAGTTTCGTAGGTGCCTCGACATTTGCGCCTCTACAATTGCGCCCCAGACATTTGCGCCCCAGACATTTGCGCCCCGGACATTTGCGCCCCAGACATTTGCGCCCACACATTTGCGCCTCAGACATTTGCGCCCCAGACATTTGCGCCCCGGACTTTTGCGCACCAGACCTTTGCGCCCCAGAAATTTGCACCCCCGATAGAGTAAAAAAAAATTGTGATTTTTTTCTAAATTCCTGACAGGTGTCTTAGCCTCCTCTTCATCGCAATCATGTTGTGAGGGTCTTGCTAGTCATAACGGACTATTAATTCACAATTTAAAGGCGGACCCTGGCCTCTTGAGCTATACGCTAAACGCGAAGAAGGCAAACTGGAATTGTTTGGTTGTCCATGAATAATTGACCTATTTTCTGTCTCGTTGGCCTTTGGGAAAGGCAGATTTTGAATAAAAAATACATATTTTTTTAATTCTATCGGGGTGCAAATATCGGAGTGCAACTGTCGGGCGCAAATGTCTGGGGCGCAAAAGTCGGATCCGGTCAGGATCTGGTCCGGTTCCGATCTCTAAATTTTGTGCTTTGGTAAATTCTGCCACCTATGCGCGTTTCGTAAATCCGCCATTTTCACTGAATTTTTAACTAAGAAGCAACCAAATTAAATAATCTTGGTATCATGCGATAAGCATTGGTTGGCTCTATCAGCCTTACAAATTTCAGAAAGTTTCGTTAACTTTTAAAATAGTGGCCAAAAAAGTTGAACAAATAATTGGGGGCCCCGATCGGGGAATAAGAAACAAATTTTAAATACCTTTTTTTCAAAAAACAACCAAATTTATGTTTTTTGGTGATAAAGCATATACGAGTTGTAGAACGGACATGGTTATTTCGGCTAAAACCGGTTCCGGGTATCGATGGATTCATAAATCCGGAGCCGGACCCAATTTTAACAATTGGGTCCGGGTATGGGCCAACCGAGTATTAAGAAAAGGCGATAATTTTGAAGAAATTATTTTTTTTGATAACTTAATTATTTTGTCTTTACAATTAGGAGTCCAAAACCATCATTATGAAAAATATATTTCAAGAGTAAAAAATCAGTAAAATTATTAGTTTGATAGTAATTGCACAAAAAATGACTAATTATCTGGATTTTGGTAGATTTTCAGAAACGCTAAGCGAATGGGATTTAGGCGGTGCCGATAGGCGCCGCCGGAGAAATTAAGATTTTGTTTTACTTTATTAATAGATTTTTACCAAAAACCGGTGGCCAATTTTGTAGAGCCAGAGCAGGTGGGTAGGGGAAGCAGTTGGGAAATGCTCTGACTTTATCCTAAAATACAACCATACACCTCAGGGCCCTTCGAAGTCTAAGCCTATCACTAAAACATAACCGAACACCTCAGGGCCCTTCGAAGTCTAAGCCTAATCCTAAAGCTTAGCCGAATGGTGAATATTAAAAAACTTCTAAATATTAGTTGAAATGTTTTTATTATATTATTTCGGCACATTTTTAAAGAACAAATATCTGATATATAATTTAAATGACTTTCCATTTACATTTTATTAAAATATTAAAGTCGACTCAGACCTCTAATATAAGTTCATTTTCTTGGTCAAAATTACATACATTTCAAAACCAAGAGAAATCCTGTACCGGAAACACCGGCAAAAAAAAACCATGATAACAAGAAAGCAATTCAACGATAAAACATTTATGTGAATTTTTTGCATTCATTTATTTTTATGCAAAGTTCACTGCCATAATTAATCGGTCGAATGACTTCCGTCAATGAAAAGTGTTGTATAAATAAAAAGGAAAAGAAGACGATCCTAATAAATTAATACTCCGTTTCTTACAGCTTTATATCAGAATACTGTTAAGTAATATTGAGAAATAACTAACAATTTCCTCAGTGAGAGTTGAAAAGTAATCATAAAAAATTATTATAATGCAAAAGGTCGATAAAAATTAACCGCATTTAAACAAATAAAAATGCATACAGAGGACTAGACTTTTCAGCGTTACTATTTTACTGAAGCTTGCTAGATTTTTCCTAATCGTTAGAATTAATTAAAGGGATAAGGTTCGAAAAGCTTGAAAAGCTCAATAAGTAAATTAATTTTCAAATAATGTTGTTGTACACAAGCTTTGCTTACCGTTAAGCAAACAAAAAAAACGTTTAGTGAATTGTCAGCATTCGAGGGTATAAAAAATGTAGATATGATATTACTATAACTATTTTCCAAATAACAAGAAAGTTTATTTCAAAAACAAAATAAAACAATAAAATCGTACTGCGTTGCGGACCGACTTTTGCGGAATTTTCAGACTAATTACAATTAAAAAAAATTTAACAAGGGAAATAAAGAATTATGTAAAACTAAATTTAAAAAGTAAAAATAATCTTTTTCTATCATCAGATATGAACATTTTCAATTTTCAAAGGTGTGTGAGATGAAGATAAACTCTTTTTTTATTTTAGTAAAATTATTTTTATTTTCCAATTTGATCTTTCCAAATTTTTGGTATTTTTTACTTCTTTGAATTTTCCTCTTTAATTCGAATTAAATTTTCATCTTTCTTTGTATGTAATATATTTCCCTTTTCATGACCTCAAAATTTAAAATCTTAAGAACCATTATAATATGGTCATTTTAATGAAACTTCACATATTCATCGCATTTTTCATTTACTTTATATTTGATTTATTTTAAACCACCACCTATTTTCGCTTTTAAAAAGGGCGAGGGAATTTTCGCACTTTGTCATACCTAGGTGTTGGGTTTCTTTGATCCTGCCTATAAGCGGCAGGTTTTGGTAAAAAGAATGTAGTTTTAAAAGATCATTTTTGAGAATCAAAAAAAAACCTAAAAATTATCATTTAAAAAAATCATCATTGAACCGTAAAAAACTTAAAAATTATGATAATTCTCATCACATCTGGGAATCCTGTTTTTATTGCATTTTTACAGTACGAATTAAAAATAAATAAAAATAATTTGTTTTGTTAAAAAAACCAATTTCAGATGATTTTTGGATCGGAACCATGATTTCCGATTTCCGAAAATTTTTGGGCATTGGAATTCCGGTTTTCAGATTTCCGATATTTGAATCAGATATCGTCGCCATCCCTGATACATACCCTGAAAAGTATTTGATTTGTAGTGTGAAAAAAAGATTGAGCTTTTAAATTTATTTTGATAGTAAATTTGCTCAAAATTTCGTGCTTTTTTTTTGCCATTTTGGTGCATATTTTACGATTTATATGCATATTTTGTGCATATTTTTGCATTTTTTATGCATATAAATCCGTTTCTACTAAGGTTTATTCTTAATTTTATAATCTTAAAATTCGTAAAATAATACACATTACAAAAAAGAAGACTTATCGTAGAAATAGAGAGAAAATAGCAGCCAAATGCGAAAGGAAGAAAAGGCGCGGCATAAATTGCAGTCATTCCATTTGCCCCCCCCCCACAGGCAAAATCAAATGAATTGTTTGGCTTGGGCGACGCCACCCCAACCAGAGCATGGCGAAACTCAGCGAACCAATAGAAACGAAACGAACTCAAAGATTTTTAAATTTAAAACAAAACAATTCTTTTTACATATGATATCTAATTAATTGTGTCTTTTGTTCTCTCTCTCTCTTTATCTCTCTACCTTTAATTACTTTCTGAGGACGGTCCATTCTCTCTAATCGGGCCCGTTTATAAGTGTCACTCTGTCCCTCTTCAGTCAGTCTTGTCCGGGGCTTCGGCCCTTCGGTCTCTGCCCCCGAGCCCGAACTGGGTTGGGACTTGCCCATTGTACCCACCATATTATGCCTGGTATAAAGACTGTTATTGTTACGGATGGACAAATAAACCATAGGGCGATCCCACCGCGGCACTTCACAATCATGGAGGTCCGGCTACAGGTGGCGAGACTAGGACGAGACTATGTATATAGTGTATAAATTTAAGGGTTTATATAATTCAAATTAATAAATTTGAATTAAAAAGATTGAATGTCCGATCGATTAGAAAATGGCGTTAAAGTTAAATAAAGGAATGAAAGTAAAACGATGAGCCGATCAATTGAAAACAAAAAGTGAAGAAAAACAAATGGCCATTGTAGTCGGTGGACAAATTGGATGGCTGAAAGAGATGCCGAATTATTAAAAACACTTGTTAGTTGGAGGTTATAAAAGCTTTAATGAATATAGGATTACATCAAACAGCAGAAATAACCGGGACAGAAAGCGGGACAGGTCCACGAGTAGCACGACGAGAACAACGCGGAGTCGGACGGCGAAAAACGGTCTAAGAGTAGATAAAAACGACAAATTTGGAAGAAAATATGGTGAGAAATACAGTATAGCTGCGACGACGGCGGGAGAAACATTTGTAACAACCAGTCGTAAGAGTCAATACAATGCCAATACAAATTCCACCGAGAAAAATGGCAAGGAAAAGCCAAAGGAAAGAAAGCACATGGAGAGAGAGATAGTTTTCGAAAGTATGGGGATTTGCCCCAGGTGGCAAACAAATATTCGGCTGAGAAAATAAGACGGGTTCCCAGCAAACATTGGGACCATCGCACGGGACAGAACAAGCGATTTTGGTTTCCCATGCAGTTTCAGCCATTTTTTGTGTGATTTAGGGATAAAACCAGATCAATTCTAAAAACTAAAGGAAAAAGTATTTAAATTTCATTGGACAAAAGTTTAAGGAAGGGACAAATTGGTTGGACAAAAGTTTTTTTTTTGTCTGAATGTTCATTGGTAAGCGCATTCGTCGTCCAACACATCACAGTTCATTCAACTTTCACAAGTTCATTTGCATTTTTTTTCATTTACAAACTGCTACTGCGCCCTGTTTACAAATTTAGCCTTTTTTATTCAAATTGTCCAAACATATTCTATTATTTACATCATCTCCGATCGTCATGGAAGAGCAAAGGCCGAAAGGCGGCTGACGGCAAACAATAAAGGCGCCTATTGTTGGCCAGAGGGGCTGCTTGGAAAAAGGAAGGGAGCGACTGGTGGTGAATGGCGAAAAGCAATTAAAGAAAAATCACGAACAAAGGAACGCAAATATTTCTGTCAGAAAGAATTTGATAATTAATTAATGGCAATTAAAAAGAAATGATGGAGGCTTAATTAGTAAGGAAAAGCCAATTGTTGCCAAAATCGTAAGCGTAAAAATCGCGATTCAATACTTAAGCATATTAACATTGAACTGTGAATCGGAAGTTGCATTGTGCTGAACGACAAATAATTGGTGGTAACGCGGAGAAGACTATCACTCTAAGTGGATCAAAGAGGAATTGTGCCAATTTGCGCAACTTCAGTGAACTCCCTCAAGCCCGGAAACTCAACAAAGCCCTGGAAACGTTGTGAACCGAGGTGGATTCCCAATCAAATTACTAAGCCAAAAGGGGGCTAAAGGAGGAACGAAGCCACCACCTTTTCTGAGTTCACGATTTGCTAAAATAGGTATGTATTTGCCGTCAATGGATAAATTTGACAGAAATGTATTTCTGGAAATTTACCAGCTCTCAGTGATTATAAATATTTCAGGGCATTTAGTATTTATTAAATAATATAGATCAGGGATTTTATTATAGTGAGTGGTCGTGTGCTGAGCTCCAGAGGGGCCAGCACCAAATGAGGGAAAGGAATTTGAGGGAATAACCCGGGCCTGGGCCTCCTCAAAACCCCGTGTCCAAACCCACCAACCACTTGTCATAAACTTTATTCACGCGAATTATATCCGATCAGAGAGAGTGGGAAATAATGTAATGAAAAATGGATAAGTGAAGTTTAATGGGATCCCTGGGGAAGAAAGCTTGAGCCCCGCTAGCCCGCTCAGCATGTTCATCTGATCAGCTGATCGGCCGGAGGTCAACTACATCCCGTGCAGAGCGTACGTGGTTGCTTCGATACATTCGGTGATCACCGGGTGACTACGAAAGTTGACTGACAGCATCGTCTTGTCCACGGCCTCTGCCACCCTCAAAGTCTCCAAAATGGTGTCCAACCCACACTTACCATGCACCGCCTCCGGCACTTCTTGGAGGTTCACACCCAATTGAAGTTCGTCGCCAGTCGAATTCTGAAAGGAGCCCCCCCCCAAAGGAGCCCACCCCCAATTGCTCGGCCAATAAGAGGGGCAATGTACAGGACCCGGGCCTCACTCTTTTCTTTCAAAATGGACAACATAATCCGCGTTGCCACATCCGTTTTACCGGTCCCCGGAGGGGCTTGCATTTTACAGACGCGTGGCACACTGTCCAGCATGAAGCGCGCGGTGTCCTTCTGCCCGGAGACCAGCCTTCTCAACTCCGGTCGGTTCGCCAGTTCATCCCAGCTCACTTCCGGCACATCCGTCCGGTCACTGCGTGCCAAAATAGCACTCAAGATTTGACCCCTGGGGGTGTTCTCAGCAGCCATTCTTGTCGGCTGGTGTTCCGTAAATAACTTAATTCTTTCCTTAAAAATGTCCATAGACTGTAAAGGCGGAATGGGAGGGGAATTTATTGTAAAACGATCGCACACAGAGGGCTCGGAAAGGCAAAGGTGAGAAAATTGCTCGGAAAATGACTATTGGACAGATAAATACAATAAGAAAAGAATACAGTATTAGATATATTAGGTAATCAGAAAATATTTAATCATATAAATAAAATGAGCGCCACAAAAGAATGAGTTTTGGCCGATTAAATCTGCCTATGCATAACGGCCAACCACTGCAATGCCAGAAATGGTGAGGAATCTCTGTCGAAGGATGACAGCTAAGGCGGGGCGAATGCAAATGCAAATGGTCACTTGGCCAATGGAGAGCAGTGAGGCGAAGGTTGTAGTTGAAGAAATGTCATGTGAAGGTAACAATTTTGAGCAATTTGGGACAGGAATTTCGGGGCAAGTGAGATCGAAATTCTGTTTATTTTGGCGAGATTCTTAACCCATTTTTTTAGGTGCCGGGCTTTGAAATGAGACATTAAATTTTTAATTTGAAAAAGGAAGAATAGGCGGTGCCGATAGGCGCCGCCGTGAAAAATTTTCAAAATTTGAGTGTGTTTTGGTAGCAAATCTTGATAAAAAAAAAGACCAATTTTTAGGGATTTTTAAATTAATTTTGAGAAAATCTGCGCGAATGGGGTCCTGTGGTGCCGATAGGCGCCACCGGGGAAATTTTTGAAAAATACTAAGAAATCGCTTCAAAAATTATAAAAAATGGTATTATTTTCTTCTTTTTTTTATCTTACAGTAAGAAAAAAGGACAAAATATGAGCAGTAGGCTGAAAAAAGGACATTTCTTTGAAAAAAGGACATTTTTGATTTAAAAGATTCGACCCCTCCAAAAAAGGACATTTCTTTAAAAAAAGGACATATCCGACCCCTGGTTTATACCCAAAATTCCATCCGTTTCTAAGCCAATGATTGGATAAACGATGGGCAGACTTCGACAATTGCATTTTCTTGTTCTCTTGGTTTTTTTTCATGCCATTAACATACAAATTAATATTCTAAGAACCTTGATTAAATTATTTTAATTTGTTTGAATTAATTGGTCATGAATTATTTGCTAACATTTTATTTATAATTCTTTTAAATAAAACATTTAATGAATCATTTACATATTTTGATATTCATTGTTCAACTTTTTTAAAAAAAATAAAATTATGTGATCCTCACGCCGAGAAAATGTTGCATTAATTATTGGGTATATGAAAAGTGAAGAGATTATGTTTCTGCTAATTTAAACCCCCTTTAATTAATTGGTTAGTCCCATATTTAATATTTTGTGTTAATTTTGTTTGTATTTATATAAATTAAAAATGCTTACCTAATTGAACAATGGCCACAGCGACAAGTAAAGTGGAGGCGGTATAAGAAAATACAACAAAAATACTAGCGACTTCAGTAACAAAATGCAAATGAATTAATAAATACGATTAAAATATTTTTTTTGAGTGAATCCCTAATCAAAATAATCACAGATAGCATTGGTTTATTGATTTTTAAAAAAGGAGATGCATAAATCTAACACTCAATAAATATATTAAAAATTATGTCAAAAACGCAAAATATGCCGCTTATTTTCTGGTTAGCAGTAAATCTAATACTTTTCCAAAAAAAATAATTTTGATTGTTTCTAATAATATAATTATCGGGTAATATAAATGGGTATAAAAAAAATACAATTATTTGTTCTCTCTTTTTTAATTTAGGTGAGAAATATTTTTACAAATTTCAAATTTAATCCAAAAGAAGACAATTATCATCAACATTTAGTATGTTTATTTCGAATATATATTAACACATTATACCAGTACTATGGAAAATTTTTCTCTTTTTTTATATATGGGTTTTTAAGAAAAGAGTCTCTGAGATAGGCCTTTTGAAAAAGTGATGAAATATGAAATTATTTTATATGCAGTTGTTTCCCTTTCATTGATAGGTAATCAGTAGGGATGGGATTTTTAGGTAAATAACTAAAATTTTTGCATACTTAATACGCGGAGATAGGCGCGAAAAACGAGTTTTTAGCTTGGTTTGGAGCTTCTACACTCACTTTTATAATACCTATTTTTACCTATTTCGGGGGTTTTCTACCTATTATCTAGTTACCTAATTTGATACCTATTTCGGCATTTTTGGTACCTTTTTTCAAGATTTTGAGTAATTTCATAAAGAAAATGCCATAAAAAATGAAAAATAGACCCCCCCTAAGATGGGCTTTTAAAATTTTAAAAAAGTATACCCCTAAAAACAGGAACTTTTTCTTAAAAAAATAACCTCAGAAGCCAATTTTTTTTGGCAAATATGGAACTTTTTTAAAATCTTTCCCCCTTCCATTTGAATGAGTTTTACGCCGAAAATCTCGAAAATATTCTGATTTGTAACACCAACAAAGGAAAATGACCATTTTTTGTGCTCAAAAATCGTTAATAAAAAAAAATTTTATTTACCTATTTTGGTACCTATTTTGGAAGTTTTTTCTTACCTAAAAATCCCATCCCTAGTAATCAGATTGTCAAGGTATCGAGAACTGCTTTTTCATGTGAAAGTTTTAGTGCCTAATCGAGGGTTTTGCTTTTTATAGTGTACAAAATTTCTAACATTCTTATATTTAGTAAATCTTTGTTTTCCAAAATACCATTTAAGCATAATTCTTCAAAACTATCAGGATACATATATGGGCAAAATAATTATTCTTTAAATAAATAATAAAAATAAATAAAATGAATAAACTGGTGAAAAAATAATTGTTAGATTAAAAATAAAACTTGAAATCCATTTTGAATATTTGATGTATAAGCAAAATCAATTTGTTTATTATTTTATTTTACTTTCATCATGCACAAATTGCGAAATAAAAAAAATACATGTAAAAGCCAAAACATAAGGGAAATTTAAACACTAAACAGCAATCTTGCTATAAAAACTAAAAGTTATATCTATGTGATTTTTTTGAAACAGTAACGCCCGTTAAAGCAAATACTTTAAATCTCGCGCAATTAAAAATATTAGAAGTTATGTAAAATTAAAAAATACATATAAATGAAATAAAAAAGTCGAATTATAAGAAAAAACTAAAAAAAAAAAAGTTAAATAAGCTGAGATAAACCAATATATCTAATCTCAACTTAAATTATAATAATGCCACGTTGGAACTATTACTTAGGTGTCCGTATTCGGGAACTCTCACGGTGCAAGGAGTTGTCTCGCGCGATAATATGGCGAGCATCAATGTTCTCATCGTTTTTTCTAAACCTACTAATTCCTTAAATTCAATAAAAAAAAAAACTCGGTATCAGAAGAAAAAATAATGAAATAATAAATTTTATATTGAATAAAAAATGACTAATAGCTATTTGATTTTTATACAAATTTTAATGTAGAGGAATATGGTAATAAAATTAAAAAAAAAATTGCATTAAAAATGTATGAAAATAAAATCAATAAAAATCTTGTAATAAAATGCAAATTATTATAGAAAAAAATAAAATATGTATATAAATTTTATGCCGCAAATATTTATAAAACATATATTCATAATCGAACTAATTATATTGATTTCTCATCAGTTTATTCCCGATTGTTTTTATGCATTATAAAATTGTGTTAGCAAAATAAACCAGTTTAAAGCAGTTTTAGTTGTTCCATGCATCTTTTAGCTTGAACAATTATATAAAAATTGTTAATTTCTCACTTGGATCCTTTAATTATCATTTTGAAAATAAAAAGTTAAGAAAAAACATTTGGGTAAATTTGCTTTGAAAATTTTAATAAAGCACCTTAATTAGGGGCATTTATAAAATTCAGCGTCTTTATTAAAGGAAAGGCCATTAAAGTAAACTGTAATTTGAAAATGAAAAAATGTATCTCGCCTTAATTAAAGAATAACTACAAATAAATATTGTAAAAATTTATAGGCATAAGTCAAAATATAAAAAATTTTATACCTTACAATTATGAACTGATTTTAGCTTAGAGGGGAGGGGGTTTCAAAACCAATAAGTACCGAAATTTCTTACACCTGTCATTGTTATAGGAAAAGTTTATACCTTTTTAATTCATTTTTATATATTTCTTTTTTATTGAAGTAGGTTTTCGTTTTTTTCGGTTAGTAGTTAAAGAAACATTTAAAATTAATGGTTTTTTATAGATACATAAATAGCAATTAGGCTTATTTAAAATCATTAAAAAAAATAAAGTGTTTGATTTTGCATTTTACGAATATTTTCTTACTTTTCACAATTAATAAACCATAATAACAAAAAAAAAAATGCTATATAAAGAATGTTTTAATGAAATTAAAGCTCTTTTTTTTGTAGTTAAATTTAAATAAAATTTTCACACACACTGTTGAATTATAACTATTATTTAATTTTTTTTTATTAAAATTAAAAAAGCTGGGTATAAAAAATTTATAAATGCGGTAAATTTTTTTTTGCTAAATAAAATAAAATAAAAATCATCAAACGAAATAACCAAAAACAAAAAAACCACCGGACATCTCGTTCTACATTTGGAATGGCCTAAACCGAAAAATATCAAGGAAAAAAGAATAAGACGTATTTGAAATTTTTCTCATTTATAAGGCATATTCTTGGAATTAGAATATATTCAAAACTTTGTCCTTTTGTTAACAACTGATAAATATAAAAAAAGAAATACAAATGAATAATAAAAATTTGAATACGTCTTATTTCCAACTAGCCCCAAAATTTTCATAGAAAAAATAAACAAAAGAAAGATGATTATGTATTCGAAAATGGAAAAGAAGAAAAACACCAAAAGGTATAAGCAATTTTCATTGTTAAGTTCTTACTTTTATTTTAATGGGTAACATAAAAAGGAAATAATATTTGAAGCTAAATATACAAAAAGATTAGTATTCATTAACCACTTATAATTTCTAAATTGCTAAACAAAGTAAGTGTCGCCAATTTTGGCGGCAAGAACAGGGGAGGATGGCTCTCGGTGGCATTTTTGTTTTCAGGGCGGACGGCAACGCACGGGATTAATAAGAAAATTAAATTTATAACAAATAACTGAAAAGAAATTGAAAATACTAAAAAATATATCAATTCAATAAAAGAGCTTCGACAATTCTGACAAAAAATAATAATTTTGTTGCATTCATAAGGGAGAAAGTGATTTATAACAGAATAGTAAATAAATCTTTCATAACATTTCGATATATTAGTAGCCTGGTTAAACTTATAAATTTTTTTGTATTAAAAATTAAAATAATTCGTTTTTTTTTTAATATTTTATTTGTCTTAGTTTTGGAGTAGAGATTTTTTATTCTAATTTAATTTTACTTTTTTTAGTGGCATATCTGCCCTGGCAACCCTTGTTCCAAAAACACAGTCATCACATTTGAGTATTTGATAATATATCTATATTTAGTTCTTTAACTTTGGAGAATTATTTAATTCTTTCAGTTATGAGCGGGACCACCCAATTCGGCGCGACTAGCAATAACTTTTTTAATTTTCGTTCAAATTAAACAAATTAGGTATTATTCGAAAGCACTTGACTAGATCTATCAATGTGCTAAATATCGAAAAAATTTGAAAATACACAAAAAAATTATGGCCAAAAAACATCAAAAAATTGGATTTTTCTGCACAGTTCGGCGCGACAGATCTTATATATGGACGGATTTTTTAGATATTTGTAAATGAATGCAGCACATATAGAGCTTTCTGATGATACCAGTTATATTTGAATTGGCAGATTTAGAAAAAAGTTATGGCTTCTCAAAGTTGGCGGCGCCGAACTGTGCTGCGCCGAACTGTGCTGCGCCGAACTGGGACCGACCCGTTATGAGACATTAATATAATTGAAATTTTCTTGTTATAATACATAAAAATATTTTTTATTCACATTTTTAAACGATTTTAAGTCACCTTTATTGGTTCATCCTTAATTTAACTTAAAATAATTCAAATAATGCATCTTTTCATATACAGAGTGCGTAGAAAGTTCTTGCACTTTTTTAAAAGCCAGTTTCTTTCTTCAAATTAAATTTAACAAAAAAATTTTAAATAATAAAAAAGAGTAACACTTAGTAAGTATATATATAGTTCACAACATATGCTTGAATATTCTCCATTCGCTGAGATACATGCATTTAAGCGGCTCTAAAATTTGCCCCTTTGGTCGCACCCTATTTTCGATGTTTTAAACCCTGCCGATCATTACCCAAAATAGCACTTTTTGATAAATTTAAAGTCCTAATTAAACAAGCATTAAGCGATAATATTTTCACAAATTTCAGAATTGGGCGCCATTTCTAGGTCTCATAACCAAATTTTTGTCGTAAAATTTGCAGACACGATTTTAAGTCAACTCCCCCAAATTAGGCCTACTTAATAACTTAGTATTTTTTTCTGAAAGACTTAAAATTTAGCTAAAACATGCTGTTCAAGATGGGCTTTCTCATTTTTCATAATTGACTTTTTTAAATAAATTTTTATATAGTTTTCTGCGAGCGTGTTTTGGCAATTTTTAATGCATCATTTGGTCCAAAAACATATTTTTGCTTCTAATCCTTTTTGCCACCTCCCTCGAAACTTTCAAACAAAAAAGTCGTTTCTAAGGTAATTTGGGGCGCTGATAACGAATATGGCTTTTATTTTCCAAAATTCTACTCCCTAACACGAATTCGAAGAAAAAAATCGAAATTCATAAGCACATGCAAAATATAAACCTAGCCGCTGAGAAAATTTTTCGGAAATTTTAATGAATCTTTGTAATATATTTGGCACACAAAATGACAATATGAGGATTTCCTTCAAAATTTTTTTAAAAATATTGTAATTGTAAAATGAGGATTTTAGCGAAAAATATTTAAGAATTAATTGCTAGCATTATGCCAAATAATATTAAATTTTTCAAAAATTTGCACTTTGTCCCTTTTTATGGGACTGGCTCGTTTGGGCCCCAAGCCAAAAAAAAAAGTTTTTTTTTGAAAAACTAACCTCCTAGTTTTTTTGAAGACCTAACCCCATAGTTTTTTAAAGACCTAACCCCCTAGTTTTTTTTAAAGACCATTTGAAAACACCCATATTTCTCTTTTTTAAAATAGAGAGTAAGGTTTTTAGAAAAACAGAGGGTCGGTATCCTAAAAAACAGGAGGGTAGGTTTTCAAAAAACGGGTCCGGTTATCAAAAAAACTAGAGGGTTAGGTTCAAAAAAAAATTTGCATAGGAGTTTTCTATTTTTGGCTTGGGGCCCAAACGTAGAGGCCCAAACGCCCCCGACTTCTTTTTATCCAAAAAAATTCAAATTTTCTAAAAAACCACAAAGTAGTCAAATAACTATTTCTAAAATAATACTTATCGACGCTTCAAAAAACCACAAAATGAGTATAAATAGTCAGATATCACAGCTCGGCTCTATATCCAATTATGAAAGAAGCTACCATTAATTATTAACAGGAATTTTTTTATATTTAAATAAAGTGAACCTCAAAATTATATATTAATAAAGCTTGCAAACAATCTTTTCTTTTAAGATTACATATTATAGAACCACAATAGAAATAAATAATAATAAAAAAAAAACTTCATAATGACCAAAAAATATAAAAAAGCTGTTAAAACAAAAACCGGGTGTCACAGCCAAAAATCATTTATTTTATTTTAGGCTTTTATTTTTTATTGTATTTTAATATTTGCTAAATTACTTATTTAATTATTTAAGCAAGCGTTGGTATATTAAATGTTTTGATAATTGATTGAATCTCTTATTTAGAAAATATACATTCATCTATATGTTTTTTATTTTCCAATTTCGTTAATTCCACTTTTATTTGTTTCTTGTTTTTTAATTTTTATGTTGTCAATTGTATGTGTTGTGGCTCATGATGTCAGATAGTTATCACTGCACACATATGGGGGTACTTGTCCAGGGAGTACATTTATTAGAATTTTTTAAATTGCTTTTTTAAGTCTTTTATAGTAGTCGGGTTCGTTTGTGAGCTTCTCCAGCTAAATTTGCTTAATGGAAAGGAAATATAATTCGATTATGATTATTTAAATACATTTAAACTTGAATGATTATTTATAAACACTTACCCATAAAGTTTCAAAATGATTGATTAGAATTTTTATATTTATTTTTTTATTGCCTAATTATGTGGTTGAATTCTTATTTTATTTTATTTAATTACCCCATTTATTTTATTATTTGTTTTTAATTTGTTTATATTTTCTTTATGATTTGTATTTATTTTTTTAGTTGTTATTTTATTTTTATATTTCACTAACTCATTTAATCTATGTTAAAGTAATCGTGAATTATATTTTTTTACGGGTGTGAGCTAGAATAAAAAAATAATAATCCCAAATCCTAAGTTATGTTTATTTGATTTTGCACTATATACTATATAGCAGAGTTCGGATTCATACTTAGTCAAAGCACCGTGCTTTGATTTCGGCTCGCATACTTTGAAAATTTGAAGCGTACTTATTTCAAAAAGTGCTTGAAATTGCTAAATTCCCCATGGGAGTAAACAAGAGAGTTTTATTTTAAATTATAAAATTTTTGGCAAATTCTGTAAAAAAAATTTGACTCAACAAGTTTGAAATTTATTCGCTTGCCTTTGTGATAGGGGAAAGAGTGTTTTTCAATGTAATTTTAACGAAAAAATTTATCGAAAAGTTAGTTTTTCTGCCTATTTTACAATTTTTAATAATTATTTGAGGATTTGTGCCGAAAAGTTGAATCATTTATGATGATTCTTTGGGACCTTTTTTGGGAAAAATCCTCAAAAAAGCCCATTTTTTGCAAAATCTGTTAACAAATCTCCCATAAATTGCAAAAAATTTCCCAGGCGGTGTCGATGAATTTTTATTTAAAAAAACAAGCCAAAAACCCACAAAGAAGGGGTCGGGGTCGTTTTGGCGCGGACGGTTTGGCGCGGCCAGTTTGGCGCGCATTATAAATTGGCTGTTTTGGCGGGGCCAGTTTGGCGCCCGTTGAGAAATGGCTGTTTTGGCGCCATTTTCCTACTTCAAATCTTTGAACGCGAAATTTTTTTTTAGACTTCTTTTTTAATTTGCTTGAATTATTTTGCTGCGGAAGGACACCGCCTAAGATTAGAAGATTCTAAAAAAAAAAATTTGCCTCTTAAAGTTTATATTTTTTGTTCAATAATTTTACTCAAAAAATGCTTCTGTTTATAATTTTCGAAATATCAAAAATTATTTTCGTTTGTCTTTTTGAGGTAAATACCCCATCGTTTCGGGCCAATTCGTTTTTATACCCCGATTCGTTTTTTACGTGTTATAAATAAAAGGACTCGATGTCTGCGCTCCGCAAAATCCTTGCTTTTTTATCTGATTTTGACTAAAGAATTGTCACAAAGTTCATAATAATTTTTCTCTGTTTTTCGGTTTTTAGTGACTATTTAACGGTTTTTGTGCCTAAAAGTTAATCTTGCATAGAACAAAAATTTATAAAAGTCCAAATTACAAGTGTGATACACAATTCTAAAAAAGAAGACCAAATCACTGCTTCATAGAGTTCTGAAAACTCGAAAACTGGCTTGAACCGGGGTAAATTCGAAGAAAAATTCCTAGTGGTTATTGAAAAAACGGCGCCAAAAAAGCCATTTCTCAACGGGCGCCAAACTGGCCGCGCCAAAACAGACAATTTATAACGCGCGCCAAACTGGCCGCGCCAAAACAGCCAGCGCCAAAACGGCCTCGCGCCAAATGGCGGCGCCAAACCGTCCGCGCCAAACTGGCCGCGCCAAACAGGGCGGTTCCCCCAAAAAGAGCTAAAAATTATCATGGAGTGTTTACATCAGGGATCCCTGCTTATTTAGTAAGAAAAATAAATACTAAAATTAAGGACTGAAAATAGACTGAAACCTGGTATTGATTTTCGGTTAACCGGGTGTTAGACAACAACTTAAATAGAAACCGAGGGTAAGAAAACCGGCCTAACCGAAAACCAGGGGGAGGGGTGCCGTTTTAAACCATAACCTTACTAAAGTTTGCTGTAGAAACAAGGATATCATTTTAAGCTCAAAAATTCTAATTTTCACTATCACAAGCAACTTTATCAAAAAGGAAATTTCAAAATGTAATTGAAGGGTCGTTGAAAAACTTAAGGTAACCGAAGAAAAAAAGAATTTAATTAGGTTGCTTTTGAGAAAAATTATGAAGTGTTAATTGTACCAAACACAAATTTTTTTAATATTTTTTTATAATTTTTTTTGCATTTCTTTTTTCTCGTTGCAATAGGACTAGTGATGTGCGGGATTCCCGGTTTCCGGCTCCCGACTCGGGAAATGTCCCGTTTTTTTCGTGTCCACGACTCGGTTCTCGGTTCCAGGCAGGGCTGCACAAAATTTCGTTTTCGTTTCGTTTTCCGTTTATGAAAATCGTGTTTTTCGTTTCGATTTCGTTTTCGGTTTTTAAAAATCCAGTTGTCTTGAGTTCTATTCCGGTTGACTTCATTGGGTATTCAATTCTTTTTAAAAAAATAAACTGTTTTGTTACCAATTACTCTTTAAGGTTTTTTTTTAAGAAATGTCACATGGCCACTTTCATTCTTTAACATTTTCCAACAATGGCATTAATCCAATGGTTCTTAGTCATTTTCCAACCTTGGTACACCAATTAAAAATGCAAAGCTGCGGTCGAAGTGAAAAAAATACCAGGGTGCGCGAAGTGACAAAACTAGTAATGGGTTACAGGGGCGGGGGTACAATGTCCTGTCCAATCCTATTGATGGGCCCAGACCCCTGCCCGGCCCATTTATATCGGCAAATGTTTAACCAAAGTTTTGCGCATATGTTTCAAATTGTTTTTTATTCTTTCAAATCAATTTATTCATCAGAGTTCAAACAAAAAATTGTTTAGCTTTTTCTGGATTTTTCCAATTTACTGTATTAGAAACATTAATTTTTATGTTATTATAAATTAGGTTACATAATTATTTATTTTTATGAATTTTATTTTGTTAAAATCGTCTTTACATGATCCGTTGAAATTCTCTCATGTTTTCACGCGGCAGGATATGTTGTTTTCGTTAGCGATAAATTCAAATTTTATTTGGTAAAAGGGTGGTAGTTATAATTAGGTTTTTCGTTAATTTATTACATTCTTTTCTAGTTTTTTTTTTGAAATGTGTTTATTTGGATTCTTTAAATCTTTTTGTTCTTGGAATAGAAAATTTGAAATTAAACAAAAACCAGTAAAAATTAACAAAAGAAATATAAATTTAACATCCATTAACTTTTGTTTTAGATAGGATCATTAATAAAATTATAAGTTCCAGACGAACTAAAAAAGTGAAACTAGATGGTATATACTTTATGGTAATAACAGCTCAATATTATATTATTCCTTTTCTTCTAATAATTTAATCTGCTCCACCTAATAACTAATACTTTTATTTATTTTTAATTTGAAATTTCAATATTTCTCAATGAATTTTTGGATTTGAATTTTCTAATTTTAAATTTTGGTTTTTTATATTGTCAGCATTTTATTTGTCTAATCGTTCAAGAAATTTAAAGTTCCAGAATATCACAATATTCTTTTAATTTATTTTGCCACCATCATCTTGGGCTTAAATGAACTATGCGCAAATGTCAGGGGAGCAAATGTCGGATGCGCAAATGTCGGGAGCGCAAAAGTCGGAACGCATATGTCCATGTGTCTTGGACGCAGATATCGGAAGCTCAAATGTCGGGGGTGCAAAAGTCGGGAGCGCATATGTCTTGGGCGCAATCTCGGATGCGCAAATGTCGGAAAGTTCCTTGGTCGACCTCCAAACTTCAAAACAATGCCATACTTCCATCCGGGCATTGATTTGGTCTCGCAGTAAAATTTGCCCTTTGAAAAGGACCTATTGCCTGGTGTTTCTTTGCGTTTATCTGTGCATTATGTTGAAATTCCCATCTCGCCTTCAATTAAGCTGGTGTTAATGATTCCCGAACATTTAATTTGCGGTTACCCAGTTGTTAGCCAACTGAGGAGCGATTTTTCTTCCATCGCGCCAATGCCGATCTTTGAAAGAACTCGCAGGAAACCCACTTTGGTAGGACAGCAAGCACCATTGGTGGCTCTAGGGATTCGCATTGAAAAATTTGCCAAGCAGTTTAAAAAAATAATAATTTTTGTGAAAAAATTTATATTTTGTCGTTATTTTTTAGGACTTTAATAAATCTGCAAGTTCATTAATTATTCACTTATAACCTTATAAAAAATTATCTTAAAATTTTTCTCGCATCTGCTTTTGCTTATTTGATGCATTCATTCTGTTGGAAAGAGATTTTTATGATCTAAATTTTTTGTCATTAAAAACTTATTGGTCATAAATAGGGCCCAGATTTATATGCACCAAAATAAGCCAAAAATGCGCATAAAATATGCTCGAAAAATGCTAAAATATGCATAAAATATGCACCAAAATGGCCGAATATGCTCCAAAATGGCAAAATATGCACCAAATTTTCAGCAAATTTTTAACAAAATAAATTAAAAAACTCAATATTTTTTACATAGTGACAACCCATATACATTTCAAGGCATGCATATTATTATTTTTTTTTCATAACAAAAATTTCAGGCAAAAAACTCATACGGAGGTCATATAAAAATTTTTTTTTTATTTTTTTTAAAAAATAACAAATTTTTCGAGAAAATATTTTTTTGAATTTTTCATTTTTTAGGTAATGTTTTTAAAATTTTTCAAAAGTTGATTCTTAGGGATGTATTTTTGTTTAAATCTTTGAATTTTTACAATTTAATATTTTCTAATTATATAGCTTATGAAATTTTTTAAATTTATTCGATTAAGAAGATTATTTTAATATTTGAACTTCTATAATTTTCACAACTATCTATTGAGCCGGCAATTCTTATTTAAATAATTAAACTTAACATTTTCTCATCTATAATATATGCATAATATGATAATTTTTGGTTTATGAGAAATACTAATGGGAGCAATAATTATGAATAAAAATGTTTAATTACATTGACTTGAAAGAATCTTTTCCTTTTTCGTTGGTTCAGGAGCCTTTCTCATTTACATTGTGGGTAGGAAGTCGTCTTCCCGCTACTGATTACCGAGTAATACCATTTTCAAAATAATTTTAATTATTAATTTTTTCTTTTCATTTTGTTATTTAATTATCTTAAAATTTTCATGATTTTATTTGCAAAAAGTAACTTGGATTAGAGCTGCCCTTATTCCTCGCCGCCGGTCGATTGAGGCTTGCCAAGCGCCGGTAGATTGTGCCGGTTTGTTTTTTAAATTTCATGAAACCGAAACAAGATTTTTTTAGGTTTTAAAATCTTTCGCTTTTTTTTTTTATAAATTTTGCCATTTAATTTTCTGTATTTAATTAACTAAAAGCTTCAGAATTTTTCTAAAATTTTTGTCGATCTTGTTGCACTGCTTCCAAAGGTTTGAGATTTATTTTCAGTTCGTTTTTGAGATTATAAATTTACTTCTTCCAGGCAATTTCTTTTAAAATTTCAAAATCACAAGAAGGGCGATATGGCACCCCAAATAATAATTGACAAGGCCAATTTCATTATCATTATCGGTGATTTTAATGAATTCGTTTAAAATTGTCTCCTTAATTAACGAAAAATACGTTTACACTCTTTTAAGTCAAGTTTTTTATATTCTAATCTTCTTTCTTCAATTTAGTTTAAACGTTTTTTCCTTTTTAAAAATTTGGTTATGAAGAGGAATTTTATTTTGGATGTTTTTCACCTTTTAGAAAATGTGTTGATGGTGTGATAAAAAAAATTGGATAATCAATGATAGGTTTCCAATTGGACTTAATTGTTTTTTCAGGTAATCTGTTTTAAAAATTTGGCAAAGTGCAGTTTTTGGGTATCTGCTAACACTTGTTTTTTTACTTTGTTAGGTGAATGAAGGCTTCGGTTTTTAGGCAAATGCCTAAAATTTTTGCCCACTTGTAACGTTGAGATAAGCACAAAAAACGAGTTTTTAGCTTGGTTTGGTGATTTTTGCCTATTTTGGACTTTTTGTGCTTAATGCCTAGGCGCCTATTTTTGTGCCTATTTCGGCATTTTTGGTGCCTTTTTTCAGGATTTTGAGTAATCTCATAAGGAAAATGCCATAAAAAATGAAAAAAAAGACCCCCTAAGATGGGCTTTTAAAATTTTTAAAAAAGTATACCCCTAAAAACGAACTTTTTCTTAAAAAAAAGTCACCCCTAAAAGTCAATTTTTTTTGGCAAATATGGAACTTTTTTTAAATCTTTCCCCATTCCATTTGAATGAGTTTTACGCCGGAAAACCTCGAAAATTTCTGATTTGTAACACCAATAAAGAGAAATGACCATTTTTTGTGCTTAAAAATCGTTAATAAAAAAAATTTTATTCGTCGATTTTTGTGCCTATTTGAAATTTTTTGTGCCTTTTTGAAGATTTTGTGCCTTTTTAATGCCTTTTTAGGTGCCTATTTTGCGATTTTTTTTTTCCTAAAAAGCGAAGCCCTATTTATGAGTTAGTTATCCACTTAATTCGAATCAGATTTTCGTCTTTTCTTGTCTCGAAAATATTATGCGCTTGAGATAATTTTTTAAAAAAAATTTCTAGTTTTATAGAAGCCTCAATTTAAAATATAATTTGTCGATATCTTTGTCTAGTTGGACAAATAACATATAAATGACTTATATTGGATATGAATTAAATTTTTAGTATTATTTTTCGTTACTTTTTAAACTTATTTAATTGCATTTTCTATCAAAATTTTATTGCAATTTTATTTAAACTCATTTATTATTAACCTTTAATAAATGAATCATTTTATTTTTAATCCTTAATTGGGCTTAGATTATGTAAGTGCGCAGTTTCGCGTCCAGAAGGGCGTATGAGCTCTTCCAGTGCAATTGTTCATGATATAGGTCCAATTGGCGTTCTCCGTCCTTTGATTTGATGGTTCTTTCTGTCTGTATTTAAAATCTATCTGCTAAGTAAATATCGGTCTTTAGTCGTTCGTGTGACTTGAAAAATTAAATAGGAAATATATAGAGAAACATTAAAGTATTAAAAAATAAATAAATAAATTACCAGGCTGGCAAAAATATGCACAAAAAAACGCAAAATATGCGCATAAAATATAAAATACAACACTAAAATATGCAGCTAATAGGCACAAAAATCTAAAATATGCACCAAATATGCACTAAAAATATTAAAATTAGGGGTGCAAATTTATTTAAAAAAAATTTATTCCCCATAATTTTACACCAGAAAATTTATACTTTTTGAGCCAATTTTTAGTCAAAATCGGATAGAAACGATATAAAAGTAAGCAAATATATTTTTTTTAAAATTAAATTTTGGGTAAAAAATTTAAATTTTAGGTGGGAAATTTTTTGAGAAATCTCCATTATTAGGGGCATAAAAGCCCACTTTTATAAGAAAATGATAAAAATAAGGTGTTTTTCTTATTAATTAGACCATGAAGAATCCAGGAAAAAATATGCATTTGTATAAAATTGTCAGCCATGATGATTACTTAATTTTATATTACAATAAAAAAAGATATGCAATAAATTATATAACCATGAAGGATAGTGATAATTGATTTTTTTTTGTGCTTTTCTCATAAAAAGGCTGAGGAAATGTTTAAAAAATCCCGGCCTCATTTTTTAAGAATTTTTTATTTTTTTCATTCGGGTTTTCAAATTAATGGTATTTCTTTATTCTTAGGTGAATCTATCTCATTTTATTTCTATTTTCTTTATTATTTCTTCAAACTTTACTTCTATCTAACCTCAAGTGGAACTTAAAAATTTCTAATTACCTAAATTTCTTACCTCTAAATATATTTGTAACAATTAAAATTCTCTGGGGCGGAATTTGCTTCGTGGTGCGACATTTGAGGATTTGACATTTGAGGATCCCGACATTTGAGGATCCCGACATTTGAGGACCCGACATTTGAGGATAACCCCGACTTTTGAGGATCCGACATTTGAGGACCCGACATTTGAGGATAACCCCGACATTTGAGGACCCGACTTTTGAGGACCCGACTTTTGAGGACCCGACATTTGAGGATTTTCAATTTTTTTTAAGAAAACTAAAATTTTATTTATTATTATTATGAAAAATGAAGAAAATGCCTTTCCCAAGGGCCAACGGGAGAGAATATAAAACTATTCGTTTTCTGGATCATCCCAGTTTTCAAAATCATTGCGCATAAGTCGGTATTGCAAAGATCTGAGATGAGTAAGGATTTCATCCTCATTTGGGTTCTCTATCGCATCAAAGCCTTCAACCAAATTCCGTATAGCCAAATCATTGTCTCTGTAAGTTTTTTTCCGTTCTCGAATTCTTACCCCCTGAGTTGGGTCCAACTCGTATTGCCGAAGCTTATCGGCTGCAATTCGCTCTTCTTTCTTTAGAACAGTGATGAGTCTGTAAGTCAAAAATATTAAAATGATTAATTCATTTTGACTTCGATAATGGGGGATGAACACTGGAGAATTGCATTCTTAAAGCCAAATGGAACCCTTCTTGGGCGTTGTTTGTGCGTCCCATGTCATTAAGAACGCTTTCATGATGATTCCATGTGTTAATCGGAAACAAGGGGGGTCTTCCAGCATGGCCAAGAACATACATTCTGGGTAAAATTAAGTAGGTAATCTTATTATTTTTTTTAAATTATGCAACCTTCTAAAATATTCAAAGATTGCAAAGGGCTGCCCAGCTTTTGAAGAAAGGAAAGAGCTGCAAGACTTCTAACCAATATTTTATATCATTGTTTGTTGTGTAGTAGTGAGTTAGCTTGTCTCTTTGTAGTCTTCTATTTATCGATTGCCCAAGGTGAAAAAGGTAAAATCTTATTTGAATATTGTTTCCATAAACTGCAACGTATGCGTTTTTTGCAGCTAAATTATACACATTATAAAATATAAATATTACACTAATGCTATAAATTATTTATAATAATTAATTAGTCAGATTAATTGTGTGACACTGCCCTGCTCAAAGTCGAGCATAATCGAAATGGGTCCTATGCCAAGCCGTGCGTTGAGTGCCTAAGATGATATAGACAATTTGCTATTATATTGTACAAATTAAATTATTTAAAATATTTGACCTGTAGAACCCTGAAGCCGCCGCACGGTGCCGTTTTGTTTTTGTTATTCATTTCCTAGTGACATCCGCCGCACGGTGCCGTTTTGTTTTTGTTATCTATTTCCTAGTGACAGCCGCCGCACTTTAATTTTTTTTAAGCTACCATTTAAATTTTTATCAAATTTTATCTAACTTTTTATTTCTTTTTGCTTCGCAATGAAATTCCTTTTATTTCTACTATTATTTATTCCCCTTGACATAACTCATGCGCATCCTCCACGAAAACCAAGAGCATTCGTTGCTCTTGCAAAACTCGGTGCTTCAATAGCGGCACTTAAGGCTTTTGCAGCATCTCATGCAGCATTGACTGCTGCAACGCTTGTGACCCTTACCTCTCGATCAAACTCGTGCGCAGTTAGTTTATGATCAAACAATTTGGAAAAATCAAATTTTCAGCTTCAAACCATTATGAGGACCTTTTACAAGACTTTTTCCCCTTGAATTTCGTGTTGGACAATTACGAATTTAATATTTCCGCGAAGGATTATACGCCCGAATATTTTTTCAACAAAATATCAAAGCAAATGGGGCGCCAAATTGACGAAATTTGTCTTACTAGTATGTTTCTTTTATATTTAAATTATTTTTATATTGTTATAAATATTAAGCCAAGAACAGGGCAACAAGAAAAGTGAAAATTCCAAGGCTGATCTTGGAATTTTGATGTTATATGCTGTACGAGGAGACGAAAGATTAGAATTATTCGGCTGTCCTTTGTCCTTTTGATACATTTTCTCCCGTTGGCCCTTGAGAAAGGCATTTTCTTCCTTTTACATAATGATAATAAATAAAATTTTAGTTTTTTTTTAAAAAGATTGAAAATCCTCAAATGTCGGGTCCTCAAATGTCGGGGTTATCCTCAAATGTCGGGTCCTCAAATGTCGGGTCCTCAAATGTCGGGATCCTCAAATGTCGGGTCCTCAAATGTCGGGATCCTCAAAAGTCGGGTCCTCAAATGTCGGGTCCTCAAATGTTAAATCCTCAAATGTCGGGTAGCCATTTGCTTTGGTGTTATACTTTAGACGTGTTTATATATTAATTATTTTAAATCTTAACCAATTTAAGGTTTATCTTTATGATATTTAATATAGTTATATCAATTCGGCTTAGAAATATGGTACTTAGCTATTTTTTTTGTTATATAATTTCAAATTTTTGGTTAATGACGTTTTGCTTTCAGAGTTTTCGTGTTTTGGATCCCTTGCTCTCCATAGCAATTTGCTGCACAACCTTGTAGTGTTTTATTTCATGTTTTTCGTTTCACCGAATCAGGGTGTCTAAAAGTATAATTTTATAGCCAAATGTTACTATGAGGCAATTACTCTTGAAAGCATTGTATATTCTACGCGGGCGTTAGGTCCTCCGGTTTATCATAGTCCCTTACAGGATTACTTTGGTAAGGTATTATTTCAAGCATTTAGTCATTTTTAACTTTTGCACGGATACTTATATTTATATTCGTTCCAATATTTTGTTATACGAATATTCTTATTCTTTTTTTTTAATTATTATCTGTGATCATACCTAATACAAAAGCTGTCATTTGGTCTTATTTCTATTTCATGGATTCATTTTTATTGTTTTTTGTTTAATTTCAAATTTTCTGCTCATTCTATTTTTTCTCACAAATTGTTGCCTCCCAAAGTCTCAAGGCCAACGAGATCTCCACTTGTTCCAAATAGTATGCTTTGGTTTTACATACAATTACTTTTTGTAACATCTCACATTTGGATATACTAAAAAAAATTTTTGGGTTCCCAATTTTTCCGGCGTCAAAAAAAGTCACTTCTTATCCCCACATTCTTATTAAAAGTTATAAAACTGTTTAAAAAATGCTCGCTGTTTCAAAATCGCTCAAAAAGTGGTCATTCATTTTTGGGACAAAATTCCTTAACAAATCTGTTCCAAAATTTTGAAAAAATATAATCCGATTACTGCTTTGTAAGCTCGTTTCCATCCGCTTTTTGTTAGATCATTTCCATGATGCTAGGCTGTTTCGTAAAAGGTGCTAAAATATAGCTCCATTAGCAAGCCAATTCAAAAAATTTCAAAGCCTTTAAGGATTAGGACCAAAAAAGTTAAAAAGTTGCTTCATTCCAATATAAAATAATGATAAGTTTTGAAATTTTATAACTAATCGAGTACCAAGATTGTTTGGTTTTTGCATTTTTAAAGAAATTGTAAGAATATAGTTTTATAAAACGACAAAGCACGATCTCATCTCCTAAATTAGCAATAATTTTGTAATTTTTGCTTAAATAACGTCCAACAAATTTACTAAATTTTTGACTAAAATAAAGTCATAACTTTTCTCAGACACAACCAAATTAAGCAAGGTTGGTATCGTAAGATAGCCTTGGATTGTTCGATTAACTTTTCAAAAAATTTTATTAAGTTTTTCAAATGTCATGGCCAAAAAAGTTTGAAAAAAATGCAATAACTTTAGAAAAATTTAATAAAACTTTTTGAATTTAAGCAGCTAATAGTGCAATTCAAGCGCTATCTTTTAATACAAAGATTGTGCAGTTTGGTTGCGTCTGAGAAAAGTTATAACTTGATTTAGTCGAAAATTTACCACATTTTGCACTTTTTGTCGATCGACATAGCAACTAATCAATATTCCTGTATCCTGGGTTTCTGACTTTTATATTGCTTTTTTGGTTTAAATTTGATTATTTTACAACAGGCATTTAAACCTTAATTATTTCGGTATTCATTCGGTCTTCTGCGATTCCGCTATTCTGTGTCTTCATGGCATGGACCAGGGAGGCCAAGGAATTTTGATTTCTGACCTTTTTGGGTCGGAATTCCGAGTTCCAATTTCCGAAAAATTTTTGAGCCTCGGAATTCCGTTTTCCGGTTTTTTTTTGGACGTCGGCTGACCTCCCTGGTATGAACCTGATGGTCGTGATATAAACTGGTAGCAGGATTACAATATTATATGCTATTTGTTTTGGCAATATTTATAAAAAAAATTTTCGAGTTTTCTTATAAATTTTTCATTTATTAAGTTAAATTATATTATTATGCCATAAAAGGTCCTTGGAACATGTTAAATTTTCACATTTTTAAATAATATTTTTGTAAATAAGTTCCAAAATCGGAGATACAATTTTATTTTAGTTATTACAAAAAAAAATTAATTGTAATATTATTTTATTTTTCAAATCAATTACACGGATAAACCTATGAATTACTTAATTTTTGGGTTGCTCTGCGATATTTTCAAATTTTCAAAAGCTACGGAAAAAATATATAATTTTTTTTTTAATTTTTAATTTTTTTAAAATATTAAAAATATAATTTTGTTATCTTGTTGTTATTTAAAAAAATTTATATTAATTATTCAGAGTTTCTTATTTATCAACCAGCCGATTTAATGTGTTCTTTAAATTTACATTTTTTTTTGTAATAACTACCGGGAGCCAAAGACATCCAATTAATTTTTGAATGAAGATTTTATTTTAATGAATATTTTTGTAAAAACAATTTTCGCTTTTAAAAATGACGAAGGAATTTTATAATTTTAATTTATTTATATTGAACATATCATATTTTTAATTGTTTAAAAACTTCTTCGGAATTTTGTAATTAGGCATTTGGACCTGACAGTTTAAGGAATTATTACGGTAAAATTTCCTTTCCTACAACCCTTGCCTTCATTTCTACCCTCACATTAGCCATCATCTCGGCCACAAAATGTGAATATTTAAAAGATTTTGAGTAGGAGAGCTCGGATAAATATTAATATATATATTTCAAACATTATTTTTAATAAACGTGATTGGCTGTTTCTGTTAAAGGAATGATTATTAGGGATGCCAATTTTATGCACAAAAAGTGGCCAAAATATGCGCATAAACATGCATAAAAATCGTAAAATAAACACTAAAATCGTAAAATATGCTTTAAAAAAATTGAAAATTAACACTAATTTTTTTGAAAACTTTTTTGAAAACCTGATCCTAGTTTTCATATATGCCGTCATTAAACTTTGGAATTTTAATTCTTAACAGACTTACCAAAAATGATAATTTTTGACTGAAAAGGTAATGAAAAGGTTTAGGCGGTGCCGATAGGCGCCGTTGGGGGAAAATTTTAAATTAAAATTAAATTTAAGGGAAAAATTATGTAAAATCAAAGTGGCAAATTTACGTCAAAATTTCCTTTTTCTCTCAAATTCCTATGATATTTTG
Source organism: Heterodera filipjevi (assembly GCA_039877585.1). Lineage (NCBI taxonomy): Eukaryota > Metazoa > Nematoda > Chromadorea > Rhabditida > Heteroderidae > Heterodera > Heterodera filipjevi. The sequence goes on from JBDPZO010000001.1 coordinate 7,196,935, forward strand.
TCCTCTGACCCCATTCTTGGCAGTGCTTATTTTTAACGAATTTTACCGCGGTAAAAAAAAAATTAATTCCAATAAATTCTGTAATTGATTCGGTTACCGGAACATTCGCCAATGAACATTTCGCCAATGAACCCTTCGACAATGCACTTTCGACAATGAACGTTTCGACAATGCCAAACGATATTTTTTCCAAAATAAATATATTTTCTAACTTAAGAAATATACAAATTTATATTTTGGTAGATTTAATTTGAAAATTTTATTCTTAAATGTTATAAAAATCTGCTTATCTAAAGACACCTTTCATAATTTAATCCTGGGATTGAAAATTTAATTGTTGTTCATCCGAAAAATCACCAGCACCTTATTTGCATGTGATTTCTAAGTTGTTTACTTACTTAAATGAAAAACAAGGAATGTGAATGGGCCAGTGGATGGAGATGGGGGAAGTGTAGGTGGCGGGCATTTATATTGAACAGGACCGTAACCTTCAACGTTTGGTCGCCGAATTCAATCAGCGTGCTGCTGATGACCCACTCCGTTATCTCCGAACTATTTCCTATCATTTGGCAAAAATTTAATAATGGAAATGCCTTTAATTAGCACTCAAAAAACTATTTTTAAAAATTTATTAATATTGTCGAAACGTTCATTGTCGAAATTGTCGAAACATTCATTGGCGAAAGGTTCATTGGCGAAAAGTTCATTGGCGAAAGGTTCAGCCACCATTGAGGAAAATATTATAATTTTATTTAAATCTATTTATACATATTTTTTGAATATTTTGGCAGCATGTTTTTGGGTCGTTTCGAAAGTTCGCCATTTGCTCTATTCTATTCATAACATTTATTTTTCTTTTCGACTAAAAAATCGATTAAAGACGAAAGAAATTTTTAAATTTTTTATACATGCGTTTTTACAATTTAACAGGAAAAATATTGTAATTTGTATTCATATATTCTAGATTAGGGTCATTCGCTTTTTTGAGTGATTGGAATATAGATTTTTTGATTAACTTTAAAAAAAATTCATCAAATTTTACCCTGGCCGGATTTTAAGTAAATTGTGCCAAAAGGAAAGGGGTATTTCATTTTAGCCTGAATAAAAAACTAATTTTTAATTTTCTTAAATTGTGCTTTCGTCAATTGTAGTAATTGAAATCTGAACTCAAAATTTTTTAATATGTTGGGTTCAGGATAGGTTTAGCAGATTAATGTTATTTATTTTTAAATGCTTCAAGTTTCATCAATCCAATTATTTTCTTTCTTTTTTTCTATAATTGTTTAGCGCGTAAATTTGAATTTTTTAATTTTTTTATTTCATATTCTTTTTACTTTTTGTTTCCTTTCACAATATTTTTGTTGGAACACTGAAAATCAGATTTTTTCATAATAATGAAGTATCAAAATAATAAATGTTTATCCTTTAAGGTTACAGAGTGACCTCCCACGTATTCGTCGACACCTTAATTTTTTCAACGATTCTAAATATATTACAATTCATTTAGTTTTACTTTTATCATAATTTACAGATTATATTTTTCGGCACTAAAAATAGATTGAATTATTAAAAATAAAAATTCTTTTCAATGTTTAGTTTTTTTTGTTTGTTGCCTACCTGATCGGGTCGGATCATCAAGAGCGAGTTGTGTCCGGTGTCGGTGTCCCCCCTGGCAACTTTCCTGTGGTTTTTATTAAATTTAAAATAGTTTAACAAAATTAAATATTTATTTTTTTTTTTGCAAAAAAAAATCCTTGTTATAATTATATTATTAAAGTTTGATACCAAAAAATTACATCCATCAGTTAAAGTCACAGTTTTACAATTTTCTGTAGCTCATACTGTTAATGTAATTCCTCAGCATTAATATTTCAATTGGGTATTCTCATATTCTTTTGTTTCTTATTCATATTTACTTAAAAAAAATTTTTTAAGAACATCAGTAAACTTGTGGTTCGCAGTTGTATTTTATTGACGCGGTTCGCCCGTTTAATTAAAAACGGATTAGATTTATATTAATAAGCAATACGATGATAATGGTCGAATTCTAACGGATCATAAGTGTTGCTAACAAATTTGTTATAGCCTTCGGTGATTTATTTTTGAAGGAGAAACTCGCTTTAGGTTTAGGACACAGCTTGATAGATTTATTTTCGCTTTTTGATAAAATTAGCGTATGATAATTTCTTTTAATTTTCTTTTTTTTAAGGTTTTATTCCAGTAATTTTCAATTTACTTTTTTCCGTTTAATAATTTTTAAGGAATAAATCAAAAATTTGATCGTTGGTATTAACAGAAAACCAAACACTGTGAAAAAATTTAAAAACACTGGCCTTCTTTATTTTATTAGCATAATTCTTTATTTGGTCTTTTTAGAATTAATGGTATTTCTTATTCATTTGTGAATTTATACACTTTAATTCAAATTAAATTTCCGTCTTTCCTTGTTTTGGACATATTATGTACATATGATTTTTCTTAAAAATATTTTAGTTTTATTGAAGCTTCAATATCGAAAAATAATTTCAATAGCATATTACTGTTTTCCTGACCTCAAAATATAAAATCTTAAAAGAACATTAATTTGTTACACAAAGAAATATTATTATATCATTTTTTTATCTGTTTATCAATTACAATGTATATGACCTTTATTGTAGGGTTCAGCCCCGACCCGACGTCCCCGAATCCACGACCCGACCCGAAGCCCTTTTTGGGCCTCATCCCCGACCCGATCCCCGACATCTCATCCCCGCGTCCCCGACAAAAATTAAGCACTGGTAAGAATGGGGGTCTGAGCAAGAAATTGTTGATAAAATTTGTGAAAAAAGGAAATTTAAGAAGAAAATTTTCTTATAAATATATATTTTTTCTTACTTTGTACCACTGATTATTCGGTGTGGTGGTAGAAGTACTGTTTCTCTACATTTTTTCCTTTGGTTCAGATCCTCCTCATGCAGGAAATTTAAATATTTTTATGAAATTGTTTTTACCCAATAACAGTTCGGTTAAATTCAAAAATAATCAAAATAAAATGATAAATTATATTTTTTTTGAAAATTATCTTTATACAATTCATTTAATTTTCAAAAACTTTTCTAGTCGGCGCCTACCGACATCGCCAGACATTTTTTAAATATTTTTTCAAAACATCTAAATTCTTCAAGAAAAAACCAGTTTTTGGTAAAAATCTGTTAGTAAATCACACCCAAATCCAAAATTTTCTCAGGCAGTGCCTATCGGCACCGCCTGAATCCCATTCGCTTTTTTTCATAATGATGGTTTGGACACCTAATTTGTAGACAAAATAATGGTTTTCAAACAAAAAAATTCTTCTGAATTGGCGCCTCGCCTTTTCTTAATACTCGGGTTGGGCCCGATACTCGGACCCGAACCCGGGTTTATGAATTTTTTTTCGTATTCCCCGATCGGGGTCCCCGTTCCCCGACAATTTTGACCGTCCCCGACCCGATCCCCGACATCCCATCCCCGGCGTTCCCCGTTCCCCGACATTCCTGTCCCCGAAGAGTCGGGGCTGAACCCTACTTTATTGTGTATGAAATAATTGTTTTAATTAATTTTCCGTTAATTTAATATATTTTTTTAATTGCAGAATTATACCAAAATATTATTCAAATTCTATTAATGATTGTTTCTTTTTACTAAAAACAATTTAATTTATTCTTAAGAATTATTTTTTAACCCTTAAAGATGCCGCTGAGACCTAGTTTGGTAAGCAAACAGGGTTCGTAAGCCTATAAACCGGTTCGTGTCCAGGTCTTTGTCAATGATGAAAAATGGTTTCGATTTTTTTTTGTAATCATTTTTTCTTTTCCATTCTTTCTAAAATTACTGGGTATTCTTTACTCTTAGGTGCATCTATCTTATTTAATTATAATTTTTTCTTTTTCTTCTTTTAAATAAATTAGTAATTATTGTTTCAAGAAGCTTCGATTTAAGAAAAAAAATTGAATTTTGAGCTTGACTCGTTTTTTTAATTGAAGAAATTTAGTTCAAGCAGATTATTTACATTATTATTTAAAGGATTTTTATTAATCGTAGCTTCAATAATTCTGTTTTAATCACTAAATATTAATATTTTGAAGGATCATTAAATTTAACTTAAACATATTTTAATTCCATTAGAATTTAATTAAAAATTTAAATTTCATTGCTTTGGCTAAAACTAACTCATTTTCGCCTTTTCTTCAAAGAAAATTCAATACAATGCAATATTTTTTAATGATTCAAAAGCTCAAATAAGACTAAGAAGGACAGAATTAATTTTTGGATTTAAACCAGTTAATAAAAAAGGATAAAAATTTTTTATCCAAATTCTTATGAGATTATAAAATTTAGAAAAAATTTGTGAAGCGAACGCACAATCTCAACCCCAAAAAACGCCGATGTGTTAGTTTTTTTACTTCATTAATTTATTCATACATTAAATTTCAAAATTTGGCACGGCATAACTCTCCATGGACGTTATTTGTTCACCCGAATTTCATCTTAATATTGAAAAAATCATGCCGCGTGAAAACATGAGAGATTTTAGAAATAGACATGGAAGACCAAATGAACATAAATAAAATATTTTGTAACCTAATTTATAATGAATTATCATAAAATTAAACTTTTTTTATTATGAATAGTTTGGCAATTTTCAGAAAAAGATAAACAATTCTTTGTCTGCAACGCATCTGTATAAATTGATTCCAAAAAATATTAAAACGTTTGAAATTCATGACCAAATTTTGTTGAGCCGATGAATTGTAAAAAAATAAATTACTTTATTCAATGAAACAATCCAAAAATGAGAATTGATAAATAAGGCAACGGGACCAGATAGGGTTTTTGTGAGCGGAATATGATTTGGTTGTTAATTAAGTGCTCTCGCCCTGGATGATTTTCAATTCAGACTAGGAGTGTTTTTTCACTAGAATATGCATTTTTAAATACAAAGCATAATTTTTTTTATCAATCATAGAAAAGTTATTTGAGGATTGAGGCATTTTCTTTTGTATTATTTTATATCTTCTATTTTTTTTTGTACTTAAATTTTTTATTCTTTTAATATTTGTTCTTTATTAAACCTAAGTATTGTTGGAATTATTGTCTGTAAGTTGGTATATGCTGCCCCAAATTTTCAGATAGTTTTTTTATTTGAATTTAAACATATATTTTTTTGATATAATCGACGCATTTATTAGGTGCTATAATTATTAATCATTTACTTATTATTTTTTCGGCTGCTATTTTCAAGTTCGGTTTTTGGTGCAAGCTTTTTCAAAATGCTTTTCTCACTCTTGAGCAATGATTGCGCAAAGTATTCTAAATTCGCTTCGTCTTGATTTATTTGTTGTCCATAGACCAAATTAGCTCAACAGTTTTATTAAATAGTATACACAAAAAAATTAAGGTGTAAAAGTTATGTTGTTAATAGAGCCAGTAAAAGCTATCGGGTGATACCAAAAAATTTTGTTATTTTTGAGAGAAGTCATGTCGATTTATTTCAAAAAATTCGTAAAAAATAGCGGATTTAACAAACGCATGTAGTGGCGGATTCGATAGGAATTTCCAAACTCAATTATCCTGCGATTTTTAAAAATTAAACTAAACTTATAAAAAGTTATGCACACAAGCTCAATAGTTTTATTATTATTTTAAAAATGTTTCTTTTTCATATATAAGTTATTATTGTGTTTAAAGTTATTTTGTGCGAAAAATTATCCTAATAAAAAAATAAATTTCTTTATGTTGTATTAAGGTTTTTAATTATGTTTTCGATTGTTTCTTTGCTTGTGTTTTTCGCACTGAAATAGTATTTATATTAAGATAATCAGTAAATCTTTTTTAAAAGATACTTTAAATTTCAAGCAATAATAATTATTGATGCTGCCTTTTCATAAACAAATAAATTATTGAAGAATTTGTATTGTTTGATATTCATAAGATAAACTGTCCTTTTTTAGACTCAAATGCATTTTTGGGTAAAATGATTTTGGCAAGTTAGGTATTTGCGTTGATCACCCACGGCCCAAATGATAGAACAGTCCGCGCACAAGTTGACATGTGCACATTCCTCACGCCCAAACATTGTTTCCTCGATGAGGCACAATATGCCATATCTTTAATTTTCGGACAATTTTTTTTGTTGGTAGTTTGTGGGATTTGTTTTTTTCAAAAACCCGATTAGTTTTCGGAAATTTGTGTTAATTAATTTTTTAATATTTTGAAATAAAATTATAATATTTTCTTTTATTTCACTTATTTCCAAATGGCCTCTCTTAAAAATTTACAACAGGTCTTTACTAAAATTCGATGTTTTTTTTTCTTTATTTAATTTTCTTTTGGCATATCTTCTTGTTTATTCTTTAAGTTTGTATATATTTTGTAAATTTTTTGTTTTAACTATGCAATTTTTACTCATCATTTGTCTCATTTCTGCGTAAATTTAGCGCTTAAAGATTGTAGTATTTCTTCAAATTAATTTAATAAAATAAGTTCAATTAATATAAGTAAAAGATGGAACTGCATTATTTTTATTTTTTACCTTATAATTTTTTGAAATAAATGTTCCCCTTTTAAGGATTCATTTTTTTAAGGAATAGATGAGTTTTTGCACTTTTTTATCTTTTAAGCAATAATTTAAAATTTGTTCAACCGAACTTTTCAATAGTTTAGGTAATTTTGCGTTACATTTGAAGTAATAAGATACAGTCAGGTGCGAAAATATATGAATGCGAATTTCTAACAAATTAGGGTTGGTTCGAATTATAATGGGTCCACCCAAAGTGACCCGATTTCGGTTAAACTGATGCGTTTTTTGTGTTACTTGTACCTTAATATTTAATTTATCATTTAAAATTAGGCTAATAAAAGTATAATGAAATACTCAAAAATAAAATAAATTTTTAAATGGGTTTGTCCTGTTTTTTTGTTAAATATTTAAAACAACTAAGAATTTCAGCCATTTTATTATAGGGTATTTTAAACATTTTATATTTTTCTATTTTATTTTTGCAAATTTTTTTTTTTGCTGTCAGGTTAAGGCGCGGATAAATTTTGGCGTATATTTATAAGGTGCGTACTATTATAATAGCTGAATAAGATTATTTTTTGCAATATTAAGAACAGCTAATTTTGCTGCCATTAACATATTTTATTTTAATGTTCCAACCGACAATTTATGTACGTGCAATCACGGCTTAGTTTGTGCCTGGTCCCACTAAACCTTTCTATAAATGCTCATAAGGCTCAATAATTTTTTGGTGTAAGTTCGTAACAATTATACCTTATTTGTAAATGTTAATAATATTGGCTTTGTTCATGTTAATTTTTTCACTCTCATTTTTTAGATAATCCATACAATTTTATGTGTTAGAATTTATGTAAAACATAATCTTAATTTTATTTTCATATAAACCAAAAAAAAATTTGTCTATTATTCGTAAATTGTATTTAAATTAGCGCAATTATTTACATTATTTTTCGTTATTTTTAATATTTATTTCATTTTTATATATATTATAATACAAATCAAATAAGCAATTTTTTAGCATTTTTCGCTTTTATCTATAAATGATTTTGCGTTGTAACAAATTGTTTCTTATTTCTAATTTTTTTTATTCAGCAATGACCCCCCCCCCCATCGACCAATGCTTCGAGCGAGAATTAATATCAATTTCAGTATAACCTCAGTACGGTTTGGCATATGCTTTTTCCAATAAAAGCGCCCAGAAAAAATTTGATTATTGTTTTAATCATAAAAATAAATTTAGATAGCTATATATCTTTTTGCTGGAATTCTTATATGGCCAATTTAATTTTTCCATAAAAGTCGCTGCTTAATTAACATTTTTTTGATTTGCAAGTGTTTGTTACTTATAATAAAAATTATTTTATTTTTTAATGATAAATAGTTTTTAATGGCATATAAAAAAATTTATATATAAAATTATAATTCTATTGCTATTTTCTTTTATTAATATTAAGTTTTTTTTATATTTGGGCAGTAATTATACATTACATTTGTAAAAAAGCGAGGACATTGGAGAATTTGTTGAATAATGTACAATTAAAGTCACGCTTTGATTCGAAAATATTTTTGTTTAATAAAAGATTATTTTTTAATGTATATGCAATGATTTTTGTTTATCAATATTAACAAATTTGATTGAAATTATAGATAGTATAAAGCCAAGTATTAAAATAGATTAATGTATAATCGGCTAAAATTTAATTAGCTGGAAAGTGCGTTAAATTATTTTATCTTCGTGCTCGGGAGCAAAACTCCCTTCTGCTTCCTTTTCGTTCTCGTCGCTTTTTGCGACACTCCCATTTTTCCATTATATTTTTTTTTGTATTTTACTCTGCATAATAATGTGTGTTTTTCGACAGCAATTTTTGATTTTGTTACCTAAATGCAATTAGCAAAGTTGACAATCTCTGGTAAGGAGAAGAAATAGGCATTTAACCTCTGGTAAATTTATAGAATTTAGTGCATTTAAACAATTATTCTGTAAAAGATTTTACACATAAATGTATCTTTTCTATCTGTTAAGGTGCGTCCCTACCCCAAACAATTCAATTGATTTTTTCGTTTGCCGCTGGAGGAGAAGGCAAAGAAATGACTGCAATTTCTTCCGCGCCATTTTGGGTCCATTCACTTTAATATTAAATTGTAAAAATTTACTTCAATTATAAAATTTTAACTTGAACTGACTTTAATGTTCCAAATTAAACAATTTATTAAATGAATGAATTTAGAAAATATTCAATTTGATCAGTAAATTCAATAGCCATAAAAGCTATGCATGCGCAATTGTAGAAATAAATTCTATTCGACTATAAAATAAATTTGCATAATATATATTTAAAAAAGTCGACCATATGAATTAATATATGAATACAAGATTTCAAAAAATACAAAATCTTTATTTGCAAAGGAAAACACTTATTAATAAATAAATGAAAACCACCCAATAAAAGAATATTTCTTAATTTTAGAAGAATTCCCGACATAAATTAGTCGAATTCGCATGTATTGATAATAGGACGATGATTTTTATTCATATATTATTTTGCCCTCAGTTTAATTTTAGTTAAAGACTGAAAATACAATTAAAAGAAAAATAGAGACAAATACCTAATGTTACGCCGTGAAACGCTTCACCTAAACAAGAGTAAAAAATTATTTATACTTGAAATAGGTGCTGGTGCGTTTCTTAAATTCCGCCACCTATGCGCGTTTCTTAAATCCGCCATTTTAACTGATTTTTTGTATAAATCATGCCATAACTTTCCTCAAACTCCACCATATTAAACAATCAAGGTATTGTAAGATAGCCCTTGGATTACTCTATTAGCTTACTAAATTTCAAAAAATTTCATTAAGTTTTTCAAAAGTTTTGGTAATTTTTTCCACTTTTTTACCTATATCCTTTAGAAAACTTAATGAAATTTTTTGAAATTAATCATGCTAATTGAGTAACCCAAGGGCTATCTTACAATACCAAGATTGTTTAATTTGGTTGCCTCTGAGAAAAGTTATGACGTGATTTATACAAAAAATCAGTAAAAATGGCGGATTTAAGAAACGCGCCAGCACCCTTGAAATATAATATAAATTAAGGCTTCCCTGCTGAAATGGATAAAATTATTTAAATCTCAATTATTTTTTTAATTTCTGGATCTTATTCCAGGCTCCAAAGAAAAGTGCGAACTTGTCCAAGATGTCTCATAAAATTACCAATTAAACCCAAATTTTTTTAAACTCGAAAAGCAAAGGTTTTGTGCAAATTTTTTGAAGTTTTGCACTGAATGAATATAAAGATTAACAGAAATTTGTTTGACAGCTCATTTAAACGTTACTATGTTCTTTAGAACGACGTACTAACGACGAATAACTTTTAGTTATTCGTCGTTTACTAAAAATAAGTAGATGTGTTTATTAAATTAATTAATATAATAAATTTTTTAAATATACCAATTAAAATACTGAATTATTAAGTTTTAGAAAAAGTAATGTCTTGTTTTAAAAATTGAAAAAAAAATTAGAATAAAATTTGAATTTTTCGACTTCGACTACCGCCCAACTTTTTGAAAAAAGTCAAAAGCTAAAAATGTTGTTTTTTTTAGAAATGATTGATTTGATGGAGGAAATTAATGCATATACATCATCAGCAGGATTAGTTTTATCAGACTCAGACCCGATGGAATTTGGGGCTCCAAAAAAATGAATTAATTCCCCGGCTATTTATAAAATTTTTTACTAAATTTATTAATTTTTTTTTGGCAAGAGAAGCGCAAAAATTTTAATGTACTCAAGCAACAAGTGTTTCAAGTGAGCAACTTTTTTCGACAAGCCTTTAAAATATGGTACCAAAAAAGTCGGTGATTTTTTTCGGTGCTGGTGCGTTTCTTAAAAACTGCCACCCATGCGCGTTTCTTAAAACTGCCAACCATACGCGTTTCTTAAAATTGCCATCCATGCGCGTTTCTTAAAAGTGCCAAAAATATACAATAAATATTTAAAAAAATTTATCAATAATTTAACGTAATTAATTAAAAATTAAAGAATTGATATTATATTTTTCACACACCGATTGAATAATTATTTTTTGTTTGTGCCAATATTTATTTGCCGGAGCTCTCATTTCATGTTAGCCAATAAATAAACTGCAAAAACTCAATGATGGTGATAACCAATTTTTAGAGATCGGAACAGGACCGGATCCTGTCAGGATTTTTGCGGACCCCTGATCCTGAGTCTAAATTTTCAAAATTTCCCAGAATGGCACCTATCGGCACCAGCAAGTTTTATCATAATAATCTCAAAATCCCCAAGAATTGGTCTTATACCAAAAACATCAAATTTTCAAAAAATTTTCCGGCAGCGCCTATCGGTACCGCTGGCCCCTTCCTTTTTCAAAATTATAAATTAGTGGATCATTTAAAACCATACAGCTAAAATTTCAGTCTCAAATGATTATTGGTAATTAAAAATTAGGCATTTAATATTAATTTACTTTGATAAATTGGTGCAAAATTGTCGCGCAAGCATTTTTCGAAAATGTTCTTTTCTTGACCCAAACTCTGATTTTTTAGACTGGATGTTTTTTTTTTTTGAAAATTTTCATCTAAATTCCTGACTTAGATTATTCAGATTTAACAATTTTTCTGGGAACAGTTTATTTAAACTTAGCGGGAAGCAAAAATTTTGATCACATCAGATCACTATGAAGAAGTGATCTGACCTAGTTAATGTAGTTATATTTTTTCATCAGCATAAAAAGTTAATTTGACCTATTTTTTTTTCTTATTTTTTCATGCCCAAACAAAAAAGTTATTTGTATTTGAAGTTTTGAGTTTATAATTTTGGAACGGAGTATATATTATGTTCAGTTTTGTTATGCTGGTCAGTTCATCTTTTTGGTGTGCCATTTATTTTCCTAACTAAAAATTGCAATAAATAATATTTTTGTTAAATGGCAGTTTTAAGAAACGCGCATGGGTCGCAGTTTTTATGGCTGGCAGTTTTAAGAAACGCGCAACCCCATTTTGGCAGTTTTAAGAAACGCGCATGGGTGGCAGTTTTTAAGAAACGCGCCAGCACCTTTTTTTCGACTCGACTTTTAACCGAAAAACCCAACCGAAAGAAATTTGTGTTTTTCGACTTTTTTCGACTTCGGCGTTTTTTTACCGAAAAAACCCGACCGACGCTTTTGTCCGGTCTCTAGTTTTTAGGTGTGTATTTTTCAATTTTATTTCAATTTTCCTTTGAAATTTCTGCTAAAAAGCCAGAATAGGTGCTAAAACTCGAAATTTCCAAAATAGGTGCTAACCCCCGTTTTAAGTGTTTTTAGGTGCTAAAAAGTTGTTCTCTAAATCAAAAATTGTTCGGGGAAAATGTGTTTTTTCGTGCTTCTCTCATCAAATACTATCCGTAAAAAATTAGGTAACCCCCTAAAATTCCAACCTCTAGTAATGAGTTCTTAAGTGGTTTAAAGGACGACCGCGGACAAATGGGGAGGGATTGGGAGAAGGGCTATCGCCCAATCCCTCTGATCAGAAAACATAGGCAAAATGATGAGTAGAGAAACAATGAAGAAAGGGCGGGACTACTAATGGCAAAAGCAAAGATCGATTGATTGGGCGACAACTAATTAGATAACAGACACAACGTCAAATGACCGTCACTTTAATGAAAAGAAACAAATACATAAAATTTTTTTTTTTCGTTTGTCTAAGTAATTTTAAACCAAGTATAAGAAACGAGAAAATTTAAAAATTAAATCAAATCCTTTAAAATGATATCGAATAAAATATTCACTGTCCAATAAAATACAAACACGAAGAGATGCACAAAAAAAGACTAATAAATTTATTATATAATTACCAATGCCAAATTACAAAATATGAAGATTCAACTTCACAGATTGCATATTTAATTACGAAAGATCATTTATTAAAGGTGAGCAATAATAGTAAATTCAGCTTAAAATAAGATTGTTTTTTTCATTTTATTGATTATGTTTATTCTGCTCATACTGTTTTACTTTTGTTTGTCTGATTTATTAGATTATTACAATTTCATATAAATTACAAAAGATCATACAAGTTATCATCGTACTCATTTTTTATATTTTATTGCACTGATGTTGAAGAATTTACAATTTTTAATGTTTGCCACGAAGCGATTTTTTTCTTATTAATAAAAATTTTTTTGCAATATTTTATAACAAAAGAAATATGAATTTTATGTTTCTGTGCATAGGATCGTAAGAAAAAAGACAATTACCTTACCCCCCCCCCCCCCTATTCTTTCCAAACAAAAGAATTTTTGATCTTTTATTATTTAATTGTTATAGTTTAATTCTTTTGGGTTTAAAATGAAATTTAAGGAGGCTTTATATATATTTAAATTAAATCATTTCGCTTAAATTGACTTTCAAATATTCAAATGACGCTTTCGTATCGCATATAAATTTTCAATGACTAAATTGCTGATTTTTAAATTCATCTCATTGACCCAAAGTATTAAAAAATGAATAAAGGTGTATCCAATTTTTAAATTTTATTTGTTTCTTATTTTCTTACTCAAAAGAAAATAATTATTATTCTCCTTTGTTCGCAATCGAACAAATTGATTAAATTCCAAATTTGGACATTATTCAAACTGAATTGGCTTCTTAAATATAATTAAAATATTTATAAATTGTTTATTGGCAAGGCAAATATTTTTTAATTTAGACAATTTTTTATTTCATTTTATATTGCTATTTCCTTTCATCAGTGAAAATAATCAAAAATATTAGTGCCCTTAATCATTATCAATTTATATAAAAAATATATTTTTTTGTTATTTTTTACATGCAGCAAGAAGCGATTTTTGGGCTCTCTCTTGTGACTATAGCTTCATCGCTTGCTCAATGATGATTAGTTAATTTCCGACCATCGTATCACAGCTTTCGTTTCTTTTCAAGGGAAATTATTTAGCTGCTTTATGGCATGTGGTGCCATTTTCTGCTGTTACATTACCGCAAATATGGGTTCAGATAAGCCATTTTTCTGTCGTTGAATTCTGAAATTTTAAGTTTATGACTTTTGCTATTTCCATTTAACTGGGATTTAATGAATCGGAGGAATATATTATGAAATGGAGAAAAACAGATTTTAATTGCTTTTTTTTTATTTTATAATATGCGGACTGGATTTAATCCGCTAAAAAAATCTAACTCAGATTTGGGATAATTGAAATATATTTTTTTAAAGATTTTAGTTTGTTTAATTTTTTTTCCCCGCTTTAAATAAGTCGTAAGTGTTTAATAACTCATGACTAGGGCGCGGATTTTTGCCACTATTTTGGTGTTTCGTCATTATTTTTGCCACTATTTCGCGATTTTTCAAATTTGCAAAGATAAATACACCCTTAAAAATCGACCAAAAAAATTTCATAAAAACATACCCCTAAGAATCGACCCTAAATTTTTCAAAAATTCAATCTCCAAAATTTCAATTTGCTTTTCTGATATCTTGAGACTAGAACGGTTTTTTTCCGTTTATAAATCATTTTTGGCCGATAATCGTATGTCTTTTACCTCCACAAATTTTGAAATTTATTTTATTTGTAACTGTAATTAGTGAATAAAATTGCTTGCTTTATTTTAAATTATTTTTCAAATGAAAAAACAGCTATTTAAAAAATTACATCGCTAAATTTGGAACTTTTTCGCCACTATTTTTGTCACTATGTTGCCGTTTTTTTCTCACTATTTAGTTAATTATTTTGAGTTTTTTGCCACTAAAAATCCTCGCCCTACTCATGACTAGTTCTGCTCTTTTCGGTTCACATATCCTTTATCAATTAAATAATTTGATTTTCTTTTTTAACAGTTTTTAAAATTTAGCATATTTATTTTTATAGTTAATAAATGTATTTAAAGTAAGATAAATTCACTTGGAATTTCATTAAAAAAAAGTAGATGGCTCTTATTAATTTTATTCGTGCTGAGACGAACCAAAAAAAGTATCAGTGGGGCAAACATAAAAAAAATTCTTAGTGGGGCGAACCATAAAAGTCAGTGGGGCGAACCCAAAAAAGTTAAAATTTCAATATAAATAACTCTACAAAATAGGAGAAGAAAGAATCCTGAATGGCTTAGGGCTGACACTTTTTGACATCCAATTTTCTTTGTTCATTTTATTTTACTTTTGTACTTTGTCATTTTATGATGGTTATTTTACATGTTGTTTACCTAATGAATGACTCCATTACACCACAATAAGTATACAAATGTGCCTTGTGGGTTCTCAGCATAAATCAATAAATAAAAATAAAAATTCCCCAATTATGTTCGTAATTTTCTCGGACAATTATCTTTTGCCATTTCATTGTGGAATGCCCACTACTTTTTATGTGACATAATGCAAGAATAAATATGTTAGAAACATTTGCACAAGATATAATATATCTTCTTTATTCTCATTCATTCGACGATATTTGCTCCAGCTCTACTAATCGTTTCCAACCATAGGTTAAATCTCATGAAAGACATTTTAGCTTTAAGGTCAGGTTCTAAAGTGTCATTTTTATTTACATGCGCAGAAATTTGCTATGTAACGCGTTTCACCAAATTTATTGAATCATATAATTAGTTATAATATTTTTATTGAAATTTGTACTGCTTTTTTGTGTTCGCCCCACTCAGATTCGGTTCGCCCCATTGATAACTTTTTTCAGGTCGCCCCACTGATAATTTTTTCGGTTCAACCTGCACATTTTAGACTTTTTAGGTATTTAATCTAAAAAAGTGTACTTATTATTACTCGTAAAATTTAATATTAATATTTATTTTCATTTGAATTTTATCAGCAAGATTGTCTTATTTCATTGAATAAATAAAATGTTTATAAAAAGATTTCCAAATTCATTCATTTGACGGTTCCCTGTTTCCTTTAAGCGGGTGAATTCTTATTTAAAACCTTTCCGATTTGAATTTCTTAAAATTCCTTTAAAATTATTAATTAATTTTCCTCATTTTTAATTCATAGTTTAAGCAAATTTATTACATCAAATGCAAAAATAAATAATTGTTGTTTAAGATAAATAAAATTACGATATTTTAAAAGTAGGCCGTAAAAATAATTATTTGGTCCACAATTGATTCTTAAAATTGAATTATTTAATAATATTATTAATTTTTCGATTTTTTAAACCTCAGGTTTTCTATGAATTTTTTAAATATTTTTTCGGACTTATGCTTATCAAATTTATTATAATGCCTGAGGAGGTGAAATAAATTTATAAGTTATGAAATAAAAAGATAAAAAGAATAAAGACCATAAAAGAACAATGACCTAAATGACAAATTTGCCTAAATGTGACCATACTAAATTTAAAGAAGATGTTGGGCTTCTTCCTCACTTAAACCTCCTCATACAAATTATCCTGCAAATGAGCATTTCTCCTACATGTTAGAATTTTTGGACTGGTGGTACAATAATACTTTAAAGAAATCAAATAATTTTAATTTC
Source organism: Heterodera filipjevi (assembly GCA_039877585.1). Classification (NCBI taxonomy): domain Eukaryota; kingdom Metazoa; phylum Nematoda; class Chromadorea; order Rhabditida; family Heteroderidae; genus Heterodera; species Heterodera filipjevi. Next base: position 7,212,973 of record JBDPZO010000001.1, read on the forward strand.
AGACCATTTTATCCAATACCATTTGAAAATAATACCGTAATTTTTAATTTATTATTTTAATATTAAATAAAAAAATATATAAATGTTATTTAAAAAAATACCTTGCTGGGCCAAGTTTGTCCAATAAAGAAACTCTTAAAGGAAGAAATAAATACCGAAAGAGAAGGAAAATAAAACGTCGTTCCGGGCTGAGCCAAGTGGGAAAATAAAATAAAAACTTTTAAATGAAAAAAATAAATACTAAAGAAATATTTTAGAATTTTAAAAATAAAGATACTAATTAAGAAAAATATTTAAATTTATTATAATTAGAGACCAGAAAAAGGCACCAAAAACCGCGTAAAAGGCACTATATATGCACCAAAAAATTGCAAAAAAAAGGCATGTAAAAGATACTAAAATCTCGAAAAAGGCATAAAAATAGGCATTTAAAATTTTTTCACACAGTGTTTCATACCGTTTTAAAGAGCCAAATAAATTTTGTAAAAGACAAACACAAAAAAAATTATTAAAAATTGAAATGTAAAATACTTGAAAAAAGAAAATGGTAACCGTTTTCAAAAAATAAAATCCTTTACTCATGGCTTTTCTTCGACGATTTTTTTCATAAAAAATCTTCAAGATTGGGAGCAAAGCTATGAGTAATTTTTTCTTATAATTTTTTATAATGATGGTTTTTTAAATCACGACCTTTATGATGGTTTTTAAATAACGACTTTAATTTTATCGGGAAATCTCACACATATGCGCTTTGTTGGTGGCGGGCTATCGAGCAGGTCGTACACATCACCTTTGTATTGATATTTTATTCGTGGTTCATACATAATTTTAATCTAAAAATTGAACATAAAAAGGTAATTAATCACATGCCAATCCGAAACATTCATAAAATTTTTTATACAATAAAAATTAAAAATGATTGGCAAAATATATTTAAGAAGGTTTTTTTAGTTTTATTATTACTTTTAATTTTTGAGTTCTTACCTGGTATGAAATTTTCATTAACTTTTTATTAATGTTTTCATTTTAATTTTATTTTATAGGTGATTCATTTCCTTTTATGCTCATTGTTGTTCGCTTACTTCTATATTTTTGTATTAATCTGAAGAAAAAACAAAATGCATTTTCATTTATTTAATAGGCATTTTAAAAATGGGTTTGATTTAGTAGGTTAATAAGCAGATAACATATTTCTTGTTATAAATTTATTTTTATTAACTCTAAAAACAAATGATTCTTTTATTAAATTTGAATTTTAGTGTTTAGGGAATGTTTTCCATTATTACAACTTAATTAATTCAAATCAACAAGTTTTCAAGCGTATCTCATTCCTTTAAAGGAAAATTTTTGCTACCAGATGGATTAGACACTTGCGGTCTGGACGCGAAGTTAATATTTTTTAGGTCGTAATTGTTTAATAACTCACGAATTGTGTGCTCTTTTTTTGTTCACATATTCCTTTTTTTTATTATTTAAATAACTTGAGTTTTCTTATTTAAAAAAATTTTAAGGTTTAGAAATTCATTTTCATAGTAAATGTATTTATTATTCTGGTTTAGTAATTTAAGGTAAGATAATTTTGCTTGGCTTTTCATGTTAATTAGTTAAGCTTGTTTTTTTTTTAAATAAATTTTCTTTACATTACATTTGGATTTATAAAACAGGTTCATAAGAAAGAAAAATAAAACCAAAATTAATTAAACAGAAGAGTAGAAAAAAAAATTTTCTTAGTTACCCATGGTACAACTGTATGAGGCAGTATAACTTAGTTACAAGTACAAAAATTAAAAATCTGGTCTCGATGAATTTTTTAAACAGTCGTTATTACGGTTTTTAAAACACTGATTTTACTCCACGAATGGATTTTTGTACATTTTTCGAAATTAATTTTTTGATTTGTAAAGCACTTTGGTCGGCTTAATTTGGTTCGGTCCCTTAAAAATCGACGTTTGCCTGTTGCTTCATCGTCGTCGTTATTGTCTAACATTTCTTGGTTAGATTTAGCTAAGCCAAACTTGTTCGGGGCTGATGAGAGTATCCTGGCAGACCAATCAGCTCTTCGGCTTCTGCTTGGTCGAGGGCTTGTTGTTCATCTTCAGCCAATCTCGGTTGAGTGCAAGCAGGTCCTGGTAACTCAAAACAAAGTTTGAGCTCATTTATATGGACCTTTCTTGGGTTAGCATGTGGGGGAAGGCAGGAAACAATGACGGCATGTATTCCTTCCAAATTTACGACTAAAAAATTCCCTTCCATGGCAAATAAAATGTTTTGGATGTGCCTGGTTTCTGGGAGTAATTACGTAACAGGACTCTGTCTCTGACAGATATTTTGGATGGCCGAACTAATCGGTCATACTGTTTTTCATTCGTGCTTGTGCCTCTTCATTTGCCAAGTAGCAATGTCTTGGTGCATTTTTGGCCAAAAATAGCTTGTACGGCACTTCTTGACAGCTTTTATAAGCTCAAAAACTAAATTATAAATATAGAAATAAATAAAGACAACAAGAAATAGAAAATTGGTGCTACGTCGAAGGACAAACTGCAAATTTGGCGAAGGACAAAAAGTACAAATTTGCTGAATTTTTGACTAAATTAAGTCATAACTTTCTCAGACGCACCCAAATTAAGCAATCTTGGTATCACCCGATAACTCTTAATTGTTTCTATTAGCTTGTTAAATTTAAAAAAATTATGAATTTTTTAAAAATTATGACCCAAGAAGAGGAAAAAATTGCCATTACTTTTGAAAAACTTAATATTTTTGAAATTTAGCAAGCTTACAGAAAGAAGAGCTATCGGATGATACGAAGATTGCTTAATTTGTTTGCGTCTGAGGAAAGTTATGACATGGTTTATTAGAAAATTTAGCAAATTTTGAACTTTTTGTCCTTTGTCAAATTTGCATTTTTTGCCCTTCGACGAACCACGTAAGAGTCTTTACACCAATGCAATCAAGCTACTCATACATTTCTTGATTCTTTGAAAGATATATTAAATGTAAACTCAGCGATTATAAAAATATTACCACCCAAAAATTGGACAGATCCCACTAATAAACCGAATGTTTTCCTTTGTAAATTTTTTTAAATTAATTTAATATTTCTTACAATTACATTTAATAATTAAAACCCAACCGCGATTATTTGGCTCAAAAATGCTAATAATGTTTGCATAAATTAATAAATAAATCCCTATACATTGAATCGCAGTATCAATAAGGATTATATTATCTAAAATTGTCATTGTTTAAAGATGAAATGAAATTGCACCCACAGTTATTAGATGTTATTTATAGCGATTTATTTTAATTTTATATTTTATTTTTCTAATTTATGTTGATATGCTTAATATGTATCGTTTTGACAAATTATTTTTCGTACTTCATGTATGTGAGTGCAAGGCACTCAAACTGTAATGTGAAAAGTTTGACTTTTTATATGATATTTTGAATTGTTTTTTATCTTATTTTTTTATTAGACTTTTTTTGATTTAATAATTAAAAAAGTTTATCTTTAATAATTATTGCTTTTTTTCTTTTCCATTTTTTTTCTTAAAATGGTTTGGTTAGCAACTCTTTCAATAGCTTTCTTTATTTAAAATTCATTTTGTCTTAACGCAATTGTATTTATTTATTTTCTTAATATTGATAGATTTTATTTTCCCATTTTTAAGATATCAATTAATTTGGTTAATAATTTGGGTATTATCTAATTTTATTTTCCTTCAAATAGATATAGATTATTAATAAGTAGATTTGAAAAATTAATTACCATAAATTGTCATGAATTTTGTTGAAAAAAAAAATAATTTTTTTCTGTCGCTCTGCTTAACCCAGGGCATTTTGGCACCGCAAACACTCTTAAATGACCAACTAGATTCCTGCTCCGATAATGTCTCCACTCCTGTATGTCCATGCTTTAAAACGAGTGGCGCGCCTTTTGTCCTCTATTTATTGTTGAAAACATCTTTTTTTTGTTTTTAATGATTGAAGAGGTTTAATTTTTAAGAGATCTTGGTGTATTGATTAAGCAGCTTTTTTTCTCTCTTTATTTTTGTATAACATTAATTTTCTATCTTTTTGTTTTTGTTTTTTTTTTAATTTAATTATTAATTTATCTATATTATTGTTGTACTAAATTGGTAATAATTCAAAATAATTGTTGATAATTTTACTCATGCTGCTTAATTGAAGCAATATATTAATTTTGTTTATAATTACAATTTTCTTTATTAACATATTATATATATACATAGTAAATTTTAGGAGAATGATCTCTTGAATTTGCATCTTTTTTTTCTCGCGTCCAGTCATTTGAGCAAGCGATTTTTTAATTTTTCACTCTTCAACAATTTTTAATCTCTTTAGATTATTTTTTTAATTACACCAATGAACAAATTACATTGATTAATTTTTTCGCCCCAACGCTTTGCTTTGTCTGCTTCGGCAACGATCGAAATTTGCATTTTTGGGGTCAAAATTCACAGTCTCATGCTGGGAAAGTTTGTTCGTTATACCGTAGAAAAAATTCCCGCTTATGGATGAATATTGAAGGTATTATACCCATTTTATTAGTTAATTGCTATCATCGAAAAAGTGCTAGTTAGCTCGATCTAATATATTTGAGAATGTTTTTCTCTCTTTTCAAAAAAAGTTATAGCTCGAAAACTACTTTTATTGGCACAAATTTTTCGCAGCCCTAGTCATGAATGATCGTTCGCTTCTCAACGCGTGGAGAGCGAATGAAAGGGACGGAGGGCATTTCTTTGTTTGAAATTTTATTTTAAATATAAACTATTTTTATAGCATTTTTTGCTTCCAATATTACAAAAAAAAAAATTCTTTAGTTTTACGACAAAGAATTGAAACAAATAAAAAAAAACATTTTTTATTTGTTTTCTATGCACCAAAATGCCCTGTTCATAATTCCCTTCATTACCGGAGAAAAAAAGTGACCGAACTGCGTCGTCAGGACGCTTCCCTTGCATCTCCCCTCATTTTGCTCAACATTTGCGCCTGTGAAGCTTTTATAAAACAAATATGTTGCAAGGTTTAAACCCAGGAATCTATGAAACTGTTGGAATTTAGCAAGCTTGCTCATGATATTTGGTTAGAAGATGAAAAAATGAAATTAAAAATAACAGAAACAACTAAATTAAAAATACTTACCAGAAAAATCGTTATATCTTTCTAAAAAACCGAAAATAAAAACTCTCTTTTATCAAAATTCAAATATGATCAGAAATTAGGAGGAGTATGTGAGAATGATTCACTATTAAGCGGCCGACCACTTAACTAAAATGGCATCTTCTAACTGTTTAATTTAAAAACTTTCATTCATTGCTTTCCCTTTTCCTTCGGCAAGCGAAAAATCAATTAAATTGTTTGGCTTGGGCGACGCCTCCCCAACAACAACAGATGAAATTATATTTAATTTTTAAGTTTTACTAAGGATTCAATCCATTTAAATGCAATTAAATCATCTCCTTTTTATTGTGTTGGGATATCCTAAGAAGGACACTTTTGTTGTTAATATATTTACTGTTTTTTCAAAGTAATTCTTCGCATATTTGGCCTAATTAGATAGCCCTGATTCTTCTCTATCCTAATACAACGATTTAAATGCTTCAGATCACTTTTGATAGAGTTGTGGCCAAATTATTATTTTCAGTAAAAGAAGTTAATTACCAATGTTTAACACCAATACACTGTCCCGAATACAGAAATTTTATGAAAAATTTTGTTAAAACGAACTCGAAGAAGCAAATAAATAAAAAAAAGATTTCTTTCTTATTTCATAAAAAATTTACGAACTAAAAAATCAAACCATAAATAATTGAAATATCTCACTGTAAAAGTAATTTATTTCTATATATTTTTTAAAAAATACAAAATGAATTTTTTACTGATATTCTCCGATCTCAAATCTTGGGAGATGAGGGGCATGATTTCCCGATCATGAATAGGAATATTTACATTTAAATATAAATATTTTGTAAACAAATTAAAAGCAAAATGGTAAATTTTTGAAAGGTGTTTCGTCAATTTGGCTGAAAAAACCATAGATTTAATAAAAAAAATAAGGCTAATTTACATTTCAACAAAATTTGGGTTGATGCACCGCAGATTATACATTTTTAAAATGCATTTATTTTTGGCAAGCAAATAAAAAGGCCAAAAAATTCTGTCATCAATTGGAACAAAATAAATTTCTTACTAATCAGAAATTTATTTATATAATGTTATGAGAAAATATAGCAAGTTTATGAGAAAAATTGATCGATACAGTTCTTCGGATCATTAACTCTTAGATTTATTTGATTATAATATGATAAATTTGAAATAAAAAGAAAAGGATTTAATTTATTTGGTGGGCATTAAAAATATTTTTTACCTAATCTTTAACTTTGACAAAAGAATTTCAAAGATTTAAAAAGAACCCAATTTAAATTGCAGCCGAAACTATTCCAATTGGAGCTTGCATTATGTAAATTTAATTTGATTGATTCTAATGAATTTTTAAATTAAAATCCCAATAAGCCTACCAAATTTTCAACATTTAAAATAGATATATTCTTTAAAAAACTAAACAGAAAAGTAAAGGCTTAAAACATTATAGTAATCATTTAAAAAAAACAATAGATTTTTTTTGATTTGAAATTAAATTAAATAAAATTAGAAATCGTAACAAAAGATAAAGATAATTTGTAATAAGGTAGCCCTTAGTAACTTCATGATTGTCTTGGTCAAAAAATCTGGCTCACTCGCGTGGTATCGGTATTGATTGCAAGATGAAAGGAAAAAAAACTTTAAAGTGTATTTGCAGAATTTAAAGTAATAGAAATAGAAAATTTTATGTTATTGAACTCATAAAAACTTTATAAAATATTTCATAAATAAAACTTATTAAGATTTATTTTTAAATTATAGTTAATCATTATAATTTAAAAAACACTATTTTTCTAATATTTAGCGCCTTATCGAAAATTATTTCAACAATTTATTGTAAACAAGTAAATGTTAAAATAAATATAAATATAATTAATATCTTTCAAAATGGTTTAAAAGGAGAAAACCTAAAAAAGGAGAAATCATTTAAAAAGTGTTAAGTCTTTTATTATGGACTTTTCATCCGGAGAAAAAATTCGTCGAACTTTTTTCAGCTTTTCGTACTGCAAATTAAAAATAATACACCATATTTTTGGATAGATGTTGGTTACTAATTCAATTAAGAATGAATTTTTTCCAATACTTTTAAATCTGAGGGGATAAGGGCCAAAGGCGCCAACATAAAATCGGAAAAAATAATGTTTTATTAAAAATTAATAGAGTTAAAAAATTATCTAAAATTGTTGTTATCGAAACTCTTCAAAATCTTTTAATGTTTACCCAACTTTTAACCATTGTCAGTTAATTGATTGTTAATAACAATTAAAATTAATAAGGAAAATTGAAAGTATTATACATATATAAAAAATATTTAAATTTACCACATGGACTCCAAAATACGATCCGATAAAAGGGCCTGCATTTAAATCAAAATTCATAGGGTGTCAAAAAAGTCTTGCGCCGCACATTTGCACCATTATGCTTTTTTTTCGACATGGCAATATTTGAATCTAATTTGTTGTAGCAAAATAAACTAACAATATAATAAACAAAGAAATAAATTACAAAACTAAGTCGACATTTCGCAGAAGTTTGGCCGAAATGTGCGGCGCTGACTTTTGCGGCGTTGACACTTGCGCTGCAGACATTGCGGCGCCGATAATTTCGGCATGACACTTGAGACTTACACTGCGGCGCCCAGTCAAAACAAAATTAGCGGCGCAGCCTTTTAATGATCACAAAAAATGATATTTTATCCATCTAAAAATGCTTTTTTTTTGCTTTGAAGGCGGATTATAATGAATGTGTAAACGAAGTTAAGAACTTTTTTTTGAAATTCGGAAAATCATTGTCTTCCATTGCTATAAAAGGATAATACTGAAAATTTTTGCGCAAATTATTGCTAAAGCGCGAATGAAAAAAGTATTTTAAAAAACCATGTTGTAAAAAATTTCAAAACCAAATTTAATAGAATAATTAGTAACCAAAATTATGTTTAAATATTATAAAATTAACAGAGTCTAAAAAATAAAAGTTTGATGAAACATAAGGAAGGCGGTTTTTTCATTTTTTGGCTAAAAAACAAATATTGAATAATTTGTTTCAGCCAAAAAAATCTGTCCGTGTGGGCAAAGGCAAAGTGCCATGAAGGTGCAGCCAAGGCATCCCCCAAGCAAGTGGACAACGAAAAGATTAAAATTTGTTAGGATAAAAAAATAAAGAATAAAACCCAATTATGAAATTTCAAACAAAATAAATAAAAAAAAATTCAAAAAATAAATAAAAATATAAAAACAAAAAAGTATTTTTTTAATTTATCTATTTTAAATATCTTCAGCTATTACAAACTTTCGCCTTTCAACTTTCGTATCTTTCGCCTTTTTTGGGCCTTTCATCTTTCGCTTTTTGAGAAAAAGGCGAAAGTTTTTTACCCCAAAAGCAAATCAGACCCAGATTTTCAAAATTCTGCCTGTGTGACCTATCGGCACCACAGGACCCTTCCGTTTTTGAAATTATTTTTTAAATTTTAAAGACAGTAACCGGCGGTGCCGATTAGCGCCTATGGGAAGTTTTTGGAACTTTGAATGTATTTTAGTATATCCTACGAAAAAAACTTTCTTATATACTTAAGTGTAGCATAAATCGAAAAGGAAATTGAAAGGCATACAAAATACTGATGAAAAATACTAAAATCCTTAAAAAGTGGTTCTATGCTCTGGTGATAATTTTTTTGATGTATATGTAAAAATAGTTTATTTATTGAAGCGTAAATCTTTACGATATTTATCAATATAATATTGTTTTATTCCAATTTAATTTTGATTATAATAAATTTGTAATAAATAATTATACCGGGATTCTAGGAGGTAAAATTACCAAAAATAGAAGGTCTTCTTGGACTAAATTCTGTTAATTCAATACTTTTTAAATCTCTTTTTCTTTATAATTAGGTTTATTTTTGAACGAATTTTTTTGCTTGTATTTTTTAATTTAATTTTAATTTTTTTTAGTTTTTTTTTTCTTTGTTTTTTAAATTACATAATTCTTTATTTTCTTTCTCAAAAATTTTTTTTATTTTCGGTCCGCAAATATCGGTCCGCAAATGTCGGTCCGCAAAAGTCGGTCCGCAAATGACGCACTACGGTAAAAACATCCAAATTCAGGTGCCGTACCATAAAAAAATTTACCATAATTTAATTTGAGCATTTTTAGGTCAATATTAAATCATCTATCCACCAAAAAAAGGAGCAATAGGCAGGGTTCGATTCTTTCAATTTGTTTCAGTAGTCATTTTAAAAAATAAATGCATCTATTCTAATTTAACTAAATTTCCAAATATCTTAATAATATTCAACTAGAAATAATACTGATTAATTTAGGCAAATTAAAATTCTAGATAAAACTATTTTAATAAATTTAATACTCCATTACTACAGCTTTAATACCCGATTACGAATATATAATAGTGAAGGTAACAAATCTAGCCGCAGTGAGAGTTGAAAGTTATTGGCTAAAAATTATATTAATTCAAAAAGTAGACTATTATTGTTAAGCTGTATAAACTGGATTCATCAATAAAAAATTTAGACTGCATAATAACAAAATTTTAAGTTATTTATAAACAGAAAACAAATCATATCAAGGATAAAAGGGTGGTTATTTATCTATAATTTAAATTAACCAATGATAAATAAAAAATTTACAAAAACCATTTAACTATAGAACCGGTAATAGTGAATAAAACTTAAATTTAACAAAAAAAAAGAAAATATCAGCTTTGAGACACTTAAAAATTAAATTTATTCAAAAACAAATTAAATTAAATTTCGAGTACCTGGAACGACAAAAGACCGAGAAGTACTTACAAATTAGCCATAATGGATATGAATCAAACAGAAAGCAGACTCAAAAAGATGGACAAGGTAATTAGGCTTGTACCATGAAATTGTAATGGAAGAGCTCATACGCCATCTGGACATAAACCTAAAGATATTCTTCTATACAAGAGACGAGTTGAAGAACCTGATAAATTGTTTGCAAAGACTTTTATTTGATCTATTTATCTAAACAAACATTAAATATTTAAACGATAACAAATAAATAAAGTTCAAAATTAACAATAAATTATTATAAAAATATAATTCATACCAGGGATGCAGCCGATTTCCGATTTCCGGTTTTCCGATTTCCGATGTTTTTGGGACCGGAATTCCGATTTTCCGATTTTCCGATTTCCGATATTTTTGGGGAAAAATCGGAAAAAATCGGAATTAATTTTCTCAAAAATAAATAAAAATTTTCGAAAAATGAGAAGTTTTTGGTCAAAAAAAAATTTATAAAAAAAATTTAATAATTTTGTAGAAAAAAAATTTCCGATTTCCGATTTTCCGATTTCCGATGATTTTTGGACCGGAATTCCGAGTTCCGTTTTCCGAAGAATTTTTCGGCATCGGAATTCCGGTTTTCCGATTTCCGATTTTTCAAATCAGAGATCGGCTGCATCCCTGATTCATACCCAATAAAGGTCATATATATTGTAAATGAAAAACACAATGAAAAATAAAGTTTAATTCAAATAATCATATAATAATATTTCTTTATTTAATATTAATCAATTACGATTTATTTTGGGGTCAGAGAAGCTTCTAAATAACTAAATTATTTCGAAAAAATTATTTTAAGTGCACCGTATATTAGAAACAGAGAAGTTTGTAAATTCAATTAAAATAAATTTTAGAAAGACTTAATAGAAAATAAATATGGGGAAAATCTGTTAACAAATAGGCCATAAAAATTCAAAATTTTCACCGATGGCGCCTATCGGCACCACCGGACACCCATTGTGTAAGGTTATTCTAAGTTTATCTCAAGAATTCGTCAAATTATTCATTTCTTGTGCTTAAGTTTGTAAAACCACTCCAATTTTCAAAAATTTCCCGGCGTTGCCTGTCGGCACCGCCGATCCTTCCTTTTTCGAAATTTAAAATAAGTCTAATTTCAAAGCAAAAAAGCTAAAAGACTCCAAAATTGCCCTTAATGGTAACAAAAGTATGGTGCCGCCGGGAAAATTTTATAAATTTTTTTTTACATTTATTAACAAAAATGGCTCAAAAATGGTTACTTTTGAAGTATAATTGAGCCTATTTTAAAGAATATTTACTCATTTTTAAGATAAATTTTGAAAAAATCAAAAGTAAATGCTGTCCGGCGGTGCCAATAGGCGTCGCCGGAGAAACTTTTTAGAAATTCAATAAAATTTGCAGAAAAAAAATTGTATAAAAAATAACATCTTTTGACATTTTTTTTTATTGTAGATAGAATTCTGAAAAATTAACCAGAAAAAGGCTTTAAATAAATGAAATTAGACTCCTAAGGGTTGATTTTAAAGTTTAGAATCTTTGCCACATATGGACCAAGTTTTCACTAGGGTTGAATATCCGCACCCGCATTACCCGTACCGGTACGGTTTACCCGCATATTTTAAGGAAAAAACCCGCATGCGGTTCCTACCCGTAATCGATTTGAAAATTCGAAACCCGTACGGGTAAACACTGCGAGTACCCGCAAAGACGGGTTTTTTAAGCACTGGTAAGAATTGTATTTCTGAGGAAAAAATAGTAGAGAAATTCGAGAGAAAAAAAATTTTGAATTTTGGAGAAAAAATTCATCATAAATAACTTATTTACCAAGTCAGTTGGTATTTTGGTGTAATGGTTATAACTGTTACCTTTCTTGCATTTGCATGGGTTCGAGTCCCCCGCATCACAGAATCTTTATTATTTTTCTTTACATTAAAAGAATTTATTTTATTAATTTCACCATCCAAACCAAAAAACGAAAATTAACTTTTTGCCCCTTTTTAACAATGCTTTTTTGTATTTTTGTCTCAAAATTCTCCAAACTTAACCATTTTTGCTTAAAAATCTGTTAATAAATCACACCGAATTTTCAAAAATTTTCCCATCGGCGCCTATCGGCACCGCCGGCCCCTCCTTTTCTCAAAAATTTAGAGATAAGTTTTTGGGAAAATTTAAGCATAAAAGTATCTGGAAGTATAAATAACTGCTGCCGGAAAACATTTAAAAAAATTTCTTCTATATGAAAACAGGACTAATCTTAAAAGTTTAAAAAAGAACATTCAGTTAAAAAAAGATTTTGGGGCCAAAAAAGAATATTGTAAAAATAATCATTTGAATAGACTTTCGGCACAGATGGCGGGAGATATTTTGATTATGAAAGCAAACATGGACAAAATTGCGATGGGACCGTCAATTGATGACGACGAAAATGAATTTTTTGAGAATAATGAAGTCGGATTAAATTATTTGATTTTTACCGCCTTTTTTTGATTTAAAAAAACAAATTTTGATTTTTTTTTTGAAATTCAGGAGCCAAGCGTTAAAAAAGCGGGTACCCGGGTACCCGCCCGCACATCCTCGAAACCCGCATGCGGGTACGGGTTTACCCGTCCGCCCTAAATTAAAAAACCCGTTACCCGCATAGAGCACTACCCGCATGCGGGTATTGAACCCTAGTTTTATCTACCTTTATAGATAAGATCTATTAAAATATTTTAATGGAAACTTTTTCTATTTTTTTGTGCCTTTTTTGCCATTTTGTTGCTTTAGCTAATGTGAAAAATTCTACAAATCCCTCCTTCTCTCATGTTTTTTTTGTCTCCTCCCACGCCTCCTTTGGGCAAAATCGCGTTTAACGACACATATTCTATCTCCCCACGCCGGGTCGGGGTCAGTTCGTCGCGGTACTTTTCGTCGCCGCGCAGTTTGAAGTGCCATATCTTTTTTTTGTTAACCAACTAATTCAAAAATACCTTTTATCATCTGAAAGTTCTATGTGTTCTGCGTTTGTATGTTAGGAATTTAAAACGATTCATTGAGCTACAAAAAAGTTATGGCGAAATAAGCCAGAAAATTCGGTTTTTTGAGTTTTTTAAACATAATTTTTTTGTACCTTACGAAATTTTTTTTAATTTTGCAGGCTAATAGAGAATATGAAATGCTTTCGAACCATACCACTTTTATTTTTTCTCGTTAATAAAGAACTAAGTTATGGCCTCCGCGACGAAACGTCCCGCGACGAACTGGGCGGTTCCCCCCACGCCTGCTTTGGCAAAATCGATCCCTTTAAGAAAAATCACTTATTCTTTCTATCCATCCATTTCATTTCCTCGATTTTCCCTTTATTTTTTCTGCTCTCTTCTCTCTTCGTTCCTCGGTGCTATGTCGTTATATAAAAACCATCAAAAAGGGCGTTATATAAAAAACCATCAAAAAGGGCGTTATATAAAAAACTATCAAATCATATTGTTACCGTATTAACTAGAAAAACAATCGTGCCAATAAAATAAAACACATATAAAATAATATTTTTAATAAAAATTTATTGATGCAATATTAGCATTAATTTTAATCAATTATTGAATTTAATATAAATGTTACGTCAATTTATCTATTAAAATTTTCGCTAGATTAACTAATATTTTTATTAATGGAAATGCATGGGCCATTAAAAAACCGTATATTGTATATTTATTCATTTTTCTTTTTAAAAATTGGATTTACGATAACATTACTGGTGGAAGCCGTGGTTCTGCCTTTGATTCTTTTATCAATGACGAGATAATTAAAAAATCTTTAATATGAAAAAAGATAAATCAGCACAATAAATGAATTACTTCAAAAAATTAATAATGAATCATCGCAAAACCTAAGCAAAATTTGATCACTAGGGCTCGGATTTGTATCGTTCACTGATTTATTTTTTTTTTAATTTCCCGGCGGCGTCTATCATACCGCCGGACAACCTTTAGCTTAAATTTCCTGAGCAGTTTAGCTCAAAAATTTGTTAACAATCACAGCCAGATTTTCAATGTTTTCCCCGGCGGCGCCTATCGGCACCGGGGATCATTCATTAAGGGTTCTGAAAATCGATTCAAAAAATTAGTCATTTTTATGCAAATTTGCTATCAAATTGGGTATTTTTATTGGTTTTTTGCTCAGTGAATATATTTTTTTTCAAAAGTAAAATTACCAAATTGTCATTAAAAAAAAAATGAAAATTAGGGGTGAAAATTTGTTAAAAAAATTTTTTTCCCCACAATTTTATCGGTTGTTTAAATTTTTCAAGAGTTAGATTTTCCACCAAATTAAAGTTTACCTGAAATTAAAAATTGATAAATAAAGATGTATAATTTTAGTCATATTCAAAATTTTTAGAGGAATTTTTCAAAAAGACAACTGAATATTTACAAAAAATATATCAATGTTTTACATGCTTAAATTAAAGGGCAACGTGCTAATGCTTCAATCGAGTAATTTTTTAAATATATGAATTAAGGGCAATTAATTTATTTTTAAAATAATTGACAAAATTGCTGATTCATAAAATAATTTAAATGTTGTCAAAATTTTACCTGCTTCCAACACATAACGAATGAAAAGGTAAAAGTAATGAACAAAAACAAAAAATCAAAATACTTAAAAATAAATTAATTAATATAATTTAACCAATAATCTTAAAATAATTATATCATCAAAAAAAAAAAATATTAAATTAACAATAAATTAAAAATAATATTAAACGGTTAAAGGGGTAAAAAAGAAAATTTTTAGCTAAAATAATGCGAGGTAACAAAAAAAGAAGAAACTTTAACAAATTTCGATATCGAACCCAGATTTCCGATACATAGAGAGTTCCAAATACAAGAGGGCTCCACAATGAGGAAATATCATGATAAAAAAAAGGAATATCTAAGTAAAAGGTATTTATTATTTTGATAATTAAACATTTTTTAAAAGTTACAAACTAGGAATATTAATAAAATAATAAATAATTATTCAAATGAAAAGGTAAATATTCAAAAAGACTTAATATAAATAAATTTTCCTCAAAAATCTAAAGAATATTGTTAAAACTTTCAAGTAAATTATTAAAAAATTATTATTCTAATTATAAATAAGAAAGAATTACTTAATGCTAATTAGTGCTAGGAACCGGACCGGACTCCGGCCGGATTTTTCCGGATCCGGGTCCGGAATCCGGGTTTTTTGGGCCTCACCGGATTTTTCCGGATTCCGGATTTTTCCGGATTATCCGGAAAAATCCCACCGGCAATTTTTTGAAAATCAAAATCCGGTTCCGGATCCGGCGTTTTCAAAACCGGATTTCCGGATTTTTCCTGATCCGGCTAATGATGGTAATTTGAAGAAAGATACTAAGATAAGAATTTTAGTGGGAAATTGCACCAAAATAAATTAATTTTTTGAATTATTTATGGGTTATTCGTGGCTTAGTTCTTTAGTTGGTTGACTCCTGTCCAAAAAACAAAAAAATTTGATTTGGTTCGATACCACCAGAAAGCAATTCAATTCAAAACTTTAATAATTTTTAATTTAAACAAATGGGTTGATCTGGGAAAAATTATTTACTCGAAATTTTGTATTCCAAATAACTTAAACCTTGACCAATTTTGGCGAAAACCTGTTAACTAATGGACTTTTAATTTTCAAAAATTTCGCCCGCCGGTGGCGCCTATCGGCACCACCCGCCTCCCATTCGCGTAGATTTTTTATCTTAAAATTCCCTTAAAATTGGTCATTCTAAGTGCAAAGATTTTCACGAAAAAACACTAAGATTTTCGAAATCTTTTCCGGCGACGTCTATCAACATTAAAAATCTCCTAAATTGTCCATCTTTTGGTCAAAATCTGTTACTAAAGCACACCCAGATTTAAAAAAAATTTCCCGGCGGCGCCTATCGGCACCGCCGTAACCCATTTGCTTTATTTATTAGATTTTTCTTAAAATCGATCACAAAAAATTAGGCATTTTTTGCGCAAATTTTCTATCAAATTGGTCATTTTTGCTGATTTTTTGCTCTTCAAATAATTTTTTTTTATGAATTAAGTGAAATTTTTTAAAAATCCGGAACCGGATCCGGATCCGGCTTTTTGAAAACCGGACTCCGGAAAATTTTTCAAAAAAACGTAATCCGGAAAAATCCCACCGGTAAATTTTAAAAAATAAAATCCGGTTCCGGATCCGGCGAAAAATTTTTGCAGTTTGAAAATCCGGTTCCGGATCCGGGAAATCAAATTTTCCTAGCCCTAATGCTAATATTGCATCAATAAATATTTATTAAAAATATTATTTTATATGGGTTTTATTTTATTGGCACGATTGTTTTTCTAGTTAATACGGTAACAATATGATTTGATAGTTTTTTATATAACGCCCAAAACACAAGAAAAAATCGATAAAAACACAAAAAAAACCCATTTGATGGTTTTTTATATAACGCCCTTTTTGATGGCTTTTATATAATGACTCAGCACCCATTCGGTGATCGATAAAAACACAAAAAAACCCATTTGATGGTTTTTATATAACGCCCTTTTTGATGGCTTTTATATAATGACTCAGCACCCATTCCTCTCTTTCCCATCCCTTTCTTCCCCTCCCCCTCCCGCCTTCTCTTCCCTCTTTCTCTTCCCATCCACTTCTTCCTCCCCCACTTTCTTCACTCCCACCCCACTCTTCGGTCTTCCTCTTCCCGCATTTCTTCCCGACCTTACCTCCCTAACTTCTTTCTCCTCCCCTCCCTCTTTTCTTTCAGTCTTTCTGCGCATCTTCTCTCCCATTCTTTTCTCTTCGCATTTTTCCCGTACTTCCCTCCCCCACTTCCTTTTCTTTCCCCTACTCCCCATCAACTTCTCCCCTGTGGAAGTAGGAGGGATGATTAAATAGAAAAATAGAGGGGAAACGTCCTTTCCTCCCTATCATTTATTTATTTTTTTTAATGAATTGAAATGAGGGCTAAAGCAAATTAAATTATAATCTGAAAGCTGAAATCCGAATGATTTTAAATGAAAATGGAATCTGAAAGCCGAAATTTCAAAATTTAAAATAAAAATTAAATTACACGACGAAATCCAAAACATAAAATATACGCAGCCACATATGACCAAAAAAAACATATGGCCTTAAAAAAATTAGCCAAAAGAAATACATGTCATAAAAAAACACTAGAAAGTCAACAGAATAAACGATGTGAATATTTGATCGACCAATAATGAGTTTAAAAAAAACTGGCCAGCTTACTAATGGATTTTGGTTAAAAAACGAAAAATTTTATTGCTTCCCCACCAATAATCCGATTTTTTTTACAATTTTAAAGCAATTTGTTAATTTTTTTAAAGTTTTACTCAAATTATGATCAAAGTTAATAAATCGGACATGACTTAACAAAATTTCCCGGTGGCGTCTACCGGCACCATCGTTCTTAAAATTTTTTTATTTTAGAAAACAAACGAATGGGGATACCACCAAAGGATTTTAAAAATGCGTAAACATTGCGTAAAATCACAATTTTACTCAACCGCTATACGCAATCCGCAACCGCCTAAAAACCCGCAATTTACGCAATCCGCAATACGTAATTGCGTGGATCCCTGGTGGGGAGTGAAGAAAAGAAAGGACCAAAAACGAAAAATAGAAAAAGTCAAAAAGGACAAAGAAAAATCATAAAATAAAAGCCGGAAAAGTCAAAAGATAAAAAAGAGAGGCAAAAAAAGCAAAAAGGATAAACCAGAAGAAAAAGAAGGAAAAGGCCTTGGCTTATAATATGATCATTCTCTGGCCATATGGGGTCCAAGAGAGTTAGCAGGATAGGTAGAATATAAAATAAAAAATATATCTGATTTGATTTGGTCTTATTTTTGTCTGATTTCATACTCTGAGGAAAAAAAAAAAGAAAATGTCACCACCAACCCTTCCTTTTCGAATCGAAAGCCAGAATTGCTCAAAAAATGGTTGGCGGAAAGAAAAATATCGTTAATCCTTGAATTAGTTGAATAAAATGCAATTTTAAACTGTTAAACAGCGTTTCCAAAAAGGTTTATTTTTGACCTGTATGTATAATTTCAGAAAAAATTTCAATGGCATCCCTGGGTTATTTCTATAAACCGAAAAAAATTGCTCACCTATTTTTGAATTGCCACTCGATGTCATTATAAAAGTAGCACGTGAATTTGATCTTGTTGTCTGAATAATATACCATAAAAAAATAATAGGCACTCAATGCATAATGAGACCAAAAGCGAGATAGGTGAATTTAATTGACTACCAAAATTTCAATTAAAAATTTAACGCAATAAATATTGTCTTTCAATAATGAAGAATTAAAAAAAAAAAAAAAATTTCGGTTATCCTACTGGTCACATCTACCTAACGTTTAACTCGATGATATTAAATCTTACTTATGACAAAAAAATTATTCCATTAAACGTAAATAATATTAAATAAATAAAAGATTTAATGAAACAGAACTAAGAATGATTAAAAGAGAGTATAATATAAAAAAAATAGAAAATGAAATATAGTTTTATTATTAATGCTGATAAAAGTGACTGAATTGGCTTTTAATCGATTCCATATGTTTTGGGCATCAGAAACAAGAGATACCTAAAAGCTAAAAAAATCCAAATAGAAATTGCAAATATTTATTTAAAATTTTTACAATAAATTTCTTCATAAAGATTTTTTAAAGTTCATGAATTCAATTAAATTCAAAAAATGCTTTTCTCTTCTTTATAAAAATATCAATCAAGCATATAATATTAAATAAAATCAAAAATAATCAATTTTGAAGACTAAAAAAAGCCCAGAAAGAAAAAATTTTCAAAGACCGATTTCTAAGATTTTTGGGGTCCATTTTCATCACCTTCGAAATTTATATCTCAGCTCCCAGTGATCGAATTAAAATGAATATTGCGTCATATAAAAAGCTTTAAAGCAAGGTTCCCATATGTACTTGTATTCAAAGTACGTACTTGGATCTCGGCTTTTGTGCTTTGAAAATTTGATATGCATACTTATTTCTAAGACTATACTTGGAAATGGGAATTTCCCATGCGGGTAAAAAAAAAAGTCAAATTACTTATTTTTGGTCAAAATCTGTTAATAAATCACATCTAATTTTCATTTTCTCCCGGTGGCGCCTATCGGCACCGCTGCCTCGCCCTTGTGAAAAATACAATTCATTTGAATAAATTAACGATTTTACCACATTCCGGTAGACAACCATTCTCTGGTTTATTGAAAACCGACCCCTTGGTTTTTTGAAATTGTTTTTTTGAAACCAACCCCATTGTTTTTTAAAATTAGTTTTTTTAACCGCCCTTTGGTATGTTGAAAACCAAAGCTTTGGCATTGTAAAAAAAGCATCATTAAATTGGTATTAAAAAAAGCACAAAACAATTCGGCGTTATATAAAAAAACATCCAATAAAAAAGGATGAAATGGATTAGGAGTAATATAAAAAACTACCTTAAATGAATTTATCAAAGGATTAAATTTTCTATAAAAAATATTGCATGCCTTAGGCGTTATATAAAACTTCAAATAGTTAATATTATAAAAAATGGCGACAGAAATTATTATTAAAAAGTATTGCAACAGAACCATTATGAATCGACATTCGACAAAATAATTATATAAATTTTTCTGCAAAATTGGACTTTTCGGGTACCAAAGTGGGCATTAAAACAGATACTGCAATAGACATTATTATAACAAAAGTGTTACGACCGAAAGTTATTATTAGGAAGTATTGCGACAATTATTATAAAAATTATTGCGATAAAAAAATATTATAAAAAACATAGCGAAAGATCATTATTATGAAAAATTATTCCGACAAAATATTATTTTTAAAAATTGTGGCAACAGAAATTATTATTAAAAAGTTCGCAACAGAACATCATTACGATTGGACATTGGACAAGATAATTACAAATTTTTCTTGCGAAAGTTAAACTTAAAATGCATATTTCGTCATATAAAAAAGCTTCAAAGTATAAATAGTTCTAGTTGATTTTTTTTCTGAAAATTAATACACAACCTAAATTGGCCTTTAAAATGACCTTCTTTTTTTTTTTGAAAAATATGCATTTTTGAAACCATTTCGGGTACTCAACCACTCTCTGGGTTTTGAAAAACAAACCCCCTGTTTTTTTTTTTAAATCACCAAATGGATCGTTAATAAAAAAGCACAAAATGATTTGGCGCTATATAAAAATAAAAAACATCCAATATAAAGAAGCATGAAATGGATTATGTGGCATGGTCGGGTTTCGGGCTTCGGGTTGAGAAAAATGTCGGGTTTCGGGGGGGTTTCGGGTTTCGGGCTTCGGGTTTCGGAAATGAATTCCAACAATTCGATAAGGTTATTAAATGAATTGCAAACTCGAAGCTATGCTTACGTTTGACGTTTTATATTTTGCCAGGCTTCAGTAATATAAATAATTTTTCCAAAAACGGTTTAGTCAATTTGTAGTTTATAAAATAGAAATTTTTATGCCTTTTTTACTCAATTCATTTAGTTAATTTTAAAATTTTATTTTTACATCACTATTATGTTTTGTTTCGTTTAATTGTTTACTGATTTTAAGGCTATCTTTGCTGAATACATTTTTATTCAACTACTCTTTTTGTTTCTAAATTTTATGTTTATTTTTCGTTTCTCTCAAAAAACAATTTTTGAGAGGGGAATAATCTTGTCTCAAAATCCTTCTAATTAGATAGGTTATTTGATTTTAAATTATTTTAGTGGTTATAATTGGCTTCAACTTTTAAAAATGAATTACATACATTATGAGGAATAAAAAGAAATAGATTAAATATTTAATTAATAACCAGAAATATATATATATATAGTTTTTTTAATTTTGTTTTCTCAGCAGAAAGACTGTTTATTTATTTCTCATTACAGAATGCGCTAAAAATTGATAGAATTTTTTAATTTTCTTTTTTTTAAAATCGACTCAATGAGCGTAGACTTATTAATCAGATCATCAATATTTAACTTCTGTAGCTGATAGCACGGAACCAATGCAAAACAAAACTTTCCGTCTTAGTAAAAAATGGGACCAAACTGGTGTTATTTTGCAAATTATGCATTTTAATTGTATTTTGGTATTTTTGCATAAATTTACATGCTATTTTGGATTTTGTATTTATTCCAGAAAATATTCATTAGTATTGGTATAAACCAACAGTCGTGTTCTGTCTATTTAAAGTATTTTCGCGCTTTCTGAGAAAATATCCATAATTAAATTAAATTAACCTTTTGAATATTTAATTTTAGTTAAAATATTGGTGAAATTTCTTTGGAATTGCTTATTAAAGGTTTGAATTCTGATTATTGACCCAAAAATCTGTATAGAACATGGCTCGTAAATGAAAATTTTCAAAAACCTCATTTGGCTGGCAAAAAACCTCATTTCGAATCAAAAAGCCTCATTTAAAAAAATTTTTATTCAAGAGGCAAAAAAAAACAGTAAAAAAGGGCTGGTGGTGTTGACAGACGCCAGCGGGGAAAACTTAAAGAATTGAGTCGGGTTTGTAAACAGAATTTGCCTCAAAATGATTCTATTTTAAGGGTTTTATTTCCATAATATTTATTGGCAAAAAATCCCATGAATTAATAACCCTATTAAAAGTTATTTCCGGTTTTGTAATAATGGATAGCCCGTTTAGCTACAGTAAACTGTTTGATAGTTTGATGGGTGTAAATTCAGAAATTTTAGCAAAAAATGCGAAATATGCATGAAAATCCGCTCCCTAGTTATATCAGTTATTTTACGCCTAATTTTCAATGTTCTGATTGCGCAAATTTTATCGTTGTATTTCGGAACAAGCCCACACTTTTTAAACACTATTCTAGTAAAAATTTCTGCAGGTCCGCTGAACTCAATTATACTGTATTCTTGTTTAGCCATGGAAATTTAATGTCAATCAATCTTTAGTCCCAAAAAGATAAATACAAATAAACATTGGCATGCGAAAACAACGACATGAACCCGCCCTTCACAATGATCAACTCAGACTCTATTGCAAATAATTCGAAAAGACCACTTTAGCTAATAAAATTCAATGGGAATGCAAATCAAATTGTTCCGTCAAATGCGTGACTCCGCTGGAATATTCCAAACGGAATTGCTCCAACACATTTGGATGGTTGTAAATGTTTTCTTCGTATTTGACCATTTTGCTGACCGTAGCTGATCCAACCGCCGCCCATTGGGCACCCATCAATTCGAGTAGAAAGCCAATGTTTGGCATGTGGGACACAACAACGATATTTTCGGCTTAAAGTTAAAAAAAATAAGAAAAGGATGTAACTAGGGACCATTATATGCACGATAAATGCTAAAATATGCATAAAAATCGTAAATATGCCTCAAAATGGCAAAATATGCACCAAATTTGAGCCAATTTTTATCAAATAAACTAAAAAACTCAATATTTTTTTCTCACACTGACAAATAAAATATTTCATGGTTTATGTATTCTGGCCCCTAGATATAACCTTTTTCGTTATTTTCCAAAATATGCTTGATCGTTTGAAGAGCCACAAATTCGTTATCACGATCATCCGGTTCTTTTTTTCGACTTTCAATATCAATGATTACAAGTTGACTTTGAAAGAATTGGAAAAAAAATTATGCTTAATATATTAACTCTAGATCAGTCAGTACCTTCTGTTGAAAACTGAAAAATAATTGGAGTCAATTAGTGGGAAGAATTTTTGCAATTGGCACAATTTATCCAGCTGAACATTCATATAATTGGCGTAAAACTAAAGAATCAAAAATTATTCTTGGAGCAAGTAAAAAAAGTCCAACGTTGGATAAGCCTGGCTCAACATTAATGCCGATTCCTTGTGGTCCCTTTTCACCACTGATTAGTCCTTTGGCCGTCTCCAGGCATGGTTTGAACGGCGATGCGTACAATTTGTCAATTTTTATCACTTTGAACCTTGAAAATATTTGCATTTTCTATTTAAATGCCACCATTTCCCAAATTGGCCTACAATTTTCCGAGTTGGTCTGCCTGTCGTATGCCCCGCTCAGACAATGGTGAGTCCAAATTTTTAAATTTGATTAGGGCCTTGTCAAGGTTTCGGTCAATGTCGAAATGAGCTTCTGCATGTCGAACCAACCAAAGTGTCTGGCGCACAACGGGTCGCTTATCTGTGCAAAATGGAACAAATTGGGAAGTTATACAAATCTTAGATCATTTACCAATTGTCCAAAATTGGTTAACTTCTTTTTGGTCATATTCTGTCCATTTTAAATTGACATTGGTTAATTCGTCTTTGATGTTGTCTATGGTTTCCAAATGTTTTTTAAAGGAATATTGAATGAGAAAATGTGATCGCTACAAAAAAAAAAGAGAGCATATTCGATTATCATTTCTATGTTAGTTTGATGAACTAACAATTTTATTCTTTTTCCTCCTATTTCCGTTTAAATTTTTTTTGAAAAATTTAAATTTTTCTGTCAATTGTGAATTGATGCTTTCCAATTCCGTTTCATTCGACTCCATTTTCTTCTCATATCTTGTTAGATCAAACACCTTTCCTTGTTTTTCCAATATATATATTACCTTAATTTAAGCAATATTTTTTTGCTTATAAGAATTAAATTTATTTGTTTTTTACCTGCCCCATTTTTTTTGCTTCATTGCTATGGAGAAATTTTGAAAGGAAAATTTGTGCAATTGTGATGTTTTGAGCCCGAAATATCAACCAAATTGCGTTCAAAATCTACTTTTAGAAATCGTAATAAATATTTTTATTTCTATTATATTATAAAGGTTAAATTCTACTGCTTATTCAAACCCTGGACTCGTAGTATTTGCGACTTTTTACCTTAAAAGGTTTTAATAATAAATAAACGTTTTTTTGAATTTAAAAAAACGTACACATTTATTATAATTGCTCCAATAAGTGTCTCTGGATTGCAAACATTTTGTTGCCTAAAAATATGCTTTATAAAGCATAAGTCTTGAAAGACCCACACGTACCCAATTTTGTATTTTGCTTAAACAAATGCTTGTGATAAAACTAAGAATTTTATCTTTTGCTCTGATCGGTTTATCGTTCCATTGGTTTATTTTGTTGCGAAGCTGACGAAAAAAGCGATTTGACTGCGAGAAGTATTTGTCCACATTACCAAAGCAATGCTTTTGGTTAGCGAACCAATCAAGCTGTGTATGTTCATCCCTTTTGAAGACTTGGCGCAAATAGTCGTCCTGACAATGCACAAATCGCAGCCCCTCCAACATTGAAAATGACCTTATTAGAAATGAATTAAGGAGAATTTTTGGCATTTTTTTTTCATTTTTAATTTAAATCGTTTACCAGAATTGTCCATCACTAAATATTCGAGACGGGAAATAGGACAGAAGGAAAACGGACAGAACAAACGGCACCAATAATTTAAAAAGCATAGTCAAATGAAAATAATGCTAAAAGATTATGAAAAGTAAAAATATGAGAAAGAAAATGTCTTTTGTCTATAAAATTTTTGGCAAGAGAATAGTGTGGAAAACGTGTCATTGAAGCAGAGTTAGCATTGAATTATATGCATATGGAAAAGGACAAAGGCAAATGATATCGTCCTTTAGGCCATTGATAGGCTGATGAATATTGAAAAAAGTGTCAGCAAGGAGGGTGAACATGAATTGGCTTTCTTTATAAAGGCTTTCTTTCATTTTAAGGCAAAGCCAATTTTTTTGTGCGCTGAATATGTTGAGAAAAGCAAGGCCAAAGCATTTCCACTAGAATTGCAGCTTATAGTGCCAATTTCTTGTTACTCCGACATTTGCGCATCTGACATTTGCGCCCCGGCATTAAATGAACGGTGATAATACATTTGGCCCCAAATATTTGCGCCCCGACCAAGATTACCGAAAAATTTTTGCTTTTGCCTGAGATGACTTGCCATATGCAACTAAAATAAGTATTAAGCCCCGACTCAACCACGAGGAAATAGGAGAGTTTGAGTCCACACAAAGTGCCGTTTGTTCAAAAATTCTCCTTAATTCATTTCTAATAAATCATTTTCAATGTTGGAGGGACTGCGATTTGTGCATTGTCAGGACGACTATTTATTTATCGAGCAACCACGAGGTACTAAAAGTACATTTACAGTGGTGCAAAAAAAAAAAAAAACTAAATCAAAATCAAATAAAATAAAGTTCACAGGATGGGAAGTAAATATGTATATATTTAAAATAAAAATAATCAAATGCAAAATACCAATGTTTAAAACAGCAACAACAGCATTAACAATTCAGTGTTTCTAGTACATATATTGCTAGGTCGTTTCATAAAAACCGCCACTTTGGGCGTTTCATAAATTCCGCCATTTTGTAGATTTTTTGTCAAAAACTCTTTATAACTTTGTTCAACGAAACAAATGAAACGGATTTGGGTTATCATCCGATAGCTATTAGTTAGCTCTATAAGACTTCCAAATTTCTAAAAATTAGATTAAGTTTAAAAAAGTTATTGATAAAAAGATGAAAAAAATGAACATAAACCTTCAAAAATAATGAAATTTTTTGAAATTTTGTAGGCTAATAGAGCTAACCAAGAGCTACCGGATGATACAAAGATAGTTTCATTTGGTTGCGTTTGAGCAAAAAAATCTGCAAAATGGCGGAATTTATGAAACGCCCAAAGTGGCGGTTTTTATGAAAGTTTCGTAAATGAAAGTCTTAGATCAATCAAAATCCCAAGATCCTTGACCGACTTTTTTTCCGGGATAATTTTTCCCAATAAGAAATAACTTAGTTTATGATTATTTTTTCTAATGTAAAACGCTGAACATTTTTCAGCCGAAATATCTAGCCCGTTAAGCATTGCCCATTTTCAAGTAAAATAAGCGATTCATCTAAATTTTGCCGTATATGATTATTCCTATGCCTAACATAAAGTTTCACATCGTCAGCATATAATTAATGCTGACATTTTTCGGTAGAAATTCCGGTAAATCATTAATAAAAATTATAAATAAAATAGGGCCTAGAACACTTCGTTGTGGTACTCCGGTAAAGGTCTCAAACTTATTAGAAAACGCGGAATGATCTTCCCCCTAAAAAATTGGCTAAAAAATTTAATACTTTACCACCTATGCCTATTTTTTTGATTTTTAATTAATCTATTGGAACTGAATCAAAAGCTTTTGCAAAGTCAATATATATTATATCAACAAAATCACCATTTTGGATTGCAGAAGAAATGCCATTTAGATAAACGAGGAGTTGGGTGTTAGTCGATCTATATTTGATAAACCCATACTGATTTTCTGAAAAGTAGGTAATTTTCAGGATTTGTCCTTTCGCCCTTTTTATAGAGTTGAATAATAAAAGATTCTTTCCATATAGATGGTATTTGGCCGATATCCAATATAATACGGAATAATTCCGTTATTACCGGGGCAATTGATTCAGTACATTTTTTGTAAAAAATGTATGGAATACCATCAGGCAAATCCCATTAGCAACCCCGACGTCGGGGTTAGAGAGTAAGTTTTTTGGTTAAAAAATTGAAATTTTAGTGGCAAATTCTTTTAAAAATCTTTCATTCATAGCGACGTGCTATTTAAAAAGTTTTGCAGCCCTTAGGCATTTTGACACAACTCCCCCCCCCCCCCCTAAATAGGCAAAAACTGGCAAAAAAAATCATCATAGAAGAAGCTCCAAAAAGTCAAAATGCTTTATTCGTGCTTATCTCAACGTGTAAAGTAAAGCAGAAATTTTCGGTATTTGCAAAAAATGGACGTCCTATTCCTGAGTATCTCAAATTTCTTCTGAGAATTAACTTAAAAACATTTAACTTTTTATGAAAATAAATCCATTTTTTGTTACTCATTACCTTTCATGTAGGTACATTACAGGGATGCCGCCGATTTCCGATTTCCGATGTTTTTGGGGTCGGACGGAATTCCGTTTTCCGATTTACGAGAAAAATTTGGGGCATCGGAATTCCGATTTCCGATATTTTTGGGGAAAAATCGGAAAAAAATCGGAATTAATTTTCTCAAAAATAAATAAAAATTTTCGAAAAATGAGAAGTTTTTGGTCAAAAAAAAATTTATAAAAAAAAAATAGTTATTTGTAGAAAAAAATTTCCGATTTCCGATGATTTTTGGACCGGAATTCCGATTTTCCGATTTCCGAGAAAATTTTTGGCCTTCGTAATTCCGATTTCCGAAAAAATTTTGGGCATCGGAATTCCGGTTTTCCGATTTTTCAAATCTGAGATCGGCGGCATCCCTGGTAAAATGGAAAAAAAACAACAAAATAAATGCTCATTGCCATTTTTATTTTTATTCTCAAATACATCATTAAGTGTTAACTATTTGAGCATTAAAAAGGATCAACGAAAAGTCGGTGCCCAAAGGCGCCGCCAGGGAAAATTTTTTGGGCACTTTTCTTTAATTGAATATTGGTCCTCCCCCCTGAAATTTTATAGACTACCTCTGTCGAAATACCTAATCCAAAATTGTCAAAGAAAAAAAAATTATTTTATTTTTTGGGAGTATTTTTATGTAAATAATAGTATAAAAAAAGGGAGATTAAAAAAAGTGAGAAATTGCCAAAAAGGCACAACCTATGGGATATCTCGCATGGTCGGACTTAATAAGCCGAAAATTCTTAAACAATTTATTTTCATTTTTGTGACTATTTTAGAAAAAGAGCGTTAGACAATGGGGATGTCGGGGAAAAAAAATATTAGGGCCGGGCCGGGGGGTGCTGCCCAATTCAAATGAAAGAAAGTCTTGAAAAAATACACATGATTTTTTTCATTTCAATTTAAAATGCCTTGGTTTTTCTCTTTAATATGAACGATCATTTTGATATCGGCTCGGTCGGCCTTTTTTCGGATTTTTTTGACCTTTTTACCAAAGCGACTAACAGTCTTTCAACCAAAAAAATCAATTTTTGTCTTATTTTGGAAAATTCCACAGGTATTAAATGTCCGGCGGTGCCGACAGGCCCTGCAGGGAAAATTTTTAAAAAAGATTAAAAAAATAGCTTATAAAATTGTAAAAAAAAATTTTCCTTTTTTTTTCCTGGGAGTAATAAGACAAAAGAGTTAATAAGACTAAATACAGGATTTTTCAAAAGAATTACGAAAAAAACACAAATATTAGTTAAAATTTTCGTACGGTATTCCGGTCGGTATTTTGGTATAATTTTTCAAAAAATGCCTTTTTGTCACTTTTTATCCAAAAACCACAAAAAGCCTCAAATGACTAAATACTTAATCCAAAGTTGTCAAAGAAAAATATTATATTTTTTGGATTTTGTTTTTTAAGGAATATGAAGTGTAATTGAAAAACTAATAACAAGTTTGTCTGTTTCATTCCAGTGAAAAGCAATCATAAATGTTAAACGATTTTTCAAATATTTCAATTTTAGCAAATTCATTTCACTGTAATAAAACCACCCCCCCCCTTCTATAAGTTAATAGAATTTCATGCAATTACCGTATTTTACCTTTTTCAAGAATTTACCCGGTGACGCGTCGAAGACAACAATGAATAAATTATTAGCTATTTAAATTTAATTTTCATTTTTTAAGATAAATATCTAAAAATATTGCCAGGATTAAATATGTTATTCTTTTCAAGATAAATTTTACAAGGAAAAATTATGCTAATTCGACAAAAATCCAAAAATAAAGAAATTAAGCCAAAATTAAAAAAAAGTTGGTAAAAAAAGAGGCATAAAATATCACTGAGACAATAAATGTAAAAACAATTATAAAAAATATCTCTCCGGTAATAAAATAAATAATTTTGAAAAAAATAACGAGAACTTGAAATGAAAAAGGAAATTTAAGAGGAAAACTATTTATATATAGATTTTTTTAAAATTCATTCAAATGATTATTCGGTATGGTGGTAGAAGTACCGTTTATTCCTATCTTTTGCTTGGTTCAAAGCTCCCACACCGCAAAATTTTTAACCAAAAGCCACCCATATTTTTGGTCGGTTCTTCTATCTCGGCCATGGAGGATATTTAAAATATTTATTGTGACCATAGTCTATTGCAACCTATTGCTATTTTATCGATAATTGAACAGCTATTTAAGAATTTATGCATTTGTTTTGTATTATTATATCTTCTTTTTATTTAAACATTTATTTAATTTTATTTATATTTTTTTATATTTGTTTTATTTTAAATCTAAAATTGTTGGAGTTTCTGTCAAATCGTAACTTGGTCTAGGTTGCCCGAAATGCATGTTCTTCGTATATTCCCCCCCCCCGAAATAATTTTAAAATTTTTTTTTTTTCTAGCTCTATTTTACGCGCTCGCTGATCACGAATATACTTCTGATTTGACGTATGATTTTTTCATCTAATTTTGCTTCTTTTTTTTTTAGTTTTTTGTTCATTCAAAGCTTTGACCCCTTCTCCCATTTTTCAAAAAAAAACACGATAAAAAACGAATTTAAAAAAATGAATTTTAGACTTTTGGTTCGAATACGAGTTTGGGATTTTGAATTGGAATAAGGAATGTCATTTTCGTGATCAGCGCCTAAAATTGACCTCGAAAAAACTTTAAAAAATTATTTCTGGAGGGGGGGCGGGGGATGGCAAAAAGGATAAGAACCATTTTTTGTGCCTTTTTAACTTAAATACATTGAATTTTAACAAGTTAGAATCTGAATTAACTTCATTTTTTATAGGTGCTCCAGTTCATAATTTTTGGTTTTATAACACTTTTAAATTTTTTATTTAAAATTTAACCCTCAAAGTAAAGTAAAAAATTACAAACGACTTGATACAAGCAAATTTTACGCGCAAGCAAGTAAGCATATTAACGGGAAGGCCGCAAGTCCGCTCGTGTCTTTAAAAACAAATTATATTCAAGCATAAAATAATTTAATTTGATTACTTAAAAAATAACAATTGAAATGGGGCATGGTTTGGTGTGAAAAAAAAATGAAATTTTGGGAAAAAAGAGAAATTTAGGAGGAAAAATTCGTTAAAATATCCTTTTTTATGACCGATGCAGATAAAAATTCAGGTGGTGATAGATTTCAAATCCCCCCATAAGATAATAATTAAAAAATTGTAAACTTATTTTGAAAATCTGAAAAATTTTTGAATCATTTTGTTAGGCAATTCAACAAATTAAAGAAAATAAAACTTTATTTAAAAATCACAAAAATAGGACATTTTGAAAATTTTGATGCTTAAAAACACTCAGATTTTCATAAACTCCTCCGGTGATGCCTATAGCTAATTGCGCCTATCTGCACAAACGGCCCTCATTCTTCCGAGTTTTTAAAATCTTAAAAAACATGCCGAAAAAATACATAAATAAAACGCTAAATTTGTGGGGAGAGAAAAATAAAAACATTGATCACTTTACTTTTTTTTGTTCTTGGATACAATTTTTGTTTTTTTGACGCCAAGTGATGATTTTTTTCCAGCCAAATGATGCTTTTGAAAATTTTCATTTGCGGACCTATTTGTTAACACTTAAGATAAAAATTTAGCCCCCTTAATTTCAAAAAATAAAAAAAAATAGATATGCAAGGCAAAATTTAACGGAGAAATACAAAAAAAGGTAGTTAAATTTGGTGCTTTGACAGTCAAGTGAATTGTCCTAATATTTTGGGGGGAGAGGATTTTATTTTTACGTAATTGTAAGTCTTATAAAAGTTGTTTTTTTCTTATTGTGCTGCTTAACTTTAAGGCTTATTGAATTTTATTACCATCAGATTTTGAATATTTTAATGTCCATTTAAATAATAATTTTAATTTTGATAATAATTTTTCTTTTTTATAAATGATTTTTTTTTACCAAGAAGACTCAGAAGTTTAAGACAAACAAAATTTTAAAATCGAGCAATAAATTATATTTATTTTGCCTAAAAAACGCAGACTTGATTGTTCTTAATTCAAGCAATCTTCCGATAAACTCCATCTCTCATGGCCAGGCAAGCCTACACAGAAACATAAGATATTATTTTAATCATTAATTCGTCTAATTCCTTTATTAAATTATAATTTTTGTTTTTTATTTATCATGCATCTATCATTTATTTTTATAAATTTCTTTATAATTCAGGTATAGATTTAGTTTATTATGAAAGAAAATATTTATAATTGTAATTAATCTTTCTAAAAAATTGCCTTTTTTGTTTACATTTATTTTTATACCTTTCAGAATTGTTTTTGAATTTTTTTTTTTGATGCAAATTTGATTTTGAATTTTATTTCGGACCAACCATTATGCTCATCATCATCATCTTTTACCAAATTTACTTAATCTCCAAATTTTTTGTTTTTTTAAAAAGAGTCCACTATAAACCCTATATTAGACGTGCTTATAATTGGTACCTACCTTTATTTATGCCCGTTCCTTAGCATCATCGCCTTTTTCTCCAGCTAAATTTGCTTAATGAAAAGGAAATATAATTCGATTATGATTATTTAAATACATTTAAACTTGAATGATTATTTATAAACACTTACCCATAAAGTTTCAAAGTGGTTGATTAGATTTTTTATATTTATTTTTTATTGCCTAATTATTTGGTTGAATTCTTTTTTATTTCATTTATTTAATTACCCCATTTATTTTATTATTTGTTTTTAATTGGTTTATATTTTCTTTATGATTTGTATTTATTTTTTTTAATTGTTATTTTATTTTTCTATTTCACTACTTCATTAATCTATGTTAAAGTAATCGTGGTCGGTTATAAGTTCAAATAATAGGAGAGAACACCGAATCTTTTATATAAATATTTATGGCTGTCTGGATGCATAAGCAATAATTGGTTACCTCACGACCAATTATGTTTGAGCTGTTTGGAAAGATTACCCTCTAATTGCTTATAATCATTCTTTTCGTGATGTGTTTTAAGATTTTTATTTTAATTTTAGATTATTTTTATTAATAATTAAATTAAAAAGAAAAATATTGAAACATGTATTTAATCGGGGTGCTCTCATAGCCACGGCATGAGTCATTTCGTAAGTAAAGTGTTTTAACCTTCATCCAATTCATTTACTTATGGTATGATGGGCTTTCTCATTTTTCATAATATGATTTTTTTTAATAAATTTTTATATAGTTTTCTAAGAGCGTGTTTTGGCAATTCAATGCTTTGAGCGTGAATAAGTATCAATTGCATAGTAACCTCCATAGTACTTAGGCATATGCTTTTTCAGTAAAAGTGCCCAGAAAAAAGGTTTAAACAAAATCAAAAAAGTTTTGTTGAATATGATTTAATTATTTTAATAAAATAAATTAGTTAACTATATAGCTTTTTTGCTCGAATATTATATGGCCAATTTAATTTTCCCATAAATGTCGCTGCGTAGTTAACTTTTTTAGAGATAGTCATAGGCTCATTTATTTTTTTTGTTTTTGAAATTTTTGTTTAAGCAGAATAAATTTATGTAAGTTCAAAAAAAATCAAATATTTAAAATTATTATTATATATTTTCTAAAAATAACTTTGTCTAGCCTTGCTGAAGTGATTAAAAACGAATAAGACATTTATTTTGGCCAGTTTTAAAAAAATAAAAAATTTAGTTAAAAATCAAAAGTTTCCCCCCTATGGTTTTTAATAAGCACCATAGGCTAGACAAGGGTACCACTCTAGGCTAGACAAGGTTAGCATCCTAGCCTAGACAAGTGCCAAAATTCTTGGCGGGGTGCCAAAACACGAAAAATACGCCACCCACTAGACGTAAAATTTCTGCATTAATTATTTGGTGCGCTCAAATCACTGGTAATTGTTTAAATTCTCAAATTTAAACTCAAATTGGTTGATTTTTGCGCTAAGTTTTTTTTTTTTCGTTTTTTTTCTGTTTTCTATGGTTTTTTTTGTTTTTGGAATAATTTGATTTTCATAATTTCACTTTCAGAATGTTTTGCTTTTATTTTAAATTTTTATTATAACTCTTTTAAACTCGAAGCTTTGCATCGTTTTATATTTCATTATTTTTTATTTGAATATAACTTTATTCCGCACTTTGAACTAGGGTTCAATACCCGCATGCGGGTAGTGCTCTATGCGGGTACGGGTTTTTTAATTTAGGGCGGACGGGTAAACCCGTACCCGCATGCGGGTTTCGAGGATGTGCGGGCGGGTACCCGGGTACCCGCTTTTTTAATGCTTGACTCTTGAATTACAAAAAAAAATTCAAAATTTGTTCTTTTAAATAACTGCAACTTTTTTAAAAAAGCGGTAAAAACCAATAATTTAATCAGATTCTTTATTATTCTCAAAAAATTCATTTTCGTCGTCATCAATTGACGGTCCCATCGCAATTTTGTCCATGTTTGCCTTCACAATCAAAATATCTCCCGCCATCTGTGCCGAAAGTCTATTCAAATGATTATTTTTACAATATTCTTTTTTGGCCCCAAAATCTTTTTTTAACTGAATGTTCTTTTTTAAACTTTTAAAATTAGTCCTGTTTTCATATAGAAACAAATTTTTTAAATGTTTTCCGGCAGCAGTTATTGATACTTCCAGATACTTTTATGCTTAAATTTTCCCAAAAATTTATCTCTAAATTTTTGAGAAAAGGAGGGGCCGGCGGTGCCGATAGGCGCCGATGGGAAAAATTTTTGAAAATTCGGTGCGATTTATTAACAGATTTTTAAGCAAAAATGGTTAAATTTGGAGAATTTTTGAGACAAAAATACAAAGAAGCATTGGTAAAAAAGGGCAAAAAGTTAATTTTCGTTTTTTGGTTTGGATGGTGAAATTAATAAAATAAGTTCTTTTAATGTAAAGAAAAATAATAAAGATTCTGTGATGCGGGGGACTCGACCCATGCAAATGCAAGGAAGGCAACAGACAAAACCATTACACCAAAATACCAACTGACTTGGTATCTAAAATAAGTTATTTATGATGAATTTTTCTCCAAAATTCAAAATTTTTTTTCTCTCGAATTTCTCTACTATTTTTTCCTCAGAAATACAATTCTTACTAGTGTGCGGCAAATGCGATTTTCGGTATTTCGGTATCGGTATTACGGTATTTACCGATACCGAAAAACTATCGAAATCTCCAAAAGATTCCGTTCGGTATACCGAACGGTATATACCGAAAAACCGATACCGAAAATAACGATAAAAAAAATTCGGTAATACCGCGGTATTTCAGTATTTTTTAAAATTACTATATATAGGGCTTGGAAAAAAGGCACCAAAAACCGCGAAAAAGGCACTATAATAGGCACCAAAAAACGCAAAAAAAGGCATGTAAAAGGGACAAAAATCCTGAAAAAAGCATGAAAAAGGCATTAAAAAATTCGAATTCACGTTTTTCTGCCGTTTTAATGCCAAAATTTTTTAAAGCAAATTTTTTACTCAAAATCATATAGAAAAATAGCTATTTCTCTACACAAAAGACAAGCAGAACATTGGAAAATTTTAAAAAATAAAAAATTACGGATACCGAACGGTATATACCGAAAAAATACCGAACGGTATACCGAAAAATACCGCGGTATACCGATACCGTGCTGCACACTAATTCTTACCAGTGCTTAAAATACCCGTTTTTGCGGGTACCCTCAGTGTTTACCCGTACGGGTTTCGAATTTTCAAATCGATTACGGGTAAGAACCGCATGCGGGTTCTTTCCTTAAAATATGCGGGTAAACCCGTACCGGTACGGGTAATGCGGGTGTGGGTTTCGAACCCTACTTTGAACGGCTCTTTTTAAAATTTCTATGAATATGTTTTTGACTGCTAATTTTCAAATACTTTGTTGGCATTACATCAAAATATGGCGAATATCGTCAACAAATTGTCATTTGCTTTCAAAATTTTAGTTGATGAAATGAAAAATGATCTGACAAATTTGTCAAAGGATTACTGGCTTGAGCCTAAAATTTTCGAACCAATCGACGGCTTATCACACAAAAAAAGCACACAATTTTATCGCTGAGGGAATGAATTTCAATTGTGAAGGATTGACTCATTTTTGGAGATAGGTCTTCATTCACTAAATCGCTCCAAAATCCAATTTTAAAAATGCCTTATAATGGTCGCCCAGGAGTTAGACGAATGAAATTTCTAGCAAAGTCACAAGTTTACTGCCACAGAAATCGAATAAACGTTATAAAATATTTCTTATGCACAATGGTTAATAAAAACCCAATAAAAGCTCGCTCCAATTTATTTATTTCGATTTTTTATTTTTTAAAATATTCTATACCCTTGTGGCATCCTTAATATAGGCGTCGGACCAATCCGTTCTTTGGCCTAAAATATTTCCTCCCTAACTCTCGAGGCCATCTAGGTC
Source organism: Heterodera filipjevi (assembly GCA_039877585.1). Lineage (NCBI taxonomy): Eukaryota > Metazoa > Nematoda > Chromadorea > Rhabditida > Heteroderidae > Heterodera > Heterodera filipjevi. Next base: position 7,248,250 of record JBDPZO010000001.1, read on the forward strand.
TCCACTTGGTGCTATTATTGCTCCTTGATTGACATAGAATTCATTCATTTTCCTGCGTGTCTGAGTGGCAACATTCATGTTCATTATATTGTATCTATTTGTCTCAAATATTTCTTTCATGAGTTCACAGTTGAAGATGTTGATCAATAATCTAATTATTCCACTTATTATTAATATTTGATTTCTGAACGTTATTAAAAAATAATATTTAAGTATTTGCATAATTAAAAAAAGTTTATGTTTAAGTTTTTACAAATTAAACAAAATTTTATATTTAAGCTTTTGCAGTGAACCCAAGTTAGAGCAAGTTTTATTTTTTAATTTTAATTAGTTCCTTTCCCCCTTATGGTTTATTTTTAAATATTTTCTTTTACTATATTACGAGAAAGGTGTTGCACACCAAAATGTTAACAAATTCTCTAAATCTTTTTTTTTTGTTTTTGCGATTTTTCACTACTTGGAGTCGAGCTTCTTTTTATTGGGTTCATTGCCATAACACAACTATAACTGCTCACTCCTATGAATTTTTATGGAAAGATGAAATTAGTAAGTTTTGATTCACGATGAAAAGAGGGTCATGCTCTCCCTTGCAGAAGGTGTAAATTCTTGCATTTTTATTTTGATATTTTCCTACAATTAATTGCTGTTTTGAGGGAATTTGTTTGTATTTTATGAATTTCAAGTTTTTTCCGCTTTTCTGTTGAATTATTTATTTAATTATGATACTTATTTTTTCACCAGCGGGAAGCGTCCATACGCCTGCTCCATTTTGAAGATTGTACAAAAAGTGCCCGAAATTATTCTGCTGAGAATTGCTTTGTAGTCCATGTACGCTTTATTGTGCCAAAATTTAAATATAAAAAGGAAAAAAATATTACTGCGAAGTGAGGCTTTACAATTGATTCTCCAGCTCATTATGGAATTTTCCGTCAAATTCTTGTATAGATCTATATAGGTTTATTTTTTACATGTCAGTGCATTTATTCATTTTTTCTCATTTTATTTAAATAAATACAAGATTTTTTATTGCTTCTAATAATTTTTGGAAGAATGAAATCACGTTTTTGACGTGGTAGAATATTGTAATAAATTTTTTGGCATATTAATGATATTATTTTAATTTGAGTTTAGCAATACCGGTATTTTAAGCATTTTAGTTATTAAACTAAACGATCAAGTGTATTTTTTCAAAATCAAATTTTAAATCTTGCATTCCAAATTCAGAAACTCATTTATAATAGCCTCATCTGAAGGAAAGTAATATTGAGAAGAGTTTTTTTTTTGTAAAAGTCAAAAATATTGTTTTTTTAATTATTACTTAAGTAAATAAATACAAAAATAAAATTAAAATGATATAACTTTATTATTACTTTGAACAAGTTGATTAATTTACTTCCAGAATTGAAATTTTTTATGCTATAAAGAATTGAATTTTTTCGGTTGTTAGGTTGACCTGAGCTAAATGAATTTCATATTCTTTGTCAAAATTTTCATTCTAGTGATGTGATTTTTGTTGGATTATCTTTGGGTTTTTATATTCGCAAAATTTATTCCAATTTTCCATTTCAATCGTCAATGAGTTGTTTTATCCCAAATATTTAGTAGCATTATAGGTATATTTCATCCCATTAGGACCTAGATTTTTAGCAATTAATTGATAAATTAATATTTAACGAGTTCTTACTTTTTTTTTGTCTATGCTCCTCTTTTAAATTAATATTTTATTTTATTTTATTTTGAGGTTTAAGATTAATAACTACATTTTATACCAGCTTTGGGCATACAAAATAGTCTTTAAGGTTTTGCTAATTCCCTAAATGATTTTGTAAATTTTCACTCACTTAAATTTCATTTCCATATCAAGGTTTAAAGAGTTCAATTAATTTACACAACTTGATAAATTATTCTTGTCAAATTAAATTTTCCTTTTTCATTTGGTTTATAATCCTTTTAATTTTTAGACTTTATGTGAGAAAACTATTTTTTTTTTATAAACGCTGAATTGATAGAGATCGGAACCGGACCAGATCCCGACCGGATTTTCCCGGGACCCTGATCCGGATCCGGGTGTTTTTGGAAAAATTGACCCGGATCCGGAGTCCGGAAAAACAGGATTTTTAATCCGGAATCTTATCCGGGTCTAATTCCCGAATCCGGGTCCGGATCAGGATCCGAAATATTTCAAAATTCCGGTCTCTATTAATTGGTATAATAACGACTCATCGTTCAGAATTTTTCTACTCTTTCATAAGCTTTTTTATCTTGAAGATAAATTTATTAATTTAAACGTATTCAGGGATTCGAAATAAACATTTATTTATTTTAAATAAGTTTTAAAATGATTTCTTGAAAGGGTTTTTTTCTAATTATCTATTTGTTTATATAGTATTGAATGAGTAAATATTTGTTGTACACTAAATTTAGATATTAGTTTTTTGTTTTGTTTCTGTTGATTCGTTTAAATTCCGCTACGGGATAATTCCTAAATTATTTGTGCGCATCTTTGATTTCCAAGAGTTCGTCGTCAACTTTAACGTCGGTTTCTCATTCTAAACTATAGTAAAAATTTAAGGAGTAGTTGGCATCACCTGCTCAGAATTTCGTTCAAGCATGTTAATTAATTGCACTCTTAAGGCACGAGAAGTACTAATTAGGTAGTTATTTTAATCATTGTTTTAGGTTCTGGAAAAATTTTTCAGAGTCGGACTTGTCAAATTTTAAATACAAAAGACTTCAAGTTTACAGATCGAAAAGCGATATATCGTTCATGGGTTTTGCTTTTTTGACTTCAAATTATGGCTTTACCCGATTTTGGGGGGTTGAATCAGGTTTTGGCTTGGCTAATTTTTATTATTTTTATTTTCTTTTTATTATTTATTTGCATATAATTTGTTTAAATTCTTGGGCAGTTGCTGCGCCGAGGTTTCTTGGGCCTGATTTTTCTATACGCTCATCGACTATGTGATAAAAATCAATGTCTTTTAATTAATTTTATTGAATTTTTCAATACAAATTTATGTCTTAATATATTTATACCCATATTTGTACTAATCTTAAAAAGAATATATTTACCTTGTCATACCTTTTTAATCATGACCAATTACCATATTTTTCGAAGAAAAAATGTAAATATTTAAATGTTTCTTTCTGATTCATTATGATAATAAATAATAAATTTGAAATGTTATTACGTTTTTATGACCAAACTCAATAAAAAAAAAAAAGTGTACGATACAAGAAAAACATGTCTTAACTAAACTAAAGAATAATAAATAATCAATTAAATTTTGGGTTTTATATATACATAAAAAACATGTTTGAGAAATGATTATTGCGTGCTGTTTGCTTAATTATATTTTAAGAACTTGATGGCTATTAAAGCAATCAAAAGCAAGCGAACAATACTCTATATTATTTTTTCGTTGCTTTGCTTTACTACCAAAGCGTGAAAATGTTTTAGATTAGTTGTGTGGAACACAAAACAAAAAAGAAATTATGGATTTTCAAATTAATTAAACATAGATTTTATTGTTGCTAAGTTATTGAACAATTTTATAATGGTTGGTTACAACAGCCACGGTTAATTAAACATAAATATGCATAATTGTATATTAAAGAAATTATTTGAATATTTTTTATTTCTCATCAATTCATTCATTAATGTTGTATGGATTATTAAATTTTATGGAAAAGAAAATTATAATCTTCCGATGCTGTTAGGCAAAATAAAAAAAATGTTCATTTTAAATTAATTTTTCTAAATGTGAATCATTTGTTTCACTATTAATATTTTCTCTCTTACATTTTATAATTGATATTTTGGAAAATGAAAATTCACTCAAAATAACAAATAAAAGTGTGCTCATTGACAACAAACTGACCTTTATTTTTTACCTCATTTGCAAATGGCCTATCTCAGAAATAGTAATTCTTTCCCAAAAAAGTAGGTTCCTTTTAGCAAAAACTATCATTTAGCGGTTTTATGCCATATTCAGACCGACTCTACTACCCCAGTGTCTCAACATTAGAAGAAAGGCGTAAATTTTTAGAAATGTTTACATAAATAAAACTTATTAAGGCAAAGGCGCACAAAGAAGTAATCAATTGCAATAAAAATGAACAAAATGATCTTCACTGTACCCCTTTCCCATAAATTAACCAACGCCCACTCCCTCGCCGCCTCCCCCCCCCCCCGCCCACGGAATTCGCCTTTCAAAGGCGTCGCGTTTAATCGATTCAAATGACAAATTTTCATTGAACGAATTTTATTGAAAACAGAATGATGAGATTTTTTAATAATTGAATATATCTTTAAGCTAAGGTAAAAAGTCTTTTGGGGTTAAAATTTTTTCAAACTTATTATTTATTTTCGTTTTTTGGTATATTCTTGAGAATATTAGGGCTTTTAATGACAATAAAAATTTTAGTTCCATTCATTCTGCTTCTGTATCAAGCGCCGCAAATGTCGGCCAATTCAATGCCCTGGGAAAAAGTATTTTTTTATATAAAGTTAGGGCACTTTTGTTATTTTGTATTTTTATAAAGTAGAGATGGTACCTACACGGAATAATGACTTATATTTCGCCTTTTTTAATAAAATGTTACCAAAATGGTGAAAAAAAAAACTGAAAATGCCAAAATATGGGCAAATATGAAATTATGCATATAAATGGCGAAATATAGAAAAATATGGATATCAAAGTCCATCCTAGGAGCTTCAAACTAAGCTAGAATTTTTTTTTCGTGCGTTTCAGGCCTACAGTCCAAGAAAAAAGAGGGTGGCTTTAACACACAAAAAAAGTAACCTACTAATAATTTCGGAAGGAAAACTCAAATGAATTCAAAAAAAATATGCCTTATTTAAAATTAAAGTTTTTATTTCTTTCTTCTGACTTCAGCCTACTGTTTTGATTTTGATCTTATTTCTTATTCTGGGATAAAAAAATAAGAACCTTTTTCTCTTTTTTTTTTAAGTTTTTCAGGTGGCGCCTATCGACATTGCCGGACACTCCCTCTCCGTAAGCCAAGCATTTTCGACAGGGAAATTTGACTTTCTGGTAAAATTAACTGTTTTTGTGATGTTTTATAAATATTTGTATCCCATTGATTCTATTTTGATTTTTTTTTTTAGTTTTTTAACAACCACAGCCCTTTTTATCACTTTCCATTTTCATAAAGTTATTTAATAATATAAAAGCCAAATCAATTTAACAACCCATGTCTTCCTTGTCCTAATTATTTTTGTTTATTAGAATTTTTCTTCTTTTGCAATTCATAACTTAATGATTAATTGCCTTTTCTTATAATATTATTTTTTCATAGCTTTGGCGTGTTATATTTTAATTTTCGCGCAGCGAATTTCGTTTGCTATTTTTACGAGGCCTTCGTTGCTGCACTTTTCAATGCAAAATACCTTTTTCATTTCAAAGTTTTATTACTTCATTTAATCTAATGATTTCTTCTAATTTAGTACGATATCACACCTATGGCATTATTGGCTTTCATTTGTTTATATTATGAATTTTTTTTTATTTCATTTTTAATAAAAAAAATTATTGATATAACAATAATTCATTATAATTTTATGAATATTTCAATTTTTTGAATCGTTGATTTTTATTTTAGGAAATCTACTACAAGAGAATTCGATTGCACTTATTAAAAACTAAAAAAATTGAAACTTCTATAAAAAATTAAAATAAAAAATTTGGCATTTATTTACATTAATTTTTTTTTCTAAACAAATAATCGTGATGATAAATAACTTAATAAAAAATTAAAGTGATAAAACATAATAAAAAAAATAAATATGCTGCCATAGTAAAAAAAATAAATAAAAATGAGCCATTAAAAAATAAAAAATAAATTAATGAAAAAATTTTTAATTAATAAGAAAATTTTTTAAATTTTACCAAGACTATTCATTATATGACTAGATTTTTCAAAAATATTTCCATAAATTCTTTTAAATAATAAAAATACATTTTTAAGTCAAATGGATAATTAAATCCATTTTCAAGGCGATGTGCAAGAAAAAAGAATAAATCCTTCTCAGTTTTGGCTTTTTTTTCTTGTAAATCTCTTTTTTCATTGCTTTTCTCTCATATTCAAACTCCTCTAACACGCTCTTTCATCGGTTCTCTCTCTCTCCCTGCTCTCTCTATCATTGTCCTATCTAAGGCTTTCTTGGTGTTTTGATTTGTTTTTATCTCTCTCTCTCTCTCTCTTTTTCCTTAAGTCTCTAAATTATTCTCAACAACAGCATCATTAACACGCCGCAGGAGAAGGCATTTTTCCCCTAGTGACACATTTTCATTTTTACAGATTTTCATCCTTGCCTCCCGTTTCCCCATTTATTTAAATAAAGATTAAATCAAATTGAAAGATCTAGAATTGCTAGAGCCAACAAAAATTTTTATTTAAGCGTAAGCGTCTTTGTTCTTTACCTAGAATATTTATTCATACATATAAAAATATTAAATTGCAAGGAAATATCGACAATATCTTTTCCCAATCTTTTTCAATATTAAAAGAAATTTTATACCATTTATTGGATGAATAATTTGAAATAAACCCCTAGTCTGTTTATCATTACAATTGAGAGAAGGTTCTCTTATTACCTACAAACCCCCCAAAAAAAGATATATATAAAAAGCAAAAAAAAAAAAAAATGTTTACCTCATATTAAAGAAGTTTTTAAAAAGAAATTGCTTTAATGGATAAAATTAAGAAATTTTAATAAAAAAATAAAAAAAAAGGTGACCTTTTTCATGTTTTTTTTTTAAGTAGCGTTGCACTTAAAAACGAGAAAAAAATTCATCTATTTCAGATAATCAAACTTGTTTGAAGGAATACCTTTGATGAGGTAAGAACCAAAGTGGGTGGCCAAATGGCACTCACTACCAATAAAATTAGGCAAAATACAAAAAGTTGAATTATTTGATTTGCTAGGCTAATAAATTGTTTTTGGAAAATATGCTTAAAAATAATTACATAACAATTTAGAAAACTGCGTAGCAAATTTTTTTTCATAAGCTAAGCAAAGTTAAAAATTAATAATAAAAAAAACTTGTTTTGATAATTATCGGAAATAATTATCAATCTCTATAATTAAAAAAAATAAACTATTATATTTGTTATTAAATGGGATTTTCTTAATTCCTGTTTATTTATTCCAATAAATGAAAGAGCTTTTAATAAATTAAACAATAAAAACAAATATGCCTTAAAATAATGTAAATATGTAATATTTATCCAGAGGTAATAAAATTTTGATCTTTTTTGGCCCTAACATAATTTAAAAGACATTTAAAAACAAGGACAAACGAAAAGATATTAGAAGGAAAAATTCAATCCTTATGAATTATAAACAAAAGCTTTTTATTACTTACTGTAAATTTAAAAAACTTAAATATATAAAACTGATAATTATATCAAAATTAAAATTTTAAATAATTAGAATTAAGCAAAAACCAAATATTATAACTACTAATAAAGAAGCCCTTTTGTGCAAGTTCACTGTTGAATACTGGAATACTTCACATATTTCAGAATAAAAAACTTGCTTTTAGGAAAAATAAACAATATTAATAAAAATAAAAAATAAAAAGGCATATGGTACATGGAATGTAAATTAACTTTAGAAGCTCATGAGTTATAAAATGAGCATACTTTTTTTCAACAAACACTATATAAAAAAACCCAAACTTAGAAATACAAATTTTCTAAGAATGGTGAAAAAAAGGCATGCATTATGTAAGGGAAAATAATGATTACACTGATCAAATAGAAAAAAAGAAGAATACACAAATGCAGAAAAAACAGACATAAAGGAAAAATAAATTATATTTAAAAACCCATTAAAAAAATAAAATAATAAAATATATATGAAAAAAACAAAGATGAAAATATTTCCACCGAACGTTGTTGAGATTATGTTGAAATTATCAAAAACATTGAAAATTTACCATTTTCTTAGTTTGTAATAATATAAACGTTGCAATTAAATAATAATAACCTTTTGCACTCAAAAATGGAAATAAAAAGAAAAAAGGGGAAACAGAGTAAAAAATAAAAAACAGATTATATTGAAAAAGTAATTCTGCTACTACATTTAAAATCTATCATAGTCTTGCAATTTAATACTGCTTACTAGGGTTGTTAACAGTCGGTTAACCGAACCGAAACCGAAAACCGGCCTTTTTGGGCCAAAAACCGAAATCGAAAACCGGGGGTCCGAAAACCGGCATAACCGAAAACAGGGGTCCCAAACCGGTCGGTTGCGGTTTCAAAAATGCACCCCTAATGATGGGATTATTTGGAAATTTGTAAAGAAATTTGAATTTTAGTATAAGATTTTGAGGAATTTCTTGCAAAAAATGAGAATTCCTTTAGACCTAAAGCCAAAAAATTTAAAATTTCCAATAAAATGGAACTTTTTTACATTTTTGGGCAAAAAGTCGTTTTCAACGGGCACTTCTTTGAGATAAAGGATGTTTCAATTTTTCAAAGCACGAAAGCTAAAAATAAAGGAAGGTCCTTTGAAATAAAAGTCAGATGGGGAAACTAATTGATATATATTAAATCTAATCTCATATTTTGCATGCTAATAAACTTAGGCTTTAAACTGATTGCAAAAATTTGGAAATCCCGGTGGCGCCTGCCGGCATCACCTGCCCACATCCTTTTGAATTTTTTTAATTAAAAATTTTTTTTTTAAATACAGCCTAGAAAATCCCAGAATGAAAAAATAAACAACATTGATCCTTTTTACTGATTTTTCTCTTTGAATAAAATTTTTCAAAATGAGGTTTTCGGACCCCAAATAGGCTTTTCACCCCTATGAGTCCTTTCAAAATTTTCATTTGGAAGCCCTGAGTTTCAATAAAAATTGCTGATTTGACCAAAAAATCCGCGATCCGCGACCGCGGAAAATTTCAACCGCGATTCACGATCCGCTACCGCGGGATTTTTTCGTCCGCGCCTCACGCCTGGCGAAAATGTCCAAAATGTTGCGAACTATGAAGATGAAATTAATTTGTTTACTGACCATGTGAACTTTATTTTATTTTACTTTGATTTTTTTTTTGCAGCACTGTAAATGTACTTTTTAGTACCTTGTGGTTGCTCGATAAATAAATAAATATAAAAAAATAATAATAATTTCAGCAATTTGTTATGATCTTTTTTAAACGCCTTATTTTCTGGATAAAAAAAAAGGTGAAGCAAAAAATGATTTTTTTAAAAACCGAAAACCGGGGGTCGATCAAAAACCGAAACCGAAAGCCGAGGGTAGCAAAACCGGCACAACCGAAAAACCGGGGGACCGGTTTTAAACCGATTTTGACCAACCCTACTGCTTACTCTTTTAGTACATTTATAAAAAAATAATATGCATTTACAAGTACTTCAATTCTTCTTTTAGTATATATTTATAAAGCATCTGAAGGCCTTGCTTCTCGCGATCAGCATTTAAGAATTAAAGCAATAATCAAAAATGCAGTATATTTAAATATGACATAAGTATCTGTAATTAATTCATTACCCTTGCGACAGTTGTAGAGGGGACCCGTAACTCATAAAAGCAGGATATTTTTTCATTTCGATATAGTTTTAATGCTCTGAAAATATGAAAGCATATGATTAAGAAGTTTTAATTTACTTTTAAAAAACGAGAATTATCGCAAATCAATAGATAAAATAAAGAAAAACATAATTAAATTTCAACTAATCATAAGAGAATATTTAAGAAAATAAGAATATTTTTCTTCATAATTAAAAAAAAGAATTTCTTTTCGGGATTTACTAGAGCACAGATCGCATTTATTATTTTGCAAGTAAAATAATTTATAAAAGCTTTAAAAAGTCCGAAACAAAAAAGGGGAATTAAAAAAACCAAAAAAAAAAAAAATTGTTTAAAACAAAAACACAAAAAGAAAAAAGATCTTATTGGTTTATCCTTAAATAAATGAACTTTGAGGTTGATAAACCAATTGATTAATACTACTACGCCTAGTGCTTTTCTTAAAGCTTGTCATCATGTGCGTTTAAATCCGCCAAGGCGGCAGAATGAATAAAAATAAAATTTGAACAAATTACGGAAGGAATTCAAAGGAACACTTGATTTTTTTCAGCATGCAAAGTCAAAGTTTTTTTTTGAGAACGATTATGGTTTCCACCGAATTGGTGAATGCAGAGCTAAGCCTATCTTGAGATTATTAAATATAAAAATAATATTGCAATTTAAAAGCTAAAAGAAATACAATAAATAAATGTATTATGTGTAAATGTGTAAATAAAAACATATGGGTTTGAGTAGAGGGACAAGGTCGGTTAACCGAACCGAAACCGAAAACCGGCCTTTTTGGCCCAAAAACCGAAAACCGGCCTAACCGAAAACTGGGGGGACCGGTTTGAAACCGATTATTTCCTACACTACTTTTGAGGGCCCAGACGCAAAATCGAACAAATTATATATCAATCGACTCCTCTCGGTCTTAAAATAAGAATTCGAAAAAAAAATTAGCAGAAACCATTCCTTGAAGAGTTACAGACCTGGTACTGAAATGGGAAAATGGCTTTAATGAACGGGCCCAAAAGTTTTTAGACCCAAAGCAATTTAGCCATTCTAATACTTCAGGGAATGGTTTTGGCCAATTTTTTTCATGTTCTTACTTTACAGAGCGATATGAGTCGATTGCTATATATTTGTTCGATTTTGCTTCTGGGCCCTTAAAACCATATTTACCGTAAAAACTATTTCATTATGTTGCGAATTATAAAATAAAAAATAACAGAATGAAAGATTGAAAGAAACAGAGCTTTTACCTATCATCGCATAAAATATTCTATCCTTGATTAAAGCAATGAATGTCGAAGAAAAGCCTAAAATAAAATTATAACTATTTATAATCTTTGAAATTTTCCATTTAATATTAAAATATTTTAAACCGTCCATTGAAATTGTGTTCACCATTTTTTGTGCCAGGGGGCGTTTCCCCCTCTTTCCCCCGCCCCCTTTTTTGGCTTCCAATTTTGTTCCCCATCTATTCATCCATTTCATTTCATTTTCCTTCGCCAATTTGTGCTAGGGGGCTATCCCCCTTCAATTGCATCACTTTGCAATTTGTTCCCCCGTTCTCCCCCATTTTTTCACATTTCCTTTTTGTGCCCCGTTCACCCACCACTGGGGAGTTGTCTCCCTCACCCATTTTCACCCATTTTCCGATCACTTTTCTTGCGATCGGGGTTTAATTACCCAAGTTTGAGATTGTCCAATAAATTCCTTTCTGTTATTTTTGTGCTGCATTTCGTCGGACAGGCAAGGGGAAGGGAGTTATCTCCCGATCAGCCAATTGATCATCGCCGCCCCACCAGCCGGGCATTTCGGCAAATTCAAACAGGACTCCGCCCTTAGGAGCGCCTATTCCTTCTCTCCCTTCCCTTCCAATTGCCATCCGTCGTCTTCCCCCTCTCCCTCTCAGTCCCTTCCCGCCCGTGTGATCGGACAGTCGGAGTTGAACAGCGGAAGACGGGAGCCATTCTCCCGGAACAGCCGACGATCGGAATTTTGAACTGCTTGCCGAAGAGCAGGGGAGCCCATCTCCCTACGATCTCGAATTTGGGGAATTCGTCTAAGGGAGCCCGACTTCTCCCCACGAACAAGTCGGTGGTGCCGCTACAAACGCCTTAAGTGGGAGAGCCTTTCCCCACGCAGAAAAACAACGAAATAGCATATAAGCCAGAGAGAGTACGTAGAGAAACGGCGAAATAGCGTATAAGCCAGAGAGAACAGGCAAAGAAACGACAGAAGGAAGTAGGCATTTGATTGTGTCTGCCGTCAGCATCGCTTGGGAGACCCACTCCCAACGACCGTCTCTGTCAGTGCCGACCACTAGGCATTTGACCGAGCCAAGCGCTGTCAGTGCCGACCACTAGGCATTTGACCGAGCCAAGCGCTGTCAGTGCCGCCACTAGGCATTTGACTGTGCCACCACCGGCACCGCTTGGGAGACGCTCTCCCACCGACTGTCGCTATCAACAGCGAACACCAAGACAAATCTTTGTTTGCCTCCCGGACCCCCCCCCCCCCCCCCGCTTCACTCCCCTTGGACAAGACCCATCGGCGGCATTTCGATCGGATTAACAAGGAGTGAAGCGGTGCCAGCAGAAAGGGAGAAAACTCCCTAGCACTGCACTAGGAGTTTTTGCCACAATAAGCACAAAATTTTGAGCCAATTTTTTATCAAAAAAGCTCAATATTTTTCTTACTTTTTTAAAATTACTTATGAAAAAGTTCATTTAAAATAATCTTAAAAAGATTTTTAAAAGTTAAAAACTATGCAAAATTATCTTAAACTGATAGGTCCAAATAATTAAGCAAATTCATAACCTGGAGGAAAACCTCTTTACTTATTACATATTTTATGAATGTGGAAAATATTACGGATGGAAATCTTTTTTCGATATTCCTCCATTTAAATTAAGTTTTAAAAGCTCCCGCATAAAAAAATTAATATAAAAGTAAAGGTTTATTATGAATTATCTATTTGCGCATTATGTATTACATAAAATAATCAATTTGAATTATAATATGAATCTTAACGTCCTTTTTCTAATATAAATTAGTTCAAATGGATGTCTTAATTAATTTTTTAATAATAATGCATGGGAGTCATAATATTGAAAATACAAAAAAAAAAAAAAACCAAAGAATTATTAATAAGAATATAAACAAAAAATTAGGAACTTTTTTGCATAAAAATTTGAGTAATTATGACTTAATGGCACTATTGTTTCCTTGGGCATTTGTGGTCGAAGAAAAAAATTTGGGCCGAACGATACAATTAATTATGAACGGCAAAAAAGAATTATGAATACTAAAAAATATAAAAATTAATAAAAATAATTATTGTATTTCGCAAAAAATTTGTAAAAAAACATAATTTTTCGTGTAAAAAATAATTCTTTAATAATTGCATTTCATAAGCATTAACAAATTGTAAAATATTACCAAAATCAAAATAAATGAATGTTTAAAATTGTTTTTTGAAATTTAAGTCAATTTACAAAAGACTAACCTAAATTGCCGAACGCAATCATGAATTCTTTTTTAATAGAAGAATATTTGCCTAGTAAATTATAAAAAATCCACCTGAAGGGATAAATTAAATAAATTGAAAAAGGAAAACTTTTTGGAAAAGATTATTATGCAAAATATAAGGGAAAAAATAATAATGAAAATTCGACAAATATAAAAGGGTAGAGATTTTTATTTTTCTCCCTCTTCATATCGATATGGTTGTGATACATTTGTTATGTAATTTTTCATTCTTTCTCAAACTTTTTACTATTTCATATTGAGATCCTAGCATAAAAGTAGAACTTAAAAATTTGCTTGCATATTAATTACAGTATTACAGTATCAAATATGATGAAGGAAAATATATATTAAGCAGGTTAGGATTAAGCAAGGGCTTTGTTTGTTCCGGTTATGCCAATCATAATAGCAATGACTGCCCTTACAGGGCGCCCAAATCTTGGCTTCGTTCGTTTTTTTAATTTATTAAGGTAATTTTAAAACTTCAGCGGTAGACGATTATTGGCGTTGTAAAGGCTTTTTATTTTTTGAATTCTGAAAAAAGGGTTTAAAATTTATTATATACTTTAATCAGTTAAAAGTTTTATATTTTAATATTTGAAACGTTTTTTTAATGTTGCCACTTTAAGTCGAGAGCCTTTTATTTTATTACTTTGCTTGCTAACATCCGAACACATGCCCTAGACGAAATAAAAAAATATCGATGGTATTCACAAAAAACATAGTTATTATTAACTTTTTTGGTTAGTTATTTTTTTATATTTAAAATCGTTTGATTTTTCGTTGTACTTAAAGTAAATATATTTTTTTATTTTGTTTACAACTGAAGATTTTGCATTATTTTAATCGGGGTTAGTTCACGTCTTTCGGTTCTCGGAATCGAGGTTGCAACTTAAATATAAATAAATCTATCTACAATAAAGAAATATTAACAAAATAAACTCAAATTAAAGATAAAGAAACAAAGGAAACGAAAGGTATTTAGCGAAATTCCAAGAAAATTAAAAAATTAAATAAATAATATATTTCGATTTTTATGTGTATATATTTGTGCATATGTTTCAAATATGTATTTTGGCATTCAAGGGATCTCTGTAACCTTGCTTTGGAAAATATTATGTGCATATTTTTTTTTTCTATGTTTAGACATTTTTAGTGCATATTAATGCACATTTTTAAAAATTTTCAGCTCTTAACGAGAGAAAAAAAGATCTGCAATAAGAGCAAAAAAAAAAAAAAAATACAAAAAAGTATTAAAATATTATTTAAATAGAATAAAATAATAACGATTCTGTGATGAAGGTGACCCGAACCAAGCAACGCACATAATTTACCAACGCCAAAAAAATAATTTGAGAGAATTTTCGCTGCCAATTGAAAAGTGTCACACATTGACCAAGTGTGGGAGTTAACAAATATATGTTTTTTGAGTCAAGAAAAAACACAGTTTAATTGGCATCAAAAAAACTAGTATATTTATTTAGTCTGGATAAATATTAAATTAAAATATATTATGCTTTCAAAAAATTGGCTAAAGAGTCTAATAATTTTTTAACGTTCCCCTTTAAAACCCACAATAATTACTTCATTAATTTAAACCAAAAAACAAAGGCAAGAAGAAAAAAATGCTTTTATATAAAATAGCCATTGCTTAGTAAAAGCGATTATCAAATTCAAAATATAAATCAATAACACTAAAGACAAACCAAATATTCATAGAAACTAAAATTAAACAGTAAAATTAAAAAAATACATTCATTAAATCTTTTCCCCAAAAATGTTTTGAAATTCATTTTATAATCATAATCGAACACGACAATTTTAAATTTTTTGAATAAAATTTAATTATTATTTTGCCATAACTAAAGGTGTGTTTTTCTTCATAATTAATTTATTTAAAAAATAAACCGAACTTTTGAAATGAGTAAAATTAATATAAATTATATCTAAGAATTACGTTTCAATTAACCAATAGGAAGTCTGTCATGCATGCGGTACGCAAGATGTGAATAAATTTAATTTTGTAAAATAAATAATAAAATATTCGAGACATATAATCTTAACCTAAAATACTAAATTATTTGTAAAATCTACAACCCAAGAATTTAGTGAAAAATACTAATGACTAGCAATTTTGAGAAATGTTTTGCAATAGATTTCAATAAATAAAAATGATGATGAAATAATTGATGTTATTTTTTATTATATTTATTTTCTTTCTTATCATAAAATTCTAATTTTAATAAAAAAATATTTCTTGCTATTTACTCTCCATGCCATCATACCCTTTGTTTTTGCAAATGATGTAATTTTTATGTAAAATTTAACTTTTCGCATAGTAATAATAACCGAACAAATTTGAAGACAAAACTTTCTTTTTTTAAAATTGTTTTAGTAACGAAAATAAAAATCTTATCAATTATTTATTGGTTAGCTCTTTAGTTTCATAATGTCTTTATTTATTTTTTAATAAGTTTTGTATTTTTTTAAATAAAGAACAAATACAGCATCAAATTAATAAAAAAAATTTAAATGGAACAAAACAGGAGTATTCACCCGTTAAACTATTTTGCTCTCTCTTGCAGCCTCGGTATCATTGCTAAGTGTAATCACTTGTTAAAACAATGTAATATTTTTATTATGCTTAACGAATTTCAAAAATTGTAAATTTCGGACAAGGAAACAAACAGTTTATATTTTTTAAGTCTTTCTAAGTTATATTTTACGCTCCAGTTCATTTGTGAAAATTATCTTCAAGGATTATTTATTTTATTTTTTTCATAAACGGGCGATTCTTTTTTTTTCAATTTTTATTAACTTATCTAAATTATTTACGACTAAAATTTGAAAAAATAAACTTTTCATAAATATTTAAATTTTTTTGGTTTAACCTTCCTGCCGTTACTTTTTTACTTTCTATTAATAAATTGGAAAATATGTATTTCCACTTGAAAAATGATAGCTTTGCTTTTAAATAATAAAACCAACACTTTCATCTTTTAAGGTTACAGAGTTGTTCCCACGTATTCGTGCTCTTATTATAATTTTTCCCATGCATTTAAATATTTTAAAATTTATTTAGTTTTACTTTTATCATATTAATACATGTTGTTTTTAATAGGGGTATATTTAAAATGAGGTTGGAATTTTAATGTATTTTTAAAGAGAAAATTAGTAAAAAATAAAGATTTTTGAAAGTAGTAGGCTTAATTCGTAAAGGGGTATTTAGTATTTTTATATTAAATTAAAAAATATTTTTTAACAAAAATTAGTATCAATCAAAAATAAGCAGGAAAGGGTTTATATTTTTCACCAAAAAACCCTTGTTTTAATTATTATTTTTTCGTTTTTTTACAGGATTTATCTTGCCTTTCTATCAAATAAAGTTAAAAAGATATTTTTTAATTAACTCTTGGAATACTTGTTTTATCGCATTCAAATACTTTCTGGTTCAATTTTTATAAATTTAGCGTTAGTAAAATATAGTTTATGTATTAAATTTATTTATTTTTTTCGAACTTTATTTTCAAACTAAAATCAGGGAGCGAGGATTTCAGAATCGATTGTTGCACCATAAAACCTTTTTATCTGGTTATAATTTGAATTTTATTAAAGTTTTTTCTAAGGTGCCTTTTCTTTTGTATGGTTGGTACTTGACTTGGTCTAAAAAAGATTAGTAGAAAAAAATAGTTTTTTTTCGATTTACGAATGGCTTAACACTTAACAAAAATATGCATTTTAAATTTGACTTTTCGAGTGGTCCAGCACTGGGTAAAATATTAATTTGGGTTTTTAGGGTGCATGCGAAATTTCAATAATTTTTCAATGATAGTTAGTTTCTTGTTAATTACTTAACTTGCCCAATAATTGGAGAGACCTCCACTAACAACCAGACGATATTAAAATAAACGACAACAAAAATACTTACAAATAGAAATCTGACAGTTCCCAATGAGCCTATTATGCAAGACATTTTTTGATTTTCTAAAAGAAATCTTTAATTTATATAATTGGAGGACGAAGGTTTTTAAAATAATTTCATAAATTTTTCTTAGGTTTATAGGTTAGTTTTTTCAATTTTGGTCTTCAAAAGATTCGGATAGCGTCTGCATTTTTTTTAGGTATGGTTTCCTATTTCCATTGTATATTCTAAAGACTTCACTATTTGTAAATTTTCATTTTGATCTATTGGTACCAGGGATGTCAAACGAAGCCCAAAAAAAATTTCCGAAATCGGAATTCCGAGGCTCCAAAAAATTTCGGAAATCGGAAATCGGAATTCCGAGGCTCCAAAAAATTTCGGAAGTCGGAATTCCGAGTGTCAAAAAAATTTTGGAAATCGGAATTCCGACCCCCAAAAACGTCGGAAATCGGAAATTAAAAAAAATTGTTTTTTGACAATAAAATCAAAAAAAAAGTTGGTAATCAATTAACAATTGGTCGGTAAGATGGCTGTTAAGTGAATTTTTTTTATTGTTTTATTGCTTTGTACTTTAGATATATATAATTTTAAATGAAAAATTTTTTTTTTATTTTTTTAAGCAAATTATGAACACTCTCCGTCTCTAATCATTGGAACACTCTCATTTCCTAATCATTGGAACACCTTTCTATCTCTAAACATTGGAACAGCTTTCTATCTCTAATCATTGGAACACTTTCATCCCTAATCATTGGAACACTCTCAGTTCCTAATCATTGGAACACTCTCTTTCCCTACTCATTGGAACGGTGCTAGGACGAAGTACGAATAGTGCAAGTGTGGGCGAAGTACGAATAGTGCAAGTGTGGGCGAAGTACGAATAGTGCAAGTGGGGAATTTCGGATGAAGGGCCGTTTCAGTGCGGAAATTAATAAACATTTAATAATTTTATAATTATTAATAACTTTTACCACTAAATAAATTATTGTTTTAATACAGAGGTGTCAATTGGAAAAAATTCAAAAAAAAAACATACAGACCAAAAAAAAAATTTGGGGTCAAAAGAATAATATTTCTTAAAAGCGATTGCGCAGCTATTGTAAAACAATTTATTTAAGTAAATGAATATTAAATATTCTATTACCAATAAGAATTTCAGCAATTTTGAAAAATGATGGGTCGTTGCTGCCAATAAATTTATTGCTTAAAAAACTGTAAAAAAAAGCGCTGCCGTACGATTCGTCCGCCCAGCTAACAAGTGCCAAAAACATAAAATTATTTAATTTTTTTTTAACATTCGACCTAGCTAAAAAGATAATGCCAAACAGGGGTGGGGCGCGGACCAAAAAATCCCGCGGTCGTGGATCGCGCCGAGCCCTGATGCCAAAAGAAAAACAACAAAAATTTAAAATTTTGGCACTTTTTAGGTTGGGCGGACGAATAGTCATGTTACCAAAAAAAGGTATTATTTTTTTTTATCTCACAGTAAGAAAAAAGGACATTTTTGATTTAAAAGATTCGACCCCTCCAAAAAAGGCATTTCTTTGAAAAAAGAACATCTGATACCCATGTTTTAATAGCGCTATGTTAAAATAATTGTGAGATACAGTTAAGTTTTTTACAAAAATTTTGCAAAATTTCTTCTTCGAGGATATAATAAATTAGTTGGTTAAGTTTTCAAAAAATTGCATAGGATTTTTTCTATTTTTGGCTTGGCGCCGAAACATGGGCGCCGAAACGTTGCGCCGAAACGTGAGCGCCGAAAAGTGCCCGGCGTTGAAACATCGGCGCCGAAACAACATGGACCCCCCGACGTATATCTGCGAATAAACATTTCTGATTTAATTTTTCATTTTTTCACCGCTTCAATAAATATTTTGACATAATTTCTTTGTTAGGCATAAATGTACAATTTTTGGGAAGGAGCTTCGCTTTTGTAATGATTTATCATTCAATAAGTATTATTAATTGGTTTTTGGAATGCATGCGCATTTTCGGTTATTTTTCAATAAGATTATTTTTTTGTTTATTTTTACTTGCTGCATCAATTGCTGTCACATAGTCTTACCAACCCCAGGTCGATGCAGTTTAAAACAAAGCAACATTCATCTTCAAAACAATATTTTTCAGTCTGCTGCTGCCTCTCACTTAATTTTCTTATCAATGGGTGAAACTCGTGAATTCCGGATCATTTATTTCCTCTCTTTCCTCAATTATTTCCTCATTTTGATTTAACACGCCCTCATAAATTTCGTTTGATTTGTTTCTAAATTTGCAATTTTTGACGGTAAATTGGACGCAAAACAATCATTTCTATGTTTGTTCCAATTGGCACAATCGGGTGAACCACAAAAAAAGACTTCTTCTTCAGCCGAAGATCACAATAACGAAGAAGATATAAATTGATTCGCAAATTTTAATTTTATCCCATATAAAATAAGGAAATTTATGAATATTTTTCATAATATAAAATTTATATTTATTTGTAGTTGCCATATAATTAGAGCCTATTTAATAGTTCGGTAGTTTTTTTCTTTTGCTTAATCAATTATAAATTTTTTTTCAATATTTTTATTTACTATTTTTTTGCATTGGTGGTTTTTTTCAAAGTAAAATCCATTTGGCAGAGTTTTTGTCAAACCAATTCCCAACCCTATTTTCTAAATTTTATAATTAATAATTTAAATTTGGAAAAAGTCTTTTTTTATTATATTTAAGAATAATTGTTTAAACATATTTTTAAAATGATTTCTGTTAATTTTTTAATTTTCATTGTATAAAAAATTTATTATTATGAAAATAATCTGTGCTTAATAACCATGACAAAAAATTTAATAATTATTAATATATGTTTTTTCGATTTTTTTTTTTCGCGTTCCGGTCAATCCATTGTTTCTTAATTTTCTTTTATTTACTGCTGATCATTATTCCATTTCGAATCATAAATAAAGCAATTTACTTTGGAGTTTGTTTTTTTTTTTTTTTGTATGACGAACCTGGTAACACTCATTTTATTTTATTTACAGTTTTCTTTGGTTAATTTTTTCGTAAGAAATCGGTAGAATTGAATTTAAAAATAAAATAGTTTATCTTTCGCAACCTGACTTAACTAATTATTAATTGTTTATGTGTTAAAATTTTTAAAATTATTTTTTTCTAAATTTTCATGTGTGAGAAAATGCTCCGCTTATCATTAACACTCGTGCCCACTTCATTCTCAAAACTCCATCATTTAAAAATAATTTTTAAATAAACAAAAAATTTACTTGTCAAACTTACGTGATATGAGAGAAAGGACTTTTATGTGCTAAATAAATTCTGATTGGACTCATAAAATTTTAATTGGACTAATAAAATGAAATTGAACCAATGATTTAACAATTTTATTTTAAAATTTTCAGAGAAAAGTGCTAATTGAGACAAAAGTTTCTTAATTAAAAAACAATTCCCTTTTTAACTGTTTAAAAGCAGTAGATAATTTTAAAGAAGAATTTAAGAGTTTTGAAAAAAAATACATAAACTTTTGCATTTTTCGCCCTGTTTTTAGCACATATTTTAGTGCATATTTGGCATTTAATAAATTTTTTCAAAATGAAAAATGTCGAATTAATCTATGTTTAATACTCCACGATATTTTAAATGCCAAATTTAGAACGAATTCAGATTCTTAAATATTTGGGTATTTTTTTCTATTTTAAGTATGTTTTTCACAAATATCATAATACTTTAATACTTTACCCATTGTGTATTGGTGATATAACGTCATCGCAAATTATGCCAATTTTAATATTTCCTTAAATTTTTAGATCAAAGATTGAGTTGGTAATCTTTTTTTATTCTATGAATATTTATAGACAAATTTGAATACTATAGATAATTTATATTAGAATTAGTGGTCTGAGAATTTCTTCTTTTTTTTGCCATTGATGTCTACTTCCGAGATTGGTTCTTTTTTGATTATATCTTCATTATTCTCTAATTCCTCATAATCTCTGAAGTTTTTTTTTCTGTATTATTGAAAATATTTAATGATTTTTGAAAAATGATTTTAAAAAGGGGTTTTATATTTTCAATTTTTATAATTTGTTATATTAATTTTTTTCTCTTGCTTTCATAAATCATATGATTAAATTTGCGAACCCTGAATTTTAAAAAAATAAAAGGATTTTTTACAAAATAATTTGAAAATATTTCTTTTAACAATGGTTTCTAATTTTTTGAGTCATTTAATTTAGTTATGCCGGTTTATTAGAGGTGGACGATTTGTGAAGAAGACCCGTTCACAATGCGAATAAATCGTGGATTCGGTCCGAAATATAACCATCTTAAAGTTGGGTTGCCTTTCACCTTTTTGATTTAAGTATTTTTAAATTATTATTTATATATATTTTATTTAAAAACTATTCTTCTTTTATCGTTTAAAGAATTAATATTTCTTGACTTTTAAAAAATTTGTAAATTTCATTAGTGAAGCCGCGAAAATTACCGCCTTTTTAACTAATAATAAACATTTGTGAACAAAATGATGTGCCATTTTCTTTAAACATATTTTTCAAAAAAAAATTACAGCATTTTAAATGGTAATTATGATTATATTATAGGAATATTAATGGATTTTTTTGATTATACTTTCAAAATCTTTCACCCGAATGATGTTATTTCCTTCTAGAGTTTCTGATAAATCATCCCTTATGCTTTATATTTTGCAAAATCCACCTTCCAGTTCATTTTAAATAATGTATAAAACAAAAATCGTCTTATTTAATTGAAAAAGTTAAATTAATTCTTTGATGTTTATCAAGATATTATTATTTTAATTATTTGCATTTTTCTAATATTTCATATAATCTTAGTGTTCGAATTTATTTCAGTATGCATCTGATGGTAAGATGTTATTTCTTTTGATATATTAAAAAATAAAATTTAAGATTTTAAATTCTGCATGTTTTCGTACCTTTAATAATGATAGAAACTTTTAATTAAAATTATATTTCAAAGTTATTTTTATTCCTGTTCTTGCTTTCCATTCATGTCTTGGGCCTGTTGTAACGTCTTTTCATATTTCGGAGATTTGGTTACATATTATTTGCACCAATATCAGGTGTAATACAAGTTGCGAGGTCTCAGGACTGGTGAGGGAGAAGCAATAGTATATTAAATTAAATTTTTCTATTATTTGGAATTATATTTCTTAAATTATTATTATTTAATGGTAACAATTATTAGCCATTTTCAATACTTACTAAAAAATTTATTCAGCTATTATATAATCCGAACTAGGGATGGCGCCGATCTCAGATTTGAAAAATCGGAAATCGGAAAACCGGAATTCCGATGCCCAAAATTTTCTCGGAAATAGGAATTCCGGTCCAAAAATCATCGGAAAATCGGAAATCGGAAATTTTTTTTCTACAAAATTACTAATTTTTTTTTATAAATTTTTTTTGACCAAAAATTTCTCATTTTTCGAAAATTTTTATTTATTTTTGAGAAAATTAATTCTTATTTTTTCTAATTTTTCCCCAAAAATATCGGAATTCCGATGCCCCAAATTTCTCGGAAATCGGAAAATCGGAATTCCGTCCGACCCCAAAAACATCGGAAATCGGAAAACCGGAAATCGGAAATCGGCGGCATCCCTGATTCGCACCTTATAATTACACTGCAAAAAATAAATGTATTCTAATATTATATAGTCTGAATTCTCTTCTGCATTACATTCCGGATCTTACAAATACACTCCAGAATAAACATGGTTAAAGGTAACCTTTTTTGTTGGTTACTTCCAATTCGTATGTATTTCTTAAGTTCAAGCAAGGTCATATGAATTACTATTTGCTATATAATAAACTTATTTAATGATAAAAACTCAATCAATTATACCTATTTCGGCATTTTTGACCTAATTTTATACCTATTTCGGCATTTTTGGCCTAATTTATACCTCGGCATTTTTGGTGACTTTTTCAGGATTTTAAGGAATTTTTACAAAAAATAGTGTGAAAATGCCCAAAATACAATCAAAATCTGCCTGGTTGAATGAGTCAAAATTTAGAAAATGTATGAGCTTAAAAATGATTTCAAAGCCCAAAAAATCTGGGCATCCGTTGACGAGTCAACGGATTCGCAAGGATGATATGCCGCAAATCTGAATAAAAATTTTTTTTACCTATTTTGGTATCTATTTTGGAATTTTTATACCTATTTGATCTATTTTGAGATTTTTTTAAACCTTTTTAAGTACCTATTCGCGATTTTTCTTACCTAAAAATGACAGCCCTAGTTATATACCTTGTACTCTAAATAATGCATAATTAATTTAATTTTGTTTTTTGTATATTTTAATGATTATTTTGTTCACCGACGAGAGAAGTCTTCTCAGTGGGCGACGGCGAAAAACGGCTTTAAAGTATAGTAAACCTTTTCATTTTTTGGTCTTTTCTATTTTTGTTCGGGTTCATGATTTATGGGGATGTCATTTCTTGGTGCGATTGGCACTTTAGTTATTTTTTTCCAGACATGGTCACGGACACGGACGATCCGCTACTTACGCGGATTGTCCGGATACGGACGGATACGGATAGACAGACAGGGACGGACACGGATATGAGGGCCATTTCCGCGGATATCCGTGATATCCGCCAGCAAATCAAACATGGGAGAATTCATTAAAGATTTGGTGCCTTTTTTTTAGTTATGCGTGATTGTTTGATATTTTTGAGAAATTCATAAGAAAAAAAAAATCATACAAATGGAAAATAGACCCCAAAAATTCCTTCAAATTTTGACGTACCTAAAAAACGGAAAATTCATTTAGCTTGATTCATTTAAAAACAGGATTTCTAGATGAAAATTTTCAAAAGCATCATTTGACTTGCAAAAACGCATCTTTTGTGATAAAATTACCATTTAAAAAAAATTGTTCAAAAGTAAGAAAAATCACTAAAAGCATTATTTTTCTTTTGAATTAAAATGGGCAGGAGCGATTGGAGACACTTGGGAAAATTTTGAAAATTTGGGTGTATTGTTTGCAGTTTTTGCATTAAAAAAATGACTATTTTAAGATTTTTATTTAATATTTTTGGAAAAAAATATTCAAATTTGAGCAAAATCCATTAAAAAACAGAGAATTTTTCAAACACCGGACCCCTTTTCGCTTATGTTTCTCAAAATTTATCTTAAAATCATGCTTTTTTAGTGAAAATCTGTTAACAAAATACACCCAAATTTTCAAAATTTTTCCCTGCGGCGCCTATCGGCACCACCAGCTCTCGTCCTTTTGAATGAAAATAAATTGATGCTTTTTACTGGTTTTGGAATAATAAATTTGCATTTTTACAATTATATTTTAATATTTTATCAACTGATATATTATTTTATATTTTTTTTGGCAAAATTTTTTTTCACTAAAACACAGATATATCCGCAGATATCCGTGGACGGATAAGCCCAAAAATAGGAAATGATACAGACGGACACGGATATGAAAATTGGTGTCTGAGACCATGTCTGATTTTTTCAATTAATTTAAGTTTTCCAGTACTTTTTTGGAACCATAATAAAGAATCCTTTTAAAAAAAATTTTTCTAAACCTTAATGTAACCGATCTTAAGAATAATTACTGAGCTAACAAATAAGAGTATATTGGTTTGGAAATCAATAAATGGGCATATTTCATTTCCCCAGGAAACTTAAAACAAATAAAACGACAAAGTTTTTTGCTTGATTATCAGGCAACAAAAAGCCGCAAACTTTTTTCTTCTTGTGGAAGTAATAAAATAAATGAAAAATTAAATTAACAAGAAGGGTCCCAAAAAAAAATTAAGAATTGACTTATTTTTTTTGGCAAATTTTGCTTTTTTAAATCGTTTTGAATATTGCTAGTCTAAGCATTTAGCAATGTGATTTTGGGTTAATTTTTTGAAGAACTGTAAAGGGCTGCTGCCTCTTTATTTTCTGGCTTGTTCATGACTCATGCGGATGTCCTCTCTTGGTACTATTGGCACCACAATTACTTTTTTTTCAATTAATCCATAAGTTCTGGAGACTTTTCGTACTTTGTTGGACAGTTAATAGATATCATTTTCTGAATTAGTTTAGAGCCTTAATTTAGTGATATAAGCAGGGGTTGCATTTGTTCTTATTTCTAAGTACGCTCTCTCGCGACAGAAAGTTTACAAATTTTTATTGCCTATTTGTTAATCAATGGTAAATTCTGATTTTTCGAACCAAACTAAAATTTTTCAAATTTAATCACCTTTAGGAAAATTTTTCAATGATATATTTATTATGCATCTAAATTTTTGGGAGTGCGCATCATTACGCAAAAACGCAAAAAAGTATAGCTTACAAAAGGGGCATTTTGCAAAAATGTAGATTTTAAGATTTTAATTAAAAAATAAGCCTCATCAATAGGGCCTTTCTTTGTGTTAAAATAAATTTAATTCCTTACAAAGTGTGTTTTTAACAATTCTTTTTTTTTTTGCTTATCTTTTTTTTCAAACAATTTTCTTTTCACTCTTTTTCAAGCTGTTGGATAAATGTGGATTAATTTTATTAAATTTTATTTCCATATGGCATTCCGATGTTTGTAACTTTTAATTTTGTATATTTATTTAGTTTTTTGTAATTTAATTGAGATAAAGTTTGCTTTATCGTCGAGCATTTTCCCAATGTCAGCTGCTCAGTTATTTCAAAACTTAGATGTATTCAGACTTAATTATTTTATCATAAAATATATTTTTTTAATTATTTATTCTATTTTAAAGAATATTTATTAAGTTAATCTTTTTAGCTTTTAAAATGCGAAGGAATGTTTTCAGTTTAATTTTTTTTTACATAATATATTTTATTAAATATATTTGTTATAGGATTCCTTTAAAACCCAATAAAATATAATTTTGGGCCGCCTTCTCCGGCCAAAATTAATTGAATTCGGACGTATGTGAAACATATAAAGTTACGTGGAGATTCGAACCCAGGCCCTCCTTTCCGGTGAAATGCTCTAACCAACACACTAAGCTACGACACCCTTTCAGATCAGGGATGTTCAGGGTCCCCAGAAACCTAAAGCATGAAACCCGGTCTTTTCTTGCTTCAAAGCCCGAGATATTTTTGGTCGGCTTTGAAAAAATGGATGAAATTAATTATAACGAAAAAAGAAATATTTAAAAAAAATAAACTTTAAAATGCGGATATTTTTAAATTCTGTTTTGTTTTCGAAAAACCTTATGATAGTGTAAAAAAATGCAAAATCATTTTTAAAATATAAAAATAGTGCAAGTTGTTCTAAGGAAAATTAAAAAAATAAATCTGTTTTTTTACAAAACAATATTTCATTTTGAAAAATTGCGATTATAAGAAAAAAAATTTTTTGTTAGTAAATTTGTAAATCTTAAAAGCAAAAATCCTAAATTGGAGACCAAAATTTTCAATGAAAAAAATTCTTTTTTATGTCTCAGCAATGACTATTTTATATCCTAGTCAATTAAAAAGGAAGAGCTGCATGTGTTTCATGACATCCAACTGCTGACGATAATTTCATATTTCATCTCTTCCCCAAATAGTCCTTAGCAGGGATGTTGCAAGTTTCGCTTTTTGCCTTTTCGCATTTTCGCTTTTTAGGCATTTCGCTTTCGCTTTTCGCTTTTTATTTAGGTTTCGCTTTTTTCGCTTTTCGCCTTTCGCTTTTTATTTTTCCCTTCGCAACATCCCTGGTCCTTAGTTTTGACCAGCGATTTCTTTAATTGGGAAAAATTTTCAATAGAAATGGTATAATGCATATTTATTAGAAAAAATAGACTATATATTGATATCAATTAATAATTATTATATTACCTTTTAATTTTGAAATTATTTGGAAACAAAATAGTGAAATATACAAAGGCACAAAATTTACTTTTCCTTCTAAAGTATTTTTTGGAATTTATATTTGGAAAGGAAAAGACGCTCAAAATAATCAATTGCAATAAAAATGAACAAATGACCGTCACCCAACTCCATTTTCACATTTAACGATTTAACCATTTCTCCCCTCCCCTCGTAATTCGCCCCTAACAAAGTCGTTGTTTAATTGATTCAA
Source organism: Heterodera filipjevi (assembly GCA_039877585.1). NCBI lineage: Eukaryota > Metazoa > Nematoda > Chromadorea > Rhabditida > Heteroderidae > Heterodera > Heterodera filipjevi. The sequence continues at coordinate 7,275,352 of JBDPZO010000001.1, forward strand.
ATGACAAAGTTTTCATTTAATAAATTATGAAAATAAAAAAGGAACTCATTGGGGTTTCTTCCCATTAAAATTATAGAATATTATCAATTTATTGTTACCAGAAAATAAAACATTTATTTGCATTTCCTGGCACAATTTTTTTTAATTTATGAATATTTTAATTTTGCAAAGTTTTTCTCCATTGTTATAATTTTTTTTTTGCATAATTGCTTAAACAATTAGTAATATTTAGTCAAATATAAACCAACCAATAATTCCTAAATATAAAATAAAATTTGTCCTAAAAATGCACCTAAAAGTCCAAAAGTAACATAAAAATTAAAAATCATAGTAAATTGGATATTTTAAACTCCAAGTCAAAAAAAAAATCTTAAAACCTTCACAAAAATCCTAATTTTCATTTACAGAAAATAGGGATTTATTTGCATATTACGTCATTTTTAAATACATTCGTGAATATTTTATATTTATCATGTTTTTTTTCTAGGTTGTAGAAACTCAATAAACCAAGTAGTAATTGTGACTTTGTTGGTTAATAAATAGCTAGGTAAAAAGATTTTAACTTATTTATTAATTCATTTGCATTTTTTTATTAAACTCAATAGGATTTTTGTTGTACTTCCTTATACTGTCTCTTGCCGGTAATGGTCACCGAACTATTAAGTGAGCATTTGTTATGTTAATGATTAAGGCCCAAGGGTGTAATCACAAAAAATTTCAAATATGCGCGTGGGGTGATTATTTTTTTGTTTAAACAAATAGAAATGAGATTTAAACTGATTGAAGTTTATAAAAAAAAAACCATTTAAAATGTATTCTTTATCCGCTATTAAATGCGGCCTTTCTCAAGTTTATTTAATTGAAAATATCGTAAAGACAATTATGCAAAAAAATTACAATATTGGCTGGAATATACAAGAAAATATGAGATTACTAATTACAAAATTGACATCAATAAAATTGACCGAAACGAAAAAAACTAAAAAGTACATTTAAACTAAAAATATGATATTAAAGGGAAGTTTAGTCATTGTAAAAATGAAGAAATTTAAAAGTTTTACTTTTTAATAAGAAAAATAATTTATAGATTAGAATATACAAAGAGAATGAAAGGATAAATTTGACTAAACAAAAAAAAAAATTGACAAATAGCACGTAAAAAATGAATGGCTCAACCAAATCTCCAATATCAATTGCGGTTGCCAACATTTATTTTTTATTTAGTCTTTTTTAGCATATTTGGATTGATAATAAAATAAATTTAAATTACTGGGAAAAAATAATAAAAAATTTATAATAAAACTATTAAAGCCTATTGGAGTTACTTGCTATATGTTAAACAAAGACGTTTGAGAGCATGCACGATAGAATATAAATTAATAAAGTAATTTAAGCAAGAAAAATGGTCAAAAAATTTATTATATTTATAGAATAAATTTTCAAATAAAAGTGAAAATTAATGCGATGATTCATACAACAATTTAAGCTTACTGAATTTGAATATAGGATGAAAAAATGCAAAAATAAAAAACTTATTTAATCACTTAAAGGTTTAGTAAGAAAAAAATTATTCAAATTAAGAATAAAGCATAAAAACATTAAAAGAAATTAATTAATATTTTTTATTTGTTAGTTTTAAATAAAAATAGTTATTTATTTGTAAATAGCTAGTAATATTTTATGTTTGATAAGGACTCAAATCAGCAATACTATTTTATATCCTAGTCAATTAAAAAGGAAGAGCTGCATGTGTTTCATGACATCCAACTGCTGACGATAATTTCATATTTCATCTCTTCCCCAAATAGTCCTTAGCAGATGTTGCAAGTTTCGCTTTTTGCCTTTTCGCATTTTCGCTTTTTAGGCATTTCGCTTTCGCTTTTCGCTTTTTATTTAGGTTTCGCTTTTTTCGCTTTTCGCTTTCGCTTTTTATTTTTCCCTTCCAACATCCCTGGTCCTTAGTTTTGCCCGCGATTTCTTTAATTGGGAAAAATTTTCAATAGATGGATAATGCATATTTATTAAAAAAATAGACTATATATTGATATCAATTAATAATTATTAATTCCCCTAATTTTGAAATTATTTGGAAACAAAATAGTGAAATATACAAGGCACAAAATTCTTTTCCTTCTAAAGTATTTTTTGGAATTTATATTTGAAAGGAAAGACGCTCAAAATAATCAATTGCAATAAAAATGAACAAATACCGTCACCCAACTCCATTTTCACATTTAACGATTTAACCATTTCTCCCTCCCCTCGTATTCGCCCCTAACAAAGTCGTTGTT
>JBDPZO010000001.1:7282704-7327660 GCA_039877585.1 Heterodera filipjevi
ATATGCTATCTCCTCGCGGTTGCGTCTGGAAACAGAGTTTATTTTTTGATTTCCTCTAAATATCTTCCAATAAAATGGAATTAATCTGGCTTTAAGTAAACATTAATTTTGGCGCATATGTTGGAGGCACAGTGTGCAGGCGCAAATGTTGAGGCGCAAATGTACAGGCGCAAATGTTGGAGGGCAAAGTCGAACACCGATAATATTAGTAATTGCAAGAAAAGAATTATTCAAAAAAATACCACGTATGAAGTTGCTAGACGAAAATGTTAGGGAGCACGTAAATTTCTTTTGATTGTTGCGTTCTAAATATTTGCGCCCCCGACTTTTGCGCTCTCGGTTAAAAATATAATTTTTTTCAAAATGTGCCTTCCCAGGGCCACGAAAGAGAAAATGGGCCAAATTCTTCATGGACACAAACATGGCATCACTTTCGCTGAAGAGGAGGCTAAGACTGCATGCAATTTCATTTCGGTCGCACAACAAGAGGAATTGACTATTTATTGTATTAAATAAAAAAAATCTAGCATCTCCATTGGCCCTTGGGAAGGCAGAATTAGGTAAAAAACAAAGCGCAATAAATTAATAGTAAATAAAAAATTTTCAGTCCAATACGCAAAAAAAAAAAAACTCAAAAAAAATTGTATTATACATTGATGGAATTAAACTCCCCCACCCCATTTGCTAAAGTCAAGAGCCAGTTTATTCAGGAAATAATATAAAAATAAGCGTGGGAATAAAAGAATAACAATAAACTTAAAAGGAAAAAATAGAAGTACATTTTGATTAAGAAAAATACTACTTAAAAATTGGAATTAACATTTAAGATAAGGAACAAAATAATTATGTAAGTAAATTTAAAAATTATATAATTTTTACAAAAATATTCAATAAAGAAATTAAGCCAAAAATTTCAAAGGAATTGAAACAATGAAGTGGTATAAATACCACAGGACATAAATCCAAGAAATATTATCAAAAAATATGAAAATAGCTGTCCGGCAGTAAAATAAATAATATTTGAAACATTTATGAACATAAAAAATATAGTATAAAAAATAAACAAATAGAAAATAACTTCTAAATTTGTTTTATCGCTTTTCTATTTTCATTTGAATGTCTTGCTTACGCGAAAAAGACAGTGAGGTGATTCAGAAGACATCATAATTCTAAATTAGGGCCGATATAAGGCTCTGGGCAGCTAGAGCGCCTCAAGGACCAATCCCATCTTTTTTTTTTTTGCCTGATATGTCACATTTTCTGCGCGGATAAAAAATAATATATGCTTGTTTTAAAGTATTTAAATAATTGTACACAAAATAAATATTAAAATAAAAAAATAAAATTTAGCGTAAGTATGAGCTGGCGTAAATAATAATAAAACTGATTTCGATGAAGCAAACCAAGAAAAGGCTATCTAATCAAAATGTGGTAATAGGAAAGAACCCGTTTTAATTATCAAAAAAACTTCAGAAATAGGAATGCTAATAAAATTGTTGTGACTGGAGGTAGACCATTTGGCCAAATGGTCATCCCATCACAACAAAAGGGACTTCAGTTTTGTGAACTCTGAACGTGAGCACCCAGTCACAAGGAATGATTGTGCCTGGAATGTAGCCTCAGGGGTCGTAGGCTGCCTTCAGGATTGGTTACCTCCGTCGGCTCGACTTTTTCTGGCTGGGAATTTCTAATTGATTCAAATGACAAAGTTTTCATTTAATAAATTATGAAAATAAAAAAGGAACTCATTGGGGTTTCTTCCCATTAAAATTATAGAATATTATCAATTTATTGTTACGAGAAAATAAAACATTTATTTGCATTTCCTGGCACAATTTTTTTTAATTTATGAATATTTTAATTTTGCAAAGTTTTTCTCCATTGTTATAATTTTTTTTTGCATAATATGCTTAAACAATTAGTAAATTTAGTCAACTATAAACCAACCGAAAATTCCTATATATAAAATAAAATTTGTCCTAAAAATGCACCTAAAAGTCCAAAAGTAACATAAAAATTAAAAATCATAGTAAATTGGATATTTTAAACTCCAAGTCAAAAAAAAAAATCTTAAAACCGTCACAAAAATCCTAATTTTCATTTACAGAAAATAGGGATTTATTTGCATATTACGTCATTTTTAAATACATTCGTGAATATTTTATATTTATCATGTTTTTTTTTTCTAGGTTGTAGAAACTCAATAAACCAAGTAGTAATTGTGATTTTGTTGGTTAATAAATAGCTAGGTAAAAAGATTTTAACTTATTTATTAATTCATTTGCATTTTTTTATTAAACTCAATAGGATTTTTTATTTTTTTGTTTAAACAAATAGAAATGAGATTTAAACTGATTGAAGTTTATAAAAAAAACCATTTAAAATGTATTCTTTATCCGCTATTAAATGCGGCCTTTCTCAAGTTTATTTAATTGAAAATATCGTAAAGACAATTATGCAAAAAAATTACAATATTGGCTGGAATATACAAGAAAATATGAGATTACTAATTACAAAATTGACATCAATAAATATTCAAAAAAAAATTGCCAAACAAATAAATTCAAGAATAATAAAAAATAAGAAAATACAACTATACGCTTTAAGTGTAATAAAAAAATAAGATCTTCACAAGGATTAACAGGTAGATCAGTTCAAGATTATCCAAAACTAATATTTATATAATTATGAAGGTTCTCGTGACTAAAGGTAAAAAATTACGGAAAAGTTTTGGTCCAGAATAATTTGATTTTCATATCAGCAAATAAATTTTGATTTTGTCGCTGATACTAAAAGTCTATACATATAGCTATGATTTAAATAAATTAAATTAACAACTTAAACCTAAAATCTTTTGCAGATACAAAAATAAAAAATAAAAAATATTTTTCAAAAAAACGCTTGGAAACTTGACAGATAAAGATGAGACTGAGGTCCTACTCCTACTCGAGGTTATATTATAATAGATAGATACAAACAATAAAAAATTAATCGAAAATGAATAAAACATTTTTCTAATTAATATTATAGAGAGAATTATTAATAAAATCAAAAAATATAAACATAAATTACTTATACATTATGCTTACTTCATTAACAAACATTAAAAATAAAATAAAAAGAACAGTATTTATAAATATATTTTTATTTATATAATAAAATGAACTATAAAATCAATATACTAAGCAACCCATGAACCAAAAGCTACAGAGAATCTCTGTAAGGATTGAATATTGACACGATAATTGTATTTAAATCTTTAATAATTAAAATATATTCAAAAAATAAAAGCTATCAAAGAATAAGCATTTTGGAAATTGTAATATTGATTAGCCGAATAATAAAAGTAATCAAGACATTTTAACAATAAATACTTTAAAAATTTTTCTAATCGTTGCTTTTATTTAAATAATAAATACGGTTTAATTATTTCGCAATAAGCCCTGAATTTAGCAAAAAAATAAAGCAGCAATAAATATTATAAGAGATATAGAAACTTAAATTTTATTTTAAAATAAATGCATAAATACTTATTGCAATTTAAATGGCATTTTTAAAATATAGATGGTTTATGCCAGAAATTTTTTGATTAAGAAGAATGTAATAATATATTCTTAAATATTATTATTTATGCCATCCATCCATCCTTCTCTCGGTTTGTAAAGCTTTCTTTATTAGTTTATGTTGTTTTTCTTTTTATATCTTTCTCATGCATTATCTGGATTACTTTGTCGTTTTCTGATTTGTTAAAAATGGTCAACAGTATTGGGATTTGCTGAAGATTTAAAGTTGCATTTCTTTATTCTCTTCATTTTTCCACATATAGCTCAGCTAGAGGATACGCTTGATTGGCATAATAAATGCAAATAATGCATTTCAGTTGGTTTATTGCTTAATTTTTTGCTTCTTTGTTTTTTGACGAATTGTTTCTATCAATTTTTTCTGATATATATTTTGGAATTATTTTTGTTATAGTTATTTGATTATTTATTTTTGGATTATCCTTACTAATTGATCTAGTCTCTGTGGATATTATTCATTTATATTTTGATTCTGTAATTTTGGAAATATCCATTTCATTTGTATAACGGGCTTTCTGAATTATTATCTTATTATCAAGGAATTATATTGAACATTATGCATTGTTATTTTGATTCTTTTTTGTTTTGATCTTTTTTTTTTTCATTTATATAAGAAAATATTGAGATGATATTTTATATAAATGTTATTTCGAAGATCAAAGCAATAAAACGTGGTGAAAAGTTGGTATACCAGCCATTGAGATGCCAGGAGGTAAAGTAGTAATTTTTGGCGATGCATTTGAAGGTTTTGGCGACGACTAAGCTCATTGCAGTTTAAGTTTTATCCCGTATATTCCTAACCGAACTAATAATTCTTATTAGTTCCACAATCTTTTGGGCTCAAATATTATATATTAACGGATTTTCACCTAAATAGCCATTATGATTTTTTCAAAAAAAAACAAAAAGCATCAATATTTTCAAAAAATCAGCCAATTTAAAAAACACAAAAATAAGTAAAAGGGCTTACAAAATCAGCATATCTGGGAGCCCTGCTTGTCAATAGATTCATTTCTTTTAAATTTGTTAAGTTATTCTTTTACCAGTTTTTTTATTTTTAACATTGGTAAAATTTATTATTATTTATGTTAAAAAAAAGGTTACAAGATGACACAACTTCATTAGAAAAGTTGGCAAAATTGAGATTTCGTAAAAATATTTATTTATAAATCAGAAAGAATTAGGCTAATTTTCGAGGCATCGAGTTTGTATTCAAAAATGCAAAAGAAACTTAAAAAAGAAAATTAAAAACCCCGAAAATGCAATTTGATAATAAAGTATTTTTCTATGGAATTAGGAGTTAAAGTATAAAAAAATTAAATATAAATAAATAAATCAATAAAATCTTAGAAATTTTTAACTAAAAAAATAAATCATAAAAAATCTATTTTATAATTGGGGAAAAATAGTTTTAGACTTTTTACTGTATGAAGAAGAGAATGGTAAAAGGAAATAATTTGTAATAAATTTAACGAAAAAATTAATCCACTTGTTTAAAGGATGCCTTAGACATTCTTAAAAATGGACAACGTATCTTGCATTTGGGGTATCATGATAAAAAAAATAAAATAAAAAGGGAATATAAAATTAAATTATAATAAAAACTTAAATTAAAAGAAATAAATAAATTGACCGAAACGAAAAAAACTAAAAAGTACATTTAAACTAAAAATATGATATTAAAGGGAAGTTTAGTCATTGTAAAAATGAAGAAATTTAAAAGTTTTACTTTTTAATAAGAAAAATAATTTATAGATTAGAATATACAAAGAGAATGAAAGGATAAATTTGACTAAACAAAAAAAAATTGACAAATAGCACGTAAAAAATGAATGGCTCAACCAAATCTCCAATATCAATTGCGGTTGCCAACATTTATTTTTTATTTACTCTTTTTTAGCATATTTGGATTGATAATAAAATAAATTTAAATTACTGGGAAAAAATAATAAAAAATTTATAATAAAACTATTAAAGCCTATTGGAGTTACTTGCTATATGTTAAACAAAGACATTTGAGAGCATGCACGATAGAATATAAATTAATAAAGTAATTTAAGCAAGAAAAATTGTCAAAAAATTTATTATATTTATAGAATAAATTTTCAAATAAAAGTGAAAATTAATGCGATGATTCATACAACAATTTAAGCTTACTGAATTTGAATATAGGATGAAAAAATGCAAAAATAAAAAACTTATTTAATCACTTAAAGGTTTAGTAAGAAAAAAATTAATCAAATTAAGAATAAAGCATAAAAACATTAAAAGAAATTAATTAATATTTTTTGTTTGTTAGTTATAAATAAAAAATAGTTATTTATTTGTAAATAGCTAGTAATATTTTATGTTTGATAAGGACTCAAAATCTGCTATCTCCTCGCGGTTGCGTCTGGAAACAGAGTTATTTTTTGATTTCCCTTTAAATATCTTCCAAATAAAATGGAATTAATCTGGCTTTAAGTAAACATTAATTTTTGGCGCATATGTTGGAGGCACAAGTGTGCAGGCGCAAATGTTGAGGCGCAAATGTTACAGGCGCAAATGTTGGAGGCGCAAAAGTCGAATCACCGATGATAATATTAGTAATTGCAAGAAAAGAATTATTCAAAAAAATACCATGTATGAAGTTGCTAGACGAAAATGTTAGGGAGCACAGTAAATTTCTTTTGATTGTTGCGTTCTAAATATTTGCGCCCCCGACTTTTGCGCTCTCGGTTAAAAATAATAATTTTTTTCAAAATGTGCCTTTCCCAGGGCCAACGAAAGAGAAAATGGGCCAAATTCTTCATGGACACCAACATGGCATCACTTTCGCTGAAGAGGAGGCTAAGACTGCATGCAATTTCATTTCGGTCGCACAATAAGAGGAATTGACTATTTATTGTATTAAATAAAAAAAAATCTAGCATCTCCCATTGGCCCTTGGGAAAGGCAGAATTAGGCTAAAAAACACAAGCGCAATAAATTAATAGTAAATAAAAAAATTTTTATTGTCCAATACGCAAAAAATAAACTCAAAAAAAATTGTATTTATACATTGAATGGAATTAAACTCCCCCCACCCCATTTGCTAAAGTCAAGAGCCCAGTTTATTCATAGAAAATAATATAAAATAAAGCGTGGGAATAAAAGAATAACAATAAACTTCAAAAGGAAAAAATATGAAAGTACAGTTTGATTAAGAAAAATACTAATTAAAAATTGGAATTAACATTTAATGACTAAGGAACAAAATAATTATGTAAGTAAATTTAAAATTTATTATTATAGTTTTTACAAAAATATTCAAATAAAGAAATTAAGCCAAAAATTTCAAAGGAATTGAAACAATGAAGTGGCATAAAATACCACAGAGACATTAAATCCAAGAATATTATCAAAAAATATGAAAATATCTGTCCGGCAGTAAAATAAATAATATTTGAAACATTTATGAACATTAAAAAATAAATAGTATAAAAAATAAGACAAATAGAAAAGCGCGGATAAAAAATTAATATATGCTTTGTTTTAAAGTATTTAAATAATTGTACACAAAATAAATATTAAAATAAAAAAATATAAAATTTAACGTAAGTATGAGCTGGCGTAAATAATAAATAAACTGATTTCGATGAAGCAAAACCAAGAAAAAAGGCTATCTAATCAAAAATGTGTAATAGGCAAAGAACCCGTTTTAATTATCAAAAAAACTTCAGAAATAGGAATGCTAATAAAATGACTTCAGAAAGGAACAATGCTAAATTTAGAAAAATTTTTATAATGTAATGAAAAAAAGACTAAAGAATAAATTTTAATTAATGGCTTTACTGTTTCCAACTGCAAGCTAAAAAATATATTTAATTAAAATGTGTCAAAAATAGATCGTCCTAAAGAATAATGATTGTTTAATTAAATTTAAGGCCTAAATAACCCCATCGTCGGGTATAAATGCAATTGACGTTATAAGGATCCGTCATTTACCATTTTTATCGTATTTTGCTCCACTAATAGACGACTGAAGCAAATTTTTAAGTGATTTATTCCATTTCTCTCAAAGCAAAAACTGAAATGATCGAAGGGTTTTAAATCAAAAATGTGTGATCAATGCGGTTTTAAGTGACAATTACGGTGTTCAAAAGTATTACAATTAATATTGGGGCGATTAGGGTATTACGAACGTCTAAATTGGGCCATATAAAGAAAACAGAATCCTAAGATGGGTTTCATTTAATAAGGAGGGAACTCAATGTGGCCCAAACCTATTGAATTTTTCTTTTGCGCTCGCTATTGTTCATTATTGTATATTATTGAAAAATGGTGGTGATTTACTCTGATCACTGGTATGCTCCCTATCGCTACCGGCCAACATTCCGGGGCGAAGCCGGCCTAGCACTTGCCAGGGTCGGTGGACTGGTGCGAGGTAGCGTAGGACATACCAGTGGTCCTAAAATATTTTGAGCATTGATTAAAATTTTTAAAGAAGAGTAAATCGCCAGGGCCCGGTCCCCCCCACCCCTGTCGTATACTGTGCCGCCCCGATGGAGATGAAAACCCTCAAGGGCACCCCCAAGGCACAGGCAGCCAAAGGACATAGACCCTATCATTAAGTTAGATCCGTACCGGTACGGGTAATGCGGGTGCGGGTTTGGAACCCTAATTCAAATGCTAACTTACCAAAATTGTTTAATATGGTTGCTTTTGAGAAAAGTTATAACAAGATTTAGTCGAAAAATCAGTAAAATTGCCAGTAATAAACGACCTAGCACCGTTAGTAGCCTTCGAAAAAGACTAAAAAAAATATTTAGATGGCGAAATCTCTTATGACACTCAAAAATTACAATTTTTACTGCGCTGATTACTGCACCGTCGAACTCCATACACATTTGTATTTTAGGAATCAGTAAAAATAAACACATACTTCTTTCTACCCAGTCTGTGGGAAGCCTCACCATTGAGCTACCGGTGCACACCCTGCCTTTCTTCTTATGAACCCATGCTTTACATATTGTCAACTTCTTCCGTACCTTATATAAACTTAAACCCAAAGAAATTTTGACGAAATTCACTTAAATATTTCGGTGCCTCGACATTTGCGCCCGCGACATTTGCGCCCCGAGACAAAGTATAAGTCTCAGAACCAACTAAACTTAGATTTTTAGTATATTTCAATAGTTCTCGATGTACTCTATTGGTATACTAAAAAAACAAAAAAATTGGTTTATTTTGAAAAAAAAATATATAAAAAGATTATAAAAATCTCGATTTTGCAAATTTTCGTGTTTTTCATGTCATAATTTTTTTATAACTTGACTAACTTTTTTTATTTTTGGTATACTAATTGAACACATTAAGGCCATTTGAATGATACTAAAAATCTTAAGTTTAGTTGGTTCTGAGATTTCCTCTGGGCATTGGGGCGCAAATGTCGAGGACGCAAATCTCGGTTAACCAATATTTCTATAATTTTTTTTATTGCTTCATAAAAATGAATTTTTATTATTTATGATGATGCCCATTCATATTCAATCTCATGATACTTTTTTGAATGTTCAACAGCCTAACAATAGAATACAATAGCAATATAATTATTTGATTTCGTCGTTTTCCATAATCATATATTCCAGTGCTAACTCAGCCTCTAAGCCACGTTTTTCGCCTTATTCTCTTGAAAAATAGACAATTTATCATTCCATTTTTCTTCATAATCGTTTGCCATCCTTTTTATTTGACTATGCCTTATGAATTATTGGTGCCGTTTATTCTGTCTGTTTTCTTTCTGTCCTATTTCCCGTTTCGAATATTTGGTGATGAACCGGGAAAAGTAGATTCAGAAAAGCAATTCTGGTAAGTGCTAAGAGCGCCTTAATATTATGATATCTAAATTATGCATTACAGTACCTCATTCCTTTTTGGTATAGGAGACCGATAAATTAAAATATAAAAAAAAAAATCCAAAAAATTCTCCTTATTTATTTTTTAATTAAGGTCATTTTCAATGTTAGAGGGACTGAGATTTGTGCATTGTCAGGACGACTATTTGCGCAAAGTCTTCAAAAGGGACGAACATACACAGCTTGATTGGTTTGCCGGCCAAAGCCATTGCTTTGGTGATGTGGACAAATACTTTTCTCAGTCCAATCGCTTTTTCCGGCAGCTTCGCAGCAAAATGAACGAATGGAACAAAAATCTGATTAGCGCAAAACAGAAAGTGCTTAATGTGGTCGAAAGCATTTGTTTGAGCAAATTACATAATTGTGTACCGTTTGTAAAGACAGTTCAGCTTTAATTTGCTCTTTTTTAGACAAACAAACGTGTGCTAACCAGGGACAAATGTTTAAGCAATTTTAATAAATGCGTACGGATTTTTAAATTAAAAAACGTTTATTGATGATTAAAATCTTTAAGGTCAAAAGCCGTAAATACTACCAGTACATGGTTTGAATAACCAGTAGATATAACATAGCACATTATAATCCAATTATAATTTTTGAAATTTTGAAAAGAAACACATATTTTAAAATTTTTAAAAGCAGAATTTGCACGCTATTTGGATGATCTTTCGCGCGCAAAACCTCACAATTGCACAATTTTTCCTTACAAAGTTTCTTCATAATAACGAACTAAACAAATTAGGAGAGGTAACAATAAAGAGATGGATTTCTTGTAAAAATAATGCTTGAAGGTAATAAATATTTTGGAGAAGCAAGGAAAAGTGTTTGACATGACAAGATATGAGAAGAAAATGGCGACTAACGAAATGGAATTGGAGAGCATCAATTCACAATTGATCGAAAAAATTCAATTTTTTCCGAAAAATTTAAACGGAATTAGGAGGAAGAAGAATAAAATTGTTAGTTTATCAAACCAACAAAAAATGATAAACGAATTTTTAGCAAGCGCAATTTCTCATTAACCATGCCTTACAAAACCATTTGGAAACCATAACTAACATCAAAGACGAATTAGCCAAGGTCAATTTAAAATGGGCAGAATATGAACAAAACGAAATTGCCAAATTTTGGACAATTGGTAAAACGATTTAAAACAGGGAGACTAGCGAACTTTATTCCATTCTGCACAGATAAGCGACCCGTTGTGCGCCAGACACTTTGGTTGGTTCGACATGCAGAAGCTCATTTCGACATTGACCAAAACCTTGACAAGGCCTTAAAAAAATTTAAAAATTTGGACTCACCATTGTCCGAGCGGGGCATACGACAGGCAGACCAACTCGGAAAATTGTAGGCCAATTTGGGAAATGGTGGCATTTAAATAGAAAATGCAAATATTTTCAAGGTTCAAAGTGATAAAAATTGACAAATTGTACGCATCGCCGTTCAAACCATGCCTGGAGACGGCCAAAGGACTAATCAGTGGTGAAAAGGGACCACAAGGAATCGGCATTAATGTTGAGCCAGGCTTATCCAACGTTGGACTTTTTTTACTTCTTCCAAAAATAATTTTTGATTTTTTAGTTTTACGCCAATTATATGAATGTTCAGCCGGATAAATTGTGCCAATTGCAAAAATTCTTCCCACTAATTGACTCCAATTATTTTCCAGTTTTCAATCGAAGGTACTGACTTATTTACAGTGAATAAATTAAGCATAATTTTTTCCAATTCTTTCAAAGTCAACTTGCAATCATTGATATTGAAAAACGAAAAAAAGAACCGGATGATCGAAATGACGAATTTGTGGCTCTTCAAACGATCAAGCATATTTTGGAAAATAACGAAAAAGGTTATATATCTTTTTAAAGAAAATTTTTTCATATTCTTTCCTTTTTTTAAACTTTCAGCCGAAAATATCGTTCTGGTGTCCCACATGCCAAACATTGGCTTTCTACTCGAATTGATGGGTGCTGAATGGGCGGCGGTTGGGTCAGCTACGGTCAGCAAAATGGTCAAATACGAAGAAAACATTTACAACCATCCAAATGTGTTGGAGCAATTCCGTTTGGAATATTCCAGCGGAGTCACGCATTTGAAAGAATAAGTCGATTTGCATTGCCATTAAGTTTTTTTAGCGGTCCTTTTGAATTATTTGCTAAGCGTTTGAGTTGATCATTGAGAAGGAGCGGGTTCATTTCTTTGTTTTCGCATGCCAATGTTTATTTGCATTTATCTTTTTGGGACTAAAGATTGATTGACATTAAATTTCAATGGCTAAACAAGAAAATACAGTAGAATGATGAGTTTAAGGTGACGTTTTGTCGTTTTTTGGTTAGGTGAGTTTTTGTCGTGGTGAGAATTTGTTTGCGCGCCAGTTTTTTCCCATCAAGAGTGTCCCCAAGCCAAACAATTTAATGGATTTTTTCGCTGGCCGCCGTTGTGAGTGGCTTTAGCATGAATTGAAAAAAGACTAAACGTTTTTTCAATTTTTCGTGTAAAAAATCCACTATTTATTATTTATTTTGACTTCGTTTGTCATTTTTAAATAACAGTTTACATTATTAATAAAATTAATTTACTCTCATAAATAACAAATATAAAGTATTAAATTTAAAGAAATTATTTGGCAAAAATGATTAAAGTAATATGCTATGTTTCGTATAGGTTGCCTATTCATGAGAGCTGGAGCATATCGGAAGGATTGCTTTAAGAACAATTAAATTTGTTTACCAAATTTTGGAAATGTTTCCGCAATCGTAACCAGTAATACTTAAAACAACGGGAAACTTATTATTTTTTGGCAAAATAAATAAAATTTGTTGCTCAAGGTTTTAATTTTTGATTTTAAAATTCTGAGTTCTTCTATGTAGAAAATATATTTATTGAATAAAAAATTAAAAATTATTTGCGCAGCCTAAAATTATTCGATTTTAAAATACGTGTAAATATTCAAAAGGTCTAAAACTAATTAATTTAAAAAACTATAAGCTAATTAAAAAAACCTTACCTTGCAAAGAAAAAATTTCTATTACATATGCCACTTGTCTAAAACCACCGATTTGCACCGCAGGTAAACAATTTGAATGAATTATAAATAATCAAATGCTTACCAACGGTTTATATTCCAACCCAATGGGCAATTACCCTTCGATTGATTTTGTTTTTTAATAGTATTAAACTGATGATGTTAAACAAAAGATAATACGAATTTAAGTATAAAAGCAAAAAGTCTAGAACAAAATATTAAATGAAATGATTATACTAAAAAAAAAGATAATTTTTAATTAAATATTGAAATTACCGCTCTCAATGGCATTTGAAAATTATCCAAGGCTGTTAATAACTGTACAAAGTTTTTATTTAGAAATTATATTACTTATTGGTATAAAAAGTTGAATAAATCAGAGATAAGTGTTCGAAACTCCATAAATAGAAAAACTTATCAAAAATAAAAGCAAAATCAATTGGGCAACATTCTCAATAAAGTTTCGAACTCATACAAGTCAAAAAGTCATTCAATAATATTTTTTTTAAAGGCATTATAAATTTAATTGAATTAAAAAATATAATAAGTAAATGAAAACCCACCTGATTAAAAAATATTTTCTAAAATTAATTGTACTTAACTCATTAAATTTACATTTATATTTACTATGCATAAATTTCTGAAGCCGCAGATTTGATAAAACGGTTCGGCATGTAGTGATGATAACTTCATTTATTTTTTGCCTCCATTTTAAATTAAGTTTAAGATTGAAAATGCAATTAAAAAAAAATAGAGCCAAAGAAACCTATTGGATTTTCGCCGCAGAAAGCGCCGCCGAAAAAAAGTATTAAACAATATAAATTTGAAGTATAAATAATTTAAGGCTGTCATTGCTGAATTGGACAAAAACGTTTTGAATGCGACTATAAACACTTTATCTCGATTATTTTTTTAATTTTGTCTCTTGAAAAATGAAAAAGTATCTAAAAAATTTTTAGAAAATCGTTATAAAAGGCTATTTTCTGCAGAAACAAAGCATCAAATCAGCAAAATGCGGATGCAAAAAAAAAAATTTTTTGCATGTTGGGAATTTAAAAAAGATAATTTAAACAACAAACAATATGAAAAAAGAATGCGTTAAATAAATTACTTAATGTAATGATTAAATAAAATATGCGAATGCTTAAGTAAATTGACAAATAACTTTTCACCAATGGTGTGAGATGAATGTTGCCGAAGTCTAGCAGAAATAAATAAAAATTCCAGATTAAACAAAAATGTTTAGCGTAAATAAATGAATTGTTTAAATGATTCTAAAAGCAACATTTTATATTAATGCAAATCTTGCATTTAATTGAAAGAGAATGTTTTGGAATAAATTTGAAACCCTATATTTTTGTGAAATATCAAAAAACAACAAAAAAAAAGAATTAAAGTTGCCACCATTATAATTAGTGTGCGGCACAGTATCGGTATACCGCGGTATTTTTCGTACACCGTTCGGTATTTTTTCGCTATATACCTACCGTTCGTTAACCGAAGCTTTTTTCGGTATCGGTATTTACCGGAATATCGATACCGAAATACCTGATTAGGGACTGAGAGTGTTCCAATGATTAGGGTCTGAAAGTGTTCCAATGATTAGGAACTGAGAGTGTTCCAATGATTAGGGACTGAGAGTGTTCCAATGATTAGGGTCTGAAAGTGTTCCAATGATTAGGAACTGAGAGTGTTCCAATGATTAGGGAGTGAGAGTGTAGCAATAATGAATAAATATTAATTTAGGCATTAAAATTAACAAAAGGAACTCACTTTTTTAATTTAAATAATTAGCAACATTAATTTGTATTAAAATTTAGTTAAAAATTGGTTTGTTGTTTATTTAAATTTTATTTATAAGGCAGGAATAAATAGACCTTATAATTTGCACTAAATAAATTTAAAAGAGAATTCTTTATATTTTAATTTATAAATTTAATAATGTGAAACAAAACAAATAAAACAATAATAAAACATTTGAGTGTGGTAATCTGAACCTTCCCTGCCCCCTCCCCCACCCCCACCCAATTCTCCCCCCCCTGCCCAGAATCCAAGTGGGATTTGAAAAATTTTTGAGCTAAAAAATTTTCAAAAAAATTTCAATAGGCCGCGGCCCCCTATGGTCCGAAATTCCGAAAGCGGTTTTTGGGCACTAACTTTTTTTAGAAAAGAGATAGAAAGAGGGTATAAAGGGCATTACTGTTGAGCTAAAAATTAGCAATTTTTCTATGGAAAAAGATTTTGAAAATTTTGATTATGAAAAAAGGTATGAATTTTTTTCTGAAAATTCAAAATTTTTCAGAAATTAGGGTCTAACTTTTTTCATACTCATAATTGGAACCCTAAATAAATTTCATAAAATCCGCCGTTTTTTTCTGCATTTTAAACACTTTATTTTATAAAAATATATCCAAACCCAATTAAGTTATGATTTTTTCAATATATCATGAAATTCCAATAAAATTTAAGCTAAAAAAGAGTAAGGGCCTGGCCTGTTAATGCCAATTACTAAAGTTAAACCAAAAAAATATCGAAAAGTGTTTGAAAAAACCCCCAAAAAAACAAAATTTTATGGCCTTTTGGAAGTTTTTTCCATTTTAATAAAAATTGTAACATGCTGAGACTCAATTTAATATATTTCTAGAGCGTGAAAGAAATGCAAATATTTAGAAACTGAGAAAAATGTTTTAAAAACAGTTCAAAATAAATTACCCCGACCACTAGCGCGCCTTTCAAAATCCACCGCTTCTCGTTCAAAATACTGCCGGCGCGAATGCTATAAATTTGAAAGCATTTTTAAAAATTAAAACATTTAAATTTAAATTTATTTGAAAATAATTTTAATTTAATTAAATTAAATTCATACATCCCGCCAGTAGGGGGCACGCTGGCGACGTCTCACATTTTCTTCCGCGTTTTGCCAGATCCAGGGCATCCTAGGGAAATATAATTTAATATTACTAAAAAGAAATAATTAAGGGAAAATTAAATTGAATTAATGATCGCTAAGCATTACATAATGATCAACAGCAGCAGCAGCAGTACGCCGATCAGCTGTAGAAGAGGAAGAGCAGACCATTGGAACGCTTAACTGGCAAAAAAAAGAAAAAGCCAACGGCGAATAATTAATTGCCGTTAGCAACCGTTGGCAAAATTATTTTTCATTTACAAAAACTTAATTGTACGAAAATTTTGATGGAATTAATTTCTTTAACTTTATTACGATTTTACTGTGCAAAAAAACTAACAAATATTTGAAAACCAAATGTTTTAGAAAAGAAATAATAAAAATATAATATACAAAAAAAAAGAAATAGTACTGTAAATATTTTTTCTCTGAAATAAATCTTGCATACGGTACAAAAAATAGCCAAAGTTTTTTTTTCGTGTGTTCGTCAATGGCCACCCATAATGATAAGTTTGGATCCAAGCCAAAACTTTTGGCTTGGGCCGATCGAATTGATTGCTTAAGGCATGACAAACCGAAAAAATTAATTACGTCATAAAGTAGATATTTTTCCATTTTGTGACGTGATCAAATAATCAAATATTTGAGTTGCTAATCCAACCCAAATAGGGGCAGGCGGCCCACCCACGCAATAGGTTGAAGACCAAGCCAACACCTTTTGGCGTGATCCAATCAACCGATCGGGTTGATTGGAAAAAATCGATAATTTATGTATTCATATTATCTACTGTCATTAAGCCAACGCCAACTTTTTTTTCTGTAATGATTCCCCTTTTATATAATGAGTAGTTGCGCATTAATTCCAAGGCGTAGAATAGGCAGAAGTTGTCAATGTTGTTTATTTTGAAGATGTGTGAATGTGAGATCAACGGTCGATGGGCATTTCCTTTTGTTGTTCGTTGTCTGGGCAGACCATCGGTGTTGAGTACGGTGCCAGTTATTACGAAGAGTGCTCCATTAAATTAACGGTTTTTGATTTGCTCTGCTCCACTTTAGAAAATTGGTTGAACACAGCGTCTACAACGTTCGGCGTGATGGGTGTAATCGGTAGAATGATGTCACCCTGGTCTAAAAGTTCAGAAGAAATTATTACACCTACCTTATTAGCTCCGCCTAATGAATAGTGGCCATCCTGAATCGCCTCCTCAATAGAATGGTGCAAACATGAACGTAGTTCAGCAGCAGGATTCGGGCAATGCTCAATTTACTCAATGATAAATTTAGATTTCGAACGAATGAATTGGTATTTTTTTGCTTTTTTGAGGTATAATTATCGATTTTACGAATACATTTATTTGACTGGGACTTTTTGGGGGAAGAAAAGGAAGATTGGGTAAAGGAATTACGTTTCATATTAAGTTGTTAGAATTGGGTTGGAGTTGTATGATTTAAATACTGAGTGAAGTGGGGCAATATAAATATTGAATGAATGAAGAAATGAGAGACTGAATGGAAATGATCAATAAAGGAGTAATTTTAGGTAATAATAATGGTGTGACTTGATAAAATATGAGAATAAACTATTGGATGGAAAGGTGAATATAATTGGAAATTGGTAATTCATATTTGATTGTTCTAAATCTTTGGAAATAAGGAGCGAAGCAAATGCGGTGAATTTGTTTTGGGAAATTTTTCGAGTGAATGGCGATACTGTGCTTTTGGATGGAAATGCTCCGCTATATATACCCTCTCTTTGGTGGGCGGAGCTAAAGCGTGAATGCCCTTTCTGTCCGGCAACATGCAATTTTTTGTTGACAGAAGCGCCTTGAGGCAAATGCCTTTGGGTTGCGAAAAAACACATTGGAAAAACAAGGTCTCAGCGGGAGAGGTGAGTCTCACGCACTTGAGATTAATTACCCTTTGGGACGGTATTGTTATGAGAAACTCACCATCCTGTTCTAATTATTTAATTATTTTATTTTAACCTTTTAATTTTATTTATTTATTTAAGTTTAATTTTTATATTTTTTATTCGGTATTTATTTGTTTATTATTATTTTTAATTTATATATTTATTTGTTATAATTATTTTTTAAAGTACTCCAAAATGGCTAGAGAGTGCGCCAAATAAATGGCTAGGGAATGCGCCAAATAAATGGCAAAGGGATCAACGATAATATTTTTTATAAAATTGTTATTATTAATAATTTATTTATTTTGGTTTTATTTTTATATTTTTTTTATTCTTATTTAATATATTATTATATTTTTAATTTGTTACTTATCTGTTATAATTATTTTTTTAAGCTCTCCTAGGTTTGGGCCCATACACACAAAATTAAGTCCTATCCTTTTGGCTTCAATGGGAATAGACCATTAGGCAGACGGCTAGGGAAAGCCAAGCCGTTTTCTCTCAAGTGACCCCTGGGCCCCCG
The DNA here is from genome assembly GCA_039877585.1 of Heterodera filipjevi. Classification (NCBI taxonomy): domain Eukaryota; kingdom Metazoa; phylum Nematoda; class Chromadorea; order Rhabditida; family Heteroderidae; genus Heterodera; species Heterodera filipjevi. The sequence goes on from JBDPZO010000001.1 coordinate 7,300,533, forward strand.
CCGAAAAATCCATCCCAATCTTTTTGGATGGCATAGGAAATAGCCCAATAGGCAGACGGCTAGGGCAAGCCGTTTTCTCTCAAGTGACCCCTGCGAGCGCTCAAATGGCACCTGCGAGCGCTCAAATGGCACCTGCGTACGCTCAAATGACACCTGCGAGCGCACAAATGACTCCCCAATAATTTTAATTTGTATCGACTTATTTTATATTTTTTCTATTACATTTATTTTATATTATTTAATTCTTATTTTATTATTTAATTTTTAATTATTATTTATTATTTTATTTTATTATTATTAATTTATTTTTATTTTATATTATTTTAAGCACGCAATGGGGTTGGGCTATTACTTAGTCTCAGTGGGCTCTCAAGTGACCCCTGTGTGCGATCAAATGGCCCCCAATAATTTTAATTTGTATCGTTTTATTTTATATTTTTTCTATTACATTTATTTTATATTATGGGAAGACCCCATAGGTTTAGGCTTGGTGCTGAAATGGTTTGGGAAGACACATAGGTTTAGCCTTGGCGCTGAAATGGCTTGGGAAGACCCCATAGGTTTAGGCTTGGTGCTGAAATGGCTTGGGAAGACCCCATAGGTTTAGGCTTGGTGCTGAAATGGCTTGGGAAGACCCCATAGGTTTAGCCTTGGCGCTGAAATGGCTTGGGAAGACCCCATAGGTTTAGGCTTGGTGCTGAAATGGCTTGTGAAAACCCCATAGGTTTAGGCTTGGCGCTGAAATGGCTTGGGAAGACCCATAGATTTAGGCTTGGCTCTCAAATGGCCGGTACTGAAATGGCCACACTCAAAAATAACCCTCAGGGATCACCAATCAAAAAAAATCCATCCCAATCCTTTTGGCTTCAATGGAAAATAGCCCTATAGGCAGACGGTTAGGGCAAGCCAAGCCGTTTTTTGAATTTGAATTTAGCGGCAAATTTTGACCTCAGCCAAGGTTTAATTCAAATCAAATTCAAAAAACGGCTTGGCTTGCCCTAACCGTCTGCCTATAGGGTTGTAGCAAAAAGGGTCTGGGATGATTTCTAAATACCACAACGTCTTGGTGCCCATTTCCGGCGACAGTTCGAATCGAAAAGGGTGCCAAAATTGGCCAACTGTAATGTGCCGACCGAATGGCCGGGTCGCAACGAGGACAACAGTTGCACAGTCAACGGCACACGGAGAATGAACTGTTTTAGAGCAGAAGGGGAGGGAATGTAAAGAAGAAATTGTAGACATGACGTCAACTCGAGAGGCCATCATACCATGGAGATTTACCCGGGACTGAAGGCATAAGGGTCAAAGACCCGCCGTTTCTTTCGCAATTTTTTTTTTCTCAAAAAATTGGGACAAACTTTTATGAAGAATTTGTTAGCGGTAATGTGCAGCGAAAAAAGCTTATCAATAAAAAACCATTATAAAGTCATCGCAAAAGCTTAAACCAAGTTAAAAATGCGTTTTTTGTGCATATTAGCTCATAACAAGTCAGCAGAAAAAAGCATTTATTCGAATTCTCTTTTTTTAAAAGCACTATAAAATGCTTTTTTGTATGGATTATCAAGCCTTAATTGTTTTTGGGTTCGTTAAAATTAATTTAGAACAGGGTTTTGGACATAGGCGCAAATGTCTGGACATGTTTTAGTTGGAGCTTAGAGAACGAAAATTGTTGAATATTTATTTGCGTGTATTTAAACATTTTTGAGAAGGATCAGTGGGCGGGAAAGAATGTTCTGCTCAGCGAGAAACAGGTTTTTTTTTAATTTTTAACAATTCCCCACATGGATAGTTTGGAGAGGGAAAAATGGGAGGTAACATAAAAAAAAAACAGTGCATTGATTTCACTTACCAATTGATCACGGACACGTTCAATGGCATTGAATTGGTCAGCATTCAACGGATGATGACCCCCATTTTTGGCAATATCCAAGGCCAACAGCAGCGCAGTTGAAGCGCAGGAGGCCTCACTGTTGTTGAAAACTCAATTTTTTGGGGTTCGCTCCATTCGGCACTCGAAGTGCCAGGGTGAAGGCACTTGATAAAACATAAATACAAAAGAAACAGCAAAAGTAGATAAATATATTTTGGATTTTAATGCGGAAGTCCGATCACTACCATTTTGGGGCGGTAGGCAGCTTTATCGAACCCCTCGGGGACCCAGAACATGGTGGTGTATATAATGAATGAGAAACAAGTAGATAACAAGGATGAATATTTTTAAAGTCTCAGTTTTGAAAAAAAAAATGGATTTTTAATGGCCATTTCTTTTAAGATAGTACAGATTTCCCAAACGAGGCATTAGAAATTTTGAAATAAAACGACAGAAAAAACATAATAATTTTGAGTTACGAAAAATGCCTTAATATGCTTAGGATACCAAGGATAAATAAATGAGTGCATTAACAATGCTTCAAAAAGGTTGAATGAATCACTCAGGTAATTTTGTAATATTATTTTGAAATGTAGGAATTGAATGAGGAGAGGGCGAAAGAGAGGAAAAAAATGAGACGTCTGAGGAATTAATATTAATTTTTATGTTATGTTATTTTAATTTATTTATTTGATTTATTTTAGTTAAAATATAATTAATAAAAAAAATAACAACAATTGCATTAAAATAAATTCATAATATCATATTCGAGAATTTAAAATACGTAAATGCCAAACAAAATGAAATTGTATGCAAAAAGGTTTCAATAGGTTCGGCTTTAAAGAATTACCAGAAACCGCCAACCCTATTTTGCGACTCAAGGCGTGTAAAAATGATTGAAAAATTGAATTAATGAAAGTAGGTGAGAGAATGATTGAGACGGGGAAAAAAATGAGCAACCCCTCAGGGCAGACAAATTTCATGCCGGAGGGACCAAAATAAATTAATAAATCCTAGGATAGGGTGTGAGGTTGACCGAAACTGGGGAGGGAATGAAAGTGTCAGATATTTGAACAAGGAAATTAAATGTTTCATAAATAATTTAATGGCGAAGTGGGCCCCTCAGGGTGGTTATGTAATCAGGGCACGAAAGCCATGATCAACGTTGAAAACCCGTCCTCTGTTTGAAACTAATTTTTTTAAATACCTTGAAAAACATGTAGCCGGGCAATTCAAACACATAATCGAATGGCATGAATTCTTATTTAAGATGCTCATGAAGGAAGGATGAACTGCTAAACATTAAAGACTATGACTAATTATGCAGTTGATATGGTCAAATAAATAATATACTGTAACGAAAAAATCCAAAATTTCTTTAAAAATCTGCTTTCTTCCTCGTTCAGCATCTTCGATTAGTCCATTTGTTCGCGCTAAAACCAAATTATTAAATTTAACTTTAAAAAAAAAATCCTTTTAAACTCACCGCTTTCACCGTCTCTACACTGGCCTCGGAATGGGTTGGCGTGGTCGAGACCTGAATAAATTAATTCCACTACTCTTATTCTCTCATATCCCTCCTCCCTTTTTTTACCCGGGCAACGCGACTCGCAATGGGTAATCCGCCCACAGAATGCTAAAAGAATTTGTTTACATGAGAAAACAAGGGAAGGGTGTACTTACCTCACCGCACGCCCCAAGATCAGCACCTCAAGAGGGCGCCCAATTTCCTCATGAAAAGCAACTGACGGACGACGACGACGACGACGCGGGATCACATTCCCACGGGTGGGGATGTTCAAATACATCGCCCAAAAATGCAGACCTTTATTAAAAAAATGTTATGGTATTAAATTATTATTTGCGGACAGCAGATGGCCCGCAAACGCGCCAAGGTGTGCGCGGTTCATACACTCAACGGGTTTGATGTATTCCTCCGGGGGGGGGGACAAAGGCATTGCTCACCACCACCCAGCTCATGTTAGTCGGATTGACCGGCTTTGGGTAGCTCATTGTGACCAGAAAAGCTAAAAAATTGGAAAAATTAAGAACATTTTGTTTTTGGTAAATCCTAGTCAGCGGAGACATAAAGGAAAAATGAATACCCCGACTACAAATGATCGGCCAATTCCCTCGCACCATCCCGCCTTTCCCCTTCACTTTCCCTGTTTAGTTGTATAAACTAGGGTAGCAACCCCGACGTCGGGGTTTAAGGGCAGGCAAAAATCAAAATTCTCGCCCAAAAATACTCAAAATATGACTTTGATGTTCGATGAATTCGATATATTTTGTTCATTATTTTTCATTAAAAGTGTCATTCTTAGGGGTGTATAAAAACCCCGACCCCGACTCGGTTTGAAGCGTCGGGGTCGGGGAAAACCCCGAAAAACGGCCTAAAATGTCGGGGTCGGGGGCGGGGTCGGGATTGCTACCCTAGTATAAACATTTGCATTACATCATTTTTCATTGTGCACAGTTTGGCCCAGTCCATTTGTCCATAGCTTTTTGTCTCCCGCCTCCCTTATCCCCCTCATCCCTTCCAACCACAAAAAACAGATCTATGTCTCCACATTTCTTTGAGGATGACTGAAAATGACGATTAACAAGCAATAGGGATGGCTCCGCCGGTCCATACGGACAAAAGATTTTTATATATTTGAGGAGAAAGAGAGAAAACGGAAGACAAAGAAAGAAAAAGGAAGAGAGAGAGAAAAAGGAAGAGAAAGAGAGAAAAAAAAATAGGTTCGAAAAATACAATACCCTGGAAAAATGCGGGGAAAAAAACCGCACACCCATCCCCCTCCTCCGTCTCCGGAACAAAGAACGGATTTGAAAAAAATCCGAAAAATACAATAACCCGGAAAGTCCATATTCTCCTCGAAGTTATACATTCAAAATAGTGGATATAACATTTTTCGCGGAGCCCCGTATCAGAGGCGCAGGCAGGTGTTGGATCAGTGTTTAGGAGTCTTGAGTCTGATGCGATATCTTTTACCTATTGGAAAACAAGTTGGGTCATCAATTATGCGCCCGGGGCTTGAAAGTGTAAATCGCGTTTTAACAAATGTATTGGAAGGCAAAGACTTAAAGGAAACAGTCGTCACAGAGGGTAAGTCAGGTCTAAAAAATCTCCAAGAAAAGGCTGCAAATAATATTGAAAAAAAAAATGTCAGGATGGTTTTTTATTCAAGGTTTTTTTTAATTTTGATGAAACGAAAATAATCATAAAGGTGTTTTGACCAAAAATTAATTCTGTTTTGGCGTATAATTTATTAAAATTGGGAAGCCATCCTTAGGAAGTCGTTTTTTTTTTTTTGGCAAATAACTCGTCAAAAGTCCTGAAAATAGAAAAAAGGAGAAAAAGAGAAAAAAAAAATTGAGTTTATATTTGATTAATTCTTACGAAAACTTTTCATACAAAAAAAAATTACTCGACTTCTCAAGATTATTACTGAACCTTCAAACACCATTTCTTGTGCTTTACGTCAATATAGAAAATATTAGTTTTCTAATTTTAAAAATAAAATTTTGGACTTTAAAACTTGAATAATTATTTGAATAAAAACTACAAACAGCTAGATGCATTTTTATTAATAATTATTGGTCGTTGTTTTATTAGATGGATTCCAATTTAATTATAATTCTTAACATTAATATGTTTATTTAAAGAGATGCGTTTAAGAATCAAACGAGCTTATTTTTATTTCGAAATAGGGTTTCCGAATTTAGAATTTTATTTAAACATTAAATAAGAGTTTTTTTTTTCATTTAATGTAATTCATTAAAAGGTTGACTCGACAAAAATAATAAGCTGAATAATTTTTTCTTAATGTCAAATATTAAATAAGACATTGACAGTTTAAGAGCATTTTTATGCGACTGTATGAACCTGGGATTGAAATCGATAAATACGAATTATTATTTTATTATTTATTGTATTTTTTTTATTTTGAAATTGTATGATTTATTTCTTTTATGCTTGCTCTCATAAGGAATTTCTTTTTTTAATTTTTAAAAGTATTTTTTTAAAGACTTGTCTAAACGAACTTTTATCTTTTTTATATTCGCTTTAGAATTATTTAAAATTTTCAACTGAATGTTGTAAAAATTTCAAAAACTACAAAAAAATATTAACAAAGCTAATAAAAAAGTGTCTTTTGTGACCTAATCAATTAATTTCAATAGATAAATGAGGTGTTTAGTATTGTTTAATGGAACCAGGGCTGGGTGGGGAGTTTTTAGGTTTGGCCTACATGGATGGTGCCAAGGCTCACGTAAATTGACGTGTTACAATGTTTGATACCCCAAACAGATGAAAAAATATATTTTTTATTTTCTAGAAAATAATGCTTTTTTAAAATTGTTAGAAAGAATATTTTAAAAGCCTGGGGGAAAATGGATATAAAATATTGCATAATGAATGGGGCGGGGGACTTACAAAATGGACAGACGATGAATGGGGGGCGCCAGGGACTTCCAATGCAATGGCCCCCATAAGACATCACTTCGCTTGTACAAGCCGCCATTCACCGCCTCACAAACGCATAAAAGAATTCCAATCTAAACCATTCAGTGGCTGCAATATATCCCCCCCCCCCCCCCTTTCTCGCCTGTGAGTAGTATAGGGCCCATTAATCCGGTGTAAATTTGGTGGGGCAAAAGCAAAATCCTCCCTTCCCTCGCGCTTGTATTCTTGCGGGCGCGCGTGCTTGTGTGTGAGTGTGTGAGAGTGAGTGAGTGTGAGAGTGAGTGAAAGAGTGAGAATGAGAGTGAGAATGAGAGTGAGAGTGAGGGAGAGTGAGAGTGAATTGTGTGTGTGAGAGAGAGAGAGAGTGTGGTGTGTGTAATTTTTTTTACAAATTTTTGACCTTTTTTGACATTTATTACCGGTGACCTAAAATACATGGGGGGATGTATTTTGAATAGGGTAAAGAATGACTAAAAAAGTTAACGATTTATCCTTTTTTCCTTTCCCTCCAATTTCTTCGCTTCCTTTCCTCCCTTACTTTCCTCCCTTCCTTCCAATACTCTCGCGTTCTTCTCCACGCGCAGCACTTCCATCCCTTCCCTTCTTATTTCCTTTCTCTCACACTTCCTTCATCTCGCACACCTTTTGCAAATTCAAACGGAAATTTTCCCGCCGTTTCAGAAATTTTTTATTGCTGGCACCTGTCAACCATTTCAAAAGTTTAATCGGCGAATGGCGTCAATCTTTTTTATGACAGTTTTTCGCCATTCAAAAACTATTTTGCGAAGGCGGCGAATGGTTTTTATGAAAAGACGCCATTTTTTTGTGCAAAATTGCGCAGCATTACGCAATAATGCTCAACACTCGTCAAGGACGCGACGTTTTTTATGCACGTGACAGTCGGTCATAAAAGACGACCCATTCGCGGGGAAGGGGGTTCATTTTCACCGCAGAAAGACCGAAGGGAGGGGGCGCAAGGTGCCCCCTCCGGGCACTGCCTGATATGCAAATTTCCTATCAATCATTTTTCCGACCAAAATGCCACGGCAGAAGGAGGAGCCTTTGGAAGGACGCTATGACAAAGTCCGCTTTCATCATTTCTCCCATTTTTGCGTTTTAATTTTCCTTTTAGAAATGTCCTTCATCCCTCCCGGCACATTTGCATTTTTGTCTCGAGAATATGGGGATTTTTTGGATCCTGGTGCAGTGTACAATCCCAACATACCACACGACCCGGACTCTCTGGCAGAACTTGCGTAACTTTTCACTATCCAATTATTTTTTTTCCTTTTTCTTGTTTCATATAATGTTTCTCAAATTTTAGCAAATGGAGAAAAGAATTTCTGGAGGCAAAATATGGACCCAAACAACCAACACCGCCATCATCACCACCATCATCACCACCATCATCACCGCCATCATCACCACCGCCATTTCATGAGAACAACGCCATCCCAGTCATCATTGGTGAATTTATTTCGCATCCTTTTTCCGCAATTATAGTAAATTTTAAAGGAAATCGGCCAGACGAAAATTGTTGGGTTTTGAAAATTTTCGTTTCTGATTTTTTCTTTTCAGGGCGACCCCTTCACAACGACGAAAATGACGAGGGTTACGAATCCGATGAGAACGACGAGCCGCTGATCCCTCCGCCGCCTGTTCCGCCGAATCTTCCAATTCTCAGGGTATCACATGAAAATCCTGGGGTTCAAAAGTTATTATTTTTTCATCCAAGAAATTCTCGCGCAACTTCCGCAACCTCTTGCCCAGTTTCAACCGCATCATCGAATTGACCCCAATCATCAGGCAAGAATTCTTCCACAGCTCGCGCCCGTACAACACCCAATTCCGTTGCGCGCCGTGCCACAGATTGGGGAGGTATAGTTTAGCAGAAGTCTAATGTGAATTTTTTCCACGAATCAACCTCTTGCCCAGTTTCAACAGCATCACCGAATTGACCCAAATCATCAGGCAAGAATTCTTCCACATCTCGCGCCTGTACAACACCCAATTCCGTTGCGCGCCGTGCCACAGATTGGGGAGGTATGGTTTATCACAAGTCTAATTCGAATTATTTCCACAATCAAATCTTTTGAATGGTTTCCAGCACATGCTAATGCCGCTGGGTGCCCATGGTCCAGTTCGTGTCGTCCAAATGCCGCCGGTGGGCCAAGGACCGGTTCGTCTCGCACAATTGCCGCCTGTCGTCCAAGGCCTTGCTCATTTTGCCCAAATGCCGCGCGCTGCTCACGGCCATATTCTCATGGCTCAAATGCCTCATGCTGTCGCCAATGAACTTGGCCACGTGAACCACCTCGGCCCAGCAAGAATGGTTGACCGACAATTGCTTCCACAACCAAATCAGGTAAAAAAAATTTACAGCCGTTTTGTTAAGGTCTCTATTTGTTTTTGGCTTTAAGGCGGGCCATGGGAATCGACCTTTTCGAGATATTCAACCAGCAGTACCGAATACTGGTTTAAAATTATTTTTGAAATATATCCCCAAGATGCCGCTATCCCTTCCCCAAGAATTGCTGTGCGAAATAATCAACGCTGTGCCGCCCCCAAAAACGCGCCCAATTCTGTACTGCAATTCAATTTTGTCAACTTTTGTTCAACGCCGGATCTGTTTAATGGTCAAAAAATTGTTTCGACTAGAATGGTACCAAAACTCAGTGGTCCGTAGAAGTGTTATGAATTTGTTTTTTGATGTTTTTGTCCCAATTAACGTTGCAAAAATAATATGGAAATAAATATGTAATTCATCCTTTTTTCATTTTGTTATCTATCTATCAATACCTTTTACAATAATTTGTATTTTTATCGTCCCCAAAGAAATTCACTCATCTTTTTTCTTGATTTAAATGGCACCCTTCTGTCCTCTTGTCCAAATCAAGGAATCGGGTCGCCTTACTGCTCCAAAGGGGAAATTTAGTGAGGCCAAAAAAATTGAACTATTTTTTCTATTTAAATTTTAGGCCTTTTTTACGCCCTTGAATTTGCTCGTAATTACCAACTGATTGGGGCGGGAATCACGGAGGACAAATTTCGTTATCTTATGAAAGTGGAGAAAAAACAACGTGATTTAGTCTTTGAATTGATGGGCAAAGCGGGGATAGATGGGAACAAAAAGACGTTCGGACTACAATACCTTGAAATTGTCCAAAAATTTTGGGACAGAGAACATCCCAACATGTTCCAAGTCGTGGCCTTTGACATGGTAAACAAAAAATCAAGATTTTTTGAATCATTTCTTTTTCAGAAAACAGGACTTAAACCAATTTTCAAAGGGGAAGGGGTCCGAAAGAACGAAGTGTGTGTGATAAGGGATGGTGAACATTGGGACGGAATTAAAGCCATCACCTGGTTTTTCTCGGTTCGGAATTATTATGTGAGCTGTGAAGTGACATTCGATCGACCAGAACGGCATAGAATGGAATGCAAGGAACGATGCAAGAAATGCTGTCGGATGGGATTTGGGTTCCCCTGTAAGGATGAATGTGCGGAAATTCGTTGCGAGGAATGTAGCCAAAGCTTCTACAACACCAATTGCTTCGAGGAGCATAAGAAGACGGCATGCAAAGAGTATAAAAAATGTGGAAAATGCGGGGAGGCATACCAAACGCGTTCGAAGCACGTTTGCGGGGAAAAGTTCTGTCGGCTTTGCAAAGTTTACCATCCGGGTCGGCAGTGTTTCATCAAAAAGATCAAAGTCCGACCGCAGAAAGCCTACCGAATTGTGGCCTATGACCTGGAGACGACAGTGGAGGAGGGAGAGCATGTGCCAAATATAGTCAGCGCGTCCATGACTTGCAGCGAATCGTTGGAGAAGAAAGAAAATGCGAAATATGTGAAGGACAGAAGATGTTCACATGGTCGATGGCTGATGGTTTTAATCCTATGAGCGAATTTGTTGATTGGATTATGGGTTTCCAACGGGGAGAGACGGTGGCATTCGCACATTATGCGGGAAGATTTGACTCACATTTTGCGCTAAAGGAGCTTACAGAAAGAGGGGTAGCCACCGAAATGATGATGGCCGATTTGAAAATTTATCAGATCAAGGCGGGCAGGGTGTATTTTCGTGATTTTTGGATGCTTAGTCAGAACAAGTTAGCAGATCTCCCAAAGACATTGGGCCTGGACATCCCGCCCAAATTGTATTTCCCACATAAATACAATAAAAATGTCAACTTTTGGAAAAGACTACCACATCTGCCAAATTTGGATGACTATTGCCCAGAAGACATGAAAGAGGAGGAAAGTCAAAAGCTCGAGAGATGGTATAATGAGAATTATGAGACAGAATTCGAATTAGGTAAGAAGGGCTCATTTTGGTTATTTTTATTTTACATTTAAAGGGGAACAGCTGAAGGTTTATTGTGAAAATGACGTGGAAATTCTGATGGCGGCGGTTCTAAAGTTCAGACAATTATTTCTGGACATTACGGGGGATATGGACGTGATGAAGGATAGTGTAACAATAGCGGGAGTAGTGATGAAGATTTTTCGGTCAAAGTTTTTGAAGGACAATCACCTCCCAATTATTCCGGAGGGAGGGTATGAGAGAGCGGAGAATCAAAGTAAAATAGCGGTGAAGTATTTCGAGTGGCTAGCCCAAAGAAAAGGGGTGAAAGTGCGACATGCAGGCAACGGAGGGGAGATTGAATTTTGAGGCTTTAAAGTCGACTGTGTCATCGGAGCAGAGAAAAAACTGCTAGAGTTCCAGGTAAAATTAAAAGAATTTCTCTAATAAGTTGATGATTTAGGGGTGTGCTTTTCATGGGTGCCCGAGGTGTTTTTTGCCTTGGACGATGGGGCCGAACGGTTTATGCATGAGAGAGAATTTAAGAAGGACACAAATTAGAATGGACATTTTGAGGGAAGCATGCCAAAATTTCACTATTGGAGAAGTTTGGGTAAGGAATGAATATTTTTTTCGTCTATCCAAATTTTATAGGAATGCGATGTAAGAGAGGAGTTGAAGCATAACAGGGAGATGAAGGAGTTCTTTGAGAGTGTGCCGGATAAGGGACCTATAAACCCTAGGGAGGCGTACGCGGGGGGAAGGACAATGCCTTTTTGTCTTTTTGCGAATGCGACGGAAAGGGTGGAAATTTCAATGTTTGATATCATCAGCCTTTACCCCTTCGTGAATTATGGTAACAAAAAGGACCGATATTAGAAAAATTTAAGTTTTTCAGATACCCCATATCCCGTCGGTGTCCCAAAGATAATTGTGAGCAGGAATTTTAATGTGTGTTGGACAGTGCCCGATGATCTCCCCTATGATGGTTTGCTGAAAGTGAAGGTCATTCCCCCAAAGAATTTGCTCCATCCTCTTCTTGCTCTGCATATTGATGGAATGCTACTTTTCCCAAACTGTGGCATTTGTGCTAGAAGGGCCAAGAACGAATTTGTGATGGCGAAGGATGTGAGGAAATGCACCCACAGACCAGAACAGAGGGCATTGACGGGAACTTTCACTTCGATCGAATTGAGAAAGGCGCTGGAGCTGGGATATAGGATCACGGGATTCTATCGGTCATATCATTACGAGCAGTTTGACACCCAACTGTTCAAGGGATATGTGAGGATGTTTTTGAAAGTAAAAGTTGAGGCGTCGGGGTGGCCCGTGGAGGTAAAGACCGAGGAGGAAAAGAAAGAGTTCATCGCAATGTACCGGGCAAAGTATGACATCTGTTTGGATTATGAGAAGATTGCGTTTAACCCAGGGTTGCGAATGATCGCAAAATTGGTAAATACACAAAAAAATATTTAATCAACTTGGAAAAATTTTAAGGGGTTGAACAGTTTATGGGGCAAGTTTTCTATGCGAAACACTCTTTCGACGACGGAAATTGTGAATAGCATGGAAAGATGGATGGAACTCGGGAGAGATGAGACAATTGAGATTAGGAGGCCCATAAAAATAAACGAAGAGATGTCGCGGGTTGTCTATCAAAAGAAGACAGAATTTATCAAAGAGCATAAAGTGTCGAATATAGTTTTATCGCTGTGGACCACAAGTGCGGCGAGAATTAAATTGTATGAATACATGGAGAGGGTCTACAGGCAGGAGGGGTGCAAATTGCTATATTGCGACACAGGTATTGGAAAAACGTACTTATTTTTTAATTAATAAATTTAGACTCTTTGATATTTTCGCACCCGCGTGGTGACTGCCCATTAGAGGAGGGGAAATTTTTGGGGTAAAAAATAAAATTATGATGAAAATTATTTTTCATATTTAAGGGAGATGACCCGAGAATACTCTAATAGCGAATTATTAGAGTATGTTTCTGGGGGGCCGAAGCAGTACGCCTTGAAGTTGAGGAGAAAGAATGATGGGGAAATTTGGCATAAAACCAAAATAAGAGGGATGACGTTGGATACGTAACGCATTTAAGTATGAGTTATTCAAGGAAATGGTACTGGAATACAGGGAAGGGATGAAAAAAAAGTTCCAATACCCGGGAAAGATTGGGCCGACGAAAGATTTTCGTGTGTTATCAAAGGATGTGACGAAATAATACGAGCCGGTGCAGAAGAAGGGGATAATTGATGATAACTTTAATGTTTTACCTTTTGGTTTCTATTAAATAAATTTATTTTCTATACTATATATAACGAACCGTTATTAAACGCTATATCTAAACCTCTTAAATCTTTTTGCACAAATTTTAAGGATGTCGAAAAAAAGTTTTCTGGAGGTATCAAGGGATGTTCGCCGCGCTCGGAACACCCGGCATTATTTTAAAAGAAGTCCGGACACGGATAAGTATTATGAGGAGGTCGAGAGCCATGTGAAGGAAAATAAAAAATTTGGAATTAAAGAACACATAACCAGCTTTTATTTTAAAAACCCGGAAAATGAAGTCCCGAGAAGAATTTTTAAAAAATCTTGAAAAAATTAATGACCGAGGCAATGAACAAAGAAGTCGAAGACGGATGGAAGATAGAGAAGATCTCCGTGGACCTGTACTGCAGCGTATTCACGGACCCTGTGATTGTTCCTGCTCGACCGTGGCAGCAGACAAATCCGGATAATGTTTTCAACGAATTTATGCATAGACAGCAATCATTTGGGGAGGTAAAGCTGCTATACCAGAAGATTTCGATAATTATTGCCACATATGCTTTTCCCTCTCAAAAATAAATTTTTTTTTGGCCCGGGGTTTTTTTTGACGTTAATCCGTTTTTATATTTTCATCTTTTTATTCGTAAATTAATTTTAAGAAATGTACTCGATCCGAAAATATTTTGAGACCCATTTTGAAAAGGAGGACTTTTTTTGGAACAGGAACAGATCCGAGGTGGAAGCGCTGTTGACGGACTCGAAATGCTACAACCCGAGAAGACATTTTACGAGCCGTCTTTTTGAGGCGCGGATGCCGCTTATTAAAGTTATGGCAAAGGCATGGGGCCAAGAACTCCTACATTGCCCCGCCTTTATACTGCTCCACATGTTTTTGAATAAAGTTGATAGGTGAGAAATTCTTTAGACGGTTAAGAATTTTATTTTTCAGAGACATTACCAATTCTTGGTCGCTTCTATATCGTAACCCTCCCAGCCTGTTGGGCATTGCTCGCCGTATTGTCGCGGAAAAGAAAATGGCTGAATTTACAAAATTACCGTCTTTTTCCGGATGACTTTTTACAATAAATATTAGATCTTTTCATTTATCTTGTCTTGTTTTCTGGTTTAACCACCTTTATTGAAATTCGTTAAAACAGTTCTTATTATGTTTAGAATTTTAAAAATGTGCACTATCGGCATGATTAAGAATTTCCAGCTTTTCAACGGTGGAGAGGTTTTTATAGTGCGAGCAAAGATTGAAAAAGTTGTTGGGGCAGAGTATAGGGTAGGGGAGGATTTTAAGTTTGTCATTTATTTTCTTTTTAGGCTTGTGTTGTTTGCCGAAAGGGGAAGTGCTCATGTGGAATGGAGAGGGTACCGTCTAGTTATTTAAAACTGACGGTATCGGATGAAACGGGCGTGTTGGAAGGGCTCGCATTCTTTGGCATCCGAGGGAAAGAGGGTGGAATGGTAATTTTGAAAAAAAATACAAATCTCATTTTAATTTAGGAGGAAGTCAAGGGCTTGGCGGGGACGGTGTGTACTTTGAAAATTGGGGCTAGAGTGAAAGAATATGGCGGATGTGCGTCACTTTGGCCATCCAAATGGTATTTTTGAAAATAGGGTATTTTAAATTTGTTTTTAGATATTAAAAGCTACATTTTTGGAGCCTTAACACCGTCTGCCCCGTTTCAGGACCTACTCTATTTTGAAGGCCATGTTCAAGGCTATGGGTAAAAGGGTTTTCTTGTTCATTCAGATCTTTCAAATTTAAGGACCTTTGGTATTGGGTTCTCAGATTCCACTCAGTGTTGGAGCGAATTTGTGGGGTGGACGCCGGGAACCGTCGCCTACGAGAGTGGGGGCGAGCTTTTGGGCTTCGAAGCAACCGGGGGCCCGCCGGTCTTGTCCGTCTGGAGATTTTCGGATGGTGACTGTGTGGGAAGCGGGGTTGATACGCGCAACGGAGAACCCATTTTCACATTGAACGGGCGGAGGCTAAGTGCGTTTTGCAATTTTTACAAAACAATTTTTTGGTTTTTTAAGTATTTTTTGTTGAATTGTTGAATAATGGATAAAAAATAATAAATTTTTGGATATGCTTTCATGGCATAATGCACTTAAGAAAAGTATATCTTTTTATTGTTATTGAAATAACGTAAAAAGGTTTGCAAATAAAGTTTAAAATTTATTTCAATCTGTACTCTGTCAATTATTTGCCATTTCACATAAATAATTTTATTTATAATTAAAATAAGGATTTTTATGTGCTAAAAATCCTGTAATATTTAAATAATGAAATATGTGATAAAAAAAGGTTCAATTTCATGATATTTTCTCTCCCCATAACGAAACACGCAAAAAATGTAACAACATACAACACCCTTGCTCTATTTAGAATCAGTAAATTTTTTTTATTTTCTCATTTTTATAAATTAAAATTTGAACATTGTTCAACAGGGGGCTGGTGGCGGCAGGGACCCGTTGTCTCTCTCTTCTCTTTCGCTGGGGGGTACGTGCCCCTGGGGCAGGGGGCTGGTGGGGCCAGGGGTCTGTTGTCTCTCCCGTCTCTTTCGCTGGGGGGTACGTGCCCCTGGGGCAGGGGGCTGGTGGGGGCAGGGGTCCGTCATCTCCCTCTTGTCTTTTGCTGGGGGGTACGTGCCCCTGGGGCAGGGGGCTGGTGGGGGCAGGGGTCCGTCATCTCCCTCTTGTCTTTTGCTGGGGGGTACGTGCCCCTGGGGCAGGGGGCTGATGGGGGGCAGGGGTCTGTGATCGATATTGTTGTGTTCATCATTCTTTTTTGTGGAAAAATTATCTATTTTCAACATGTGCGATTATGATAATATCCCCGGCGCAAAAACTATTGAACCCAAAACCAATGATCTGGCTTCAAATATTGATTTTTTTTTGGATAATTTTTTATCTCTCAACATGTGGTCTCGATTTATTGGCCTCGTCCGCTTTCGGATTCCTGAAACTTTTGAACTCCCTAAATGCCGAACACATCCTCAAAACCGGGTTCTAGTTCGGTTTGTCAAAAAATAAATTAATCTCTATATGTGTACGGTAATATTAGTCGTTGCCATTTATCGCCGCGCACTATTGGTCTTTATCTGCAGACAACTTTATCTGAGGACTATTCTTCGATCACTGATTACCAAGAAAATGGAGAATGGCCGCCTTGCGACATCTACCAGTATGAACGGTGGTATTTGTTTTAAGGTCGGCTCCGTAGCTTTTTTTATCTTTGCTTGGAATTTTGTCTCAAAAACCAAAATATTTGGTTTACAAAATTACAAAAAAACCTCACCTTTCGTTTCAAAATATTTTTTCAAAAGGTTTTAAGGCTTAAAGCAAAATTACTTCTATAAAATTATAGCGGATTTTGGACCGGAGTAGCCGAGGAACGCCGCATATTTGAATATGCTCAAGAATTGCCTATGCAGCGGGGCGATAAAGAATGGCATCCATCTTTGGGGTCCATACTCGAACTCCAGGCCTTATCGCCAAGGAAAGGGGGACTTGGCGTACCGATTGAGGGGATTACGTCACCCTATCTCTATTTGCGAAAAGCTGGCTCCTACTTCCCTGCCCACACTGAAAATTCCGACCTATATAGTGTGAATTTATTGTGCCCTCCGCAAGAAACAGGCAGCGCCGGCCTAACTATATGGTATTTTCATGAAAAAGCCTAATATAATAAGATATTGAAAGGTACTAGTAGTTAGTATACATGTTTTATAGCAAGGTGTGAAAATGATTAATTACTATTTTCACACCTTTGGCCCTTTGATCTTTGCCGCCTCGCGGTTTTTTACCGCGCGGGTAGACACCTATAGGGGGTAGGGTGCCTTCGCCTTTTGATCTTTGCCGCCTCGCGGTTTTTTACCGCACGGGCCGATACCTATAGAAAGTTAGGGAGGGGGACCGACACCTATTAAAAAGTTAGGGCGGGGGACCGATACCTATAGAAAGTTAGGGGGGGGGGGGGGGTCCGACACCAGGATGTCAAAATCAAAAAATTGGAATAAATAAAAATATTAAGAAATAAATAAAAAATTTAAATAAAAAAAATATTTTAAATAAAAACTTTAAAAAAAGAATAAGAAAGCAATTAATTATTGACATAAGATTTGAAATTGTAAGTAAAGAGATTTATGAGATTTGATGGAGGGATAAAATTAAGATTTTATATGAATAATAATTATTTATTAATACAATGCAAGCCATTTGGCATTCATTTTGAATTAGAGGAAAGGAAGTGGGGGGGGGGTTGATTAAGGAGATTATCGGTCTGAACAAATGATTCGTTTGATGCATCCCATATGCCGCGGAATGGAGATGGAAGGATTGCGCCCGTTGGGAATTGAGTTAAAAAGTCACCGCCTATGCCAAAGTTGGAGTGAGAGACGCTGGGGGGGGGGCGAATGTTGAAGGACGATTTTTAGAGGGAGGGCGGGCATATTATCGGCGTTTTATTATACACAGCAGTGGGTATTAGGGGGGGGGGCGGAGGACGAATGACCCATTCATAAACAGAGTGGCGTCCATCGGGCGGATGACCGACCTACCAAACCAATTCTCATCGATGGCCACTCGATGAAATTGTTTCTCCAACCACCCCCGCCCCGGCTCTTTCTTTTCTTTTTATACCAATTTAATACATTTTTTTTTTTTTTTTTTTGTATTTTGCTTAAAATGTTCCTTTTCGTGACCAAATGGTCACATTTAAATCGTTTGTTTGTTTACCCCTATTTTGTAAGATTTTAATTTTATTTTTCAACTAAAAGTTTTTTTATGTATTGGAAGTTTCTTATCAAAGACAAAAATTTTCAGACTAAAAAAAATTGCCCTCTTTCCTCTCCTTATTTTTTAATGGATAATGAGACATGTTTCTGTGGCCATGCACTATACCCCGAAGGAATACCTGACGAATCCCGTCAGGTAGTTCGACTGGACTGTCGATGTCCGTCGGAGTTTCATATTGGGTGTATAGCGGTCCATTTAATACGGAACAAAACATGTCCTACCTGTCGCCGCCGTAAAAAGGTTGAAGATTGTCTAACAACCGAACGGTGGTTAGATTTGGTTAGGGCTCACAACCCACCCGAGGATGATGAGGATGACATACAATTCCTCGGGGGTATTTGTATATCTTTTTTATTTTTATTTATATTTAATAATTCCTAGTTGTTGAACCACCGCGGCCAGAAGAAGAAGAGGCACTGATCAGACGACCGCGTAGGCGACGCGCTCGAGCAGCAGCAGCAGCAGTTCCGCCCCGTACTCCGACACCACCACCGCGTCCGATTCGTCGTCGTGGGCCTAGGGCTGTGAATGCGGATCGTCGCTATGAGATAGCAGCAATCGTCTGCAGCCGCCGAGCTTTGGACGGGAACAGCAGAGAGCTTCGGGTGCATTGGAGAGGATTCCCATATGTCGCAGACACTTGGGAAGCAGAACATGACATTCAACGCGTAAAATATTTAAATATTTAAAACAATTTTTATTTTATAAAATTTTAATTTTTTCGGTCTATATACTTAAAAAAAATGATAAAAAGTAAAAGATTAATATTTACAAATAATCAAATTTTTTTTGAAAATAATACGAAATAATAATAATTAAATAGGAAATTTTTTTTAACAGGCTCCTCTGCTCCATGGAGCGTGGCAACAAGCTCATGACCTGGGCAACACCCCCAACTACCACACCGACTTTCCACTGCGCCCTTCACCATGGATGACCAATGTGAAAAGTGGACGGGCAACACCAGTGGTGGAAAATGCCTACCCCGGACGGGCGAGGAGACGCGTTTTTGGTAAAATAAATAAATAATAAAAAATCTTCATAATAATTGTTTCAATGGCAACATATTTGAAATATTTATCCCATTTCTAGCAAATGACGGACAGCCTGGACAACCCGGACAACTCGGACAGCCTGGACAACCCGGACAACTCGGACAGCCTGGACAACCCGGACAACTCGGACAGCCTGGACAACCCGGACAACTCGGACAGCCTGGACAACCCGGACAACTCGGACAGCCTGGACAACCCGGACAACTCGGACAGCCTGGACAACCCGGACAACTCGGACAGCCTGGACAACCCGGACAACTCGGACAGCCTGGACAACCCGAACTGCTTGAACAGCCCGGACTGCTAGAAAATCGTGGTAATGTGCAATAATTTTGAATATTTCAAAATTTATTATATGTATTTTATTTGATTCATTTCAGATTTTGATGAAGTACAGCATGGTCAGCCTGGACAACCCGGACAACTCGGACAGCCTGGACAACCCGGACAACTCGGACAGCCTGGACAACCCGGACAACTCGGACAGCCTGGACAACCCGGACAACTCGGACAGCCTGGACAACCCGGACAACTCGGACAGCCTGGACAGCCCGAACTGGTTGAACAGCCCGGACTGCTAGAAAATCGTGGTAATGTGCAATAATTTTGAATATTTCAAAATTTATTAAATGTATTTTATTTGATTCATTTCAGATTTTGATGAAGTACAGCATGGTCAGCCTGGACAGCCCGAACTGCTTGAACAGCCCGGACTGCTAGAAAATCGTGGTAATGTGCAATAATTTTGAAAATTTCAAAATTATTTATGTTTTCACTGCATTTTTCAGAGGACGAACATGGGCAACCCGAACTGCCTGAAAATCGTGGTAATCTGAAAATAATTTTTTGAATATTTCAAAAAAATTATTAAATGTATTTTATTTGATTCGTCAGATTTTGATGAAGTACTGCATGTACAGGCCGAACAACCCGGATCACGTGGACAGCCCGGACCGCCTGGACCGCCCGGACCGCCTGGTCAACCCGGACTGATTGGTAATAATGGATTCTTTAAGTGCGCCCCCTGAGAAAAAGAAGAAGAAAACACACCGTGGCAAAGTAAAAAATTTCAACCCCGTTTGGGAGGGACGAGAGATTTCCGTCCCTCTTAGGAGGGACGAGAGATTTCCGTCCCTCTTAGGAGGGACGAGAGATTTCCGTCCCTTTTAGGAGGGACGAGAGATTTCCGTCCCTCTTAGGAGGGATGCGAAATTTCCGTCCCTCTTAGGAGGGATGCGAAATTTCCGTCCCTCTTAGGAGGGATGCGAAATTTCCGTCCCTCTTAGGAGGGATGCGAAATTTCCGTCCCTCTTAGGAGGGATGCGAAATTTCCGTCCCTCTCAGGAGGGATGCGAAATTTCCGTCCCTCTTAGGAGGGATGCGAAATTTCCGTCCCTCTTAGGAGGGATGCGAAATTTCCGTCCCTCTTAGGAGGGATGCGAAATTTCCGTCCCTCTTAGGAGGGATGCGAAATTTCCGTCCCTCTTAGGAGGGATGCGAAATTTCCGTCCCTCTTAGGAGGGATGCGAAATTTCCGTCCCTCTTAGGAGGGATGCGAAATTTCCGTCCCTCTTAGGAGGGATGCGAAATTTCCGTCCCTTTTAGGAGGGATGCGAAATTTCCGTCCCTCTTAGGAGGGATGCGAATTTTCCGTCCCTTTTAGGAGGGATGCGAAATTTCCGTCCCTCTTAGGAGGGATGCGAAATTTCCGTCCCTTTTAGGAGGGATGCGAAATTTCCGTCCCTCTTAGGAGGGATGCGAAATTTCCGTCCCTTTTAGGAGGGATGCGAAATTTCCGTCCCTCTTAGGAGGGATGCGAATTTTCCGTCCCTTTTAGGAGGGATGCGAAATTTCCGTCCCTCTTAGGAGGGATGCGAAATTTCCGTCCCTTTTAGGAGGGATGCGAAATTTCCGTCCCTCTTAGGAGGGATGCGAAATTTCCCTCCCTTTTGGAGGGATGCGAATTTTCCGTCCCTTTTAGGAGGGATGCGAAATTTCCGTCCCTTTGGTAAATCTAACAAATTAATTTTATAATGTTGCACGGTCGGAAAGGAAACGGCGTAAGAAACTCCGAGAGGGGAACAATCACGATTGATTATATCCTTTGTGTTTATTTTAATCTTAAAAATAAATTCATGATAACAAAATGTTTTTACATGAATTAATATTGTCAATTCTTTTTGGTCTTCTGCGGAGCAACAAAATTTGTAGCACGTACATTGGCCCAGGCGCATTCGTTACAGAGATCAAAATTAATTGCAAACCGACCATCCTCTATGCGCGTCACTTTATCCTTATTGTTGAACAATTTTTGCCAGTCCTCTTAAAACGAAAATTACTTCAATTAAAGATAGCATCCAATTACCAAAACAGAGATAGTAGGCTAACATGTATTTGCCTTTGGTTAGCTTCCATAGTTCGCGATCATCGATTTGCCGTTTTTTCTCCCCGCTATGAACGTTTGTTTGAAGATCTTTTTCCTCATTTGAATTCATTTTTTTATTTTTCTCAGAAATCTTTTTTAATGCTCAAATAGAAAAAAATTTGCTAATTTAAAAACGAACAAATGATTAAAATGATTCAGAATTTTGGACAGGTAAAGCATTTTGTTTGAAATGGGCGGAGCTAAACCAAGAAATTGGATTTGATAGGCGTGGTTTAAATTTTCATAATATAAAAGGCCGACATTTTTGATTATGTTACACATTCGAAATTAAGAAAATGGTTATAGTCAGCGAATTTTGTGCCAAATTGCTTAGATGCCATCCAAAATCACTGCGTGATCGACTCAATCATCCAGAAGAACGAGGCCTTGCGCTGAAGGAACTGCTTAAACGTAAAGTGCGTACCACATACATGGACCGTAATGGAATGAAGAAAACCTTCTTCATCGATGGAATTTCACCAGAAGGATCGGCTTTTCTTCCTGCATATGGCCGACTACGTCAACCATACAACACAAACGTAGCGGCACATTTTTATGCACGTCATCGCATCAAGCTTCACTTTCCTTATCTACCATGCATAATTGAACGATTTTCCGAAGGAGGGGAGGACCGACATTACCCAATGGAATTGCTTGAGCTTATTGATGAGGAAAAAACATCGTGTATATCAGAACGTTTCTTTGGTCGCCTATTCACTGTAATTGATGACAGTGACAAACAATCATCAACCTCATCGAACGTAACACTCCGCTTAAAATTCGATGATGAGGAAGAAGAAGAAAAGAAAGACATTGAAGTGGTTGACGGAGGGCGTGATCAATGCAGTCAACCGTCTTGGTATTAATAATTTTTTTAAAAATTGTATCTATAGTTATGCAATTTTCTACCTAAAAAAAATACTTAACATTTCTTATTTTGTTATCGTAGCTCCCATTCCTTAATTAATAATAAATTGATTCTTTAACCTGCTAAATCTGCATTTTTCTACCTAAAAGTGAAATCTTCCACTCCTTAATTTTGAAGGTTTTTCATTTCCCAATTGCTAATTATGCGCTATAAAAAAAAAACGAAAAACGACAAAAACTGTGTAAAAATGTTTATTATGAACAAAAATATTTGAGTCTGTGTATTATGGGTGTGGGTTTGTATTGGTGAGTGGGGTGTGCGGGTACAATTTATATGAAAGCCAAAATTTTACAATGTGTGCCCAAAGTTCAGAATGTTAAAATTTGATCCAACAATTCCTTTGCCAACATATGGGCGATAGCACTTTTGCAGTGGCATAGAAACTACCCGCCCTCCTTCACGAATGTTTGGTCGGAGGAAATTAGGGTATGTGACTATGATTGGCTCATAGTCACCCGATGTAGCGTAGCGAATGACCTCCTCTTTGAATGTCTCATAGCGCAGCCCCTGGTTGTTTATCACATCGTAGTTTAGCGTCAGTCCACGAACTTTCAGCACATACTCTTTATCAGCAGATTCAGCTGCTTCTTTGCGCCGTAGACATAATCCATACTAAATAATACAATAGATTTAAAAAAAATAAAATAAAAATGTACAAGTACCTGTTTTGCCCCTCCACTACAAAATTCCATAATGTCGTGGTCAGGGTATTCGTCCGTGAACTGGCCCAAATGTGGACCAACTTTGAGGGGGCATCGCTCCACTGGGTGGACAAAGATTATACTATCCGTGTCTAAATAGGAAATGCACTCTTTTATTGAGAATCTCTTCAAGTTACCGGTATATAATAGCTCGCACCCAGGCGATCTGACAACGTCTTGCATCGCTTTGAGCAGCAGCAGACGAGCAGCAGATGTGGTCCAAAGAGAAATTACTAAAATGTAATTATTTCACTTTGCAATTTTCATTATGTCTGATGATTGTTCTCACTAATGGTTGAGCAGAATGCTCAACGATTGGAATTATTATGATTTTCTTACCTATATTTGAGCAGGCATGCTCATCTACCCAGTCCTTCTTCTGCAGATAAGTGATGAGGACATGCTCCTCATTCAATTCGTCGATAGAAGAGACTTCGATAGATTTGTTGTCCAGGTACTCGGCCAGAGTGGCAGGGTCATCTGTGATCAGCGTCTGGGACAGCCCAAAATTGCGAAGCGAGAACCGACCCCCTAAGTTTGCAAGTTTAAAATTTTAAAAATACTAAATTTATACTCACATAAATTATTCAAACACAATTTGGCTAGCGAGCGTTTTCCTTTGTTCACTGCCATTTTCGTTCTGTCGACAGTGATTCCGAACATTTGCGCGCACTCACGCACAAATTGTCGCTCTTTTTCGGAATCTCCTCGTATGCTGTTGTCAAATCCACTTGCATGGATTTTTTGTGCCATGAACTCAGCGATATATGGTCTGAAGAGTTGATCGTCGCTTTGCTCATATTCAAGAACACGAAAAAGTTGGGTGACGCGATAGCCCTCGACAAGCGCAGCGTTCAATTCCAATGATGTGCACGTGCTTACCCACCCTCTTTGTTGGTCGTTGTGATTACATTGATAATTGTTGTTAACACCGCCGGTCGGGTTCTCTTTGGCGCATTTGATGCAAAGGGGGAAGCACAATCGGTCGTCAACTTTTACTGGTAACACCGGGACATCGATTCGACAGGGTGGAATAACAAACACTTTCAGTAGCGCCAAAGGGTAAGGGTTGTCCTCTGCGCTACGCCACTCCACTTGCTCGTTCAGCACATGCACGATTGGGTGTCCAATGGGGTATCGGGTGAAAAAAATGAATTCAAGGAAAGGTTTTAAATTATGTTGCACAGTTTACTTTATGTAGGGATAAAGCGATGTGAAGTCGTAATATGAAATTTTTTCGCCCGGCTCCGCTTTGCGTAGTAATTTTAAGGGCCCGGTCCGTCCTCCCATAAACGCATCACGGATCACCAGCGGCCCATCGTCCACATAATTAGCAAACGATTTTCTCATTGCTTTGCTTCTCCCCAACATTGCCGTGATTTTGCATTCCCAATAGATGTCTACGCGATTCACTTGGCCTCGCAGGAATTCCATTCGTTTTGCATCGCGCCGCCTCACTTCTCCCGCTGTCTTTCCACTGGGCAGTAACATGTTATCGTTTGGATAACACTTTTTCAATATAAGATTTATAACACTTGAACCCAAACAATTATTATTACCATGTACTTCTATTGCGCGCATCTCCGCCTCAATCCATCCATCCACAGAATATGGACCAATCCGCTTCTCTCCTCCAGCCGAATGTGCTGTCTGCACTTGGACCCGTACTCTTCGGAGTACCAGTAGAAAAAACGCGTAAAGCGAGCAGACTTTGGTTTTGCGCGTTGTCATACCCACGTTCGGGTACTATTGCCAAATGATCAGTGGGCAGATGGTTTGTGCGAAAATGCCGCATACACGCTCCCGCAATGGTCATGCACTCCCTCAGAACATCAATTCCGTCGTGGTTTTCTTTTTCGTCAATTCCATCAATGTATTCCTGACGTCGAGAAATTTAGGAGAATTCACTACGAAAAGCTATGAGGGCGGCCATCAATATCTCGACGTCATTCGTGCAATAACTATAAAAGAAGCTTAATTCAAATTTTCAAAATTATAGATTTACCTTGCTAATGCCTCATCCAATCGAAAAGGCTCATGGCGATGTTCTGCGTACCACGCATCGAATTGCTGCCTCTTGCCCGGCATCATCCCATTAGCCATGTAGTCATCAGGCATTGGTAGAATTTCCCTTCCATAGTTTTCTGGTCTATTCGACAAATGCGGAAAGAACGGTTTGTCCTCGACGTCCAGACCATATGAAGGGATGAGCGCTGCCAGTGAACAGGGCATTAGGTTGAAAGAGTCGCGAAATATTATGTTTGGGTTTCTTCTCTTTTGCTTCCTCACTTTCATCTCGTACATTTTATTACCCTAAATATTTAAATTTAAAATTTAAATACAAATTCAAGTTACCCTTCTCAGCATCTCTGGGTTAAACCC
Source organism: Heterodera filipjevi (assembly GCA_039877585.1). NCBI lineage: Eukaryota > Metazoa > Nematoda > Chromadorea > Rhabditida > Heteroderidae > Heterodera > Heterodera filipjevi. The sequence continues at coordinate 7,325,751 of JBDPZO010000001.1, forward strand.
TATTCTGAAGAGCTCGCGGAAGACGAGCACCATGTCGAACCGTCCGCCAAAATGAGAAAAGGCATATGTGTCGTAATTCTTGGGCAGTTGGAAGACCAACCAATCGACAAACTCTTTCAGTGGGTTGTCGTTTACAAATTTTTTGTCAACGACTGTGTTGTTGAAAGGTCGTTGACAGAAAGTCACTTTGCGGTGAGGACCACAAATTTGACACCCTGCTATCCCTCTTCGCCAATTGCCGTTGTCAATACAAGCGGGGCAAGCGACTCGCGCGGCAATGAAGTTTGGCTGGTGTTCCCTTTTTTCCGGCTGATTGGGACCCATTGATTGGTGCTGCATTGTTTCAAGATCAAAGGCCACTATACGATAAGGGTCGTTCTCCTTGGGCTCAATTGGCTGGATGAAACATCCTCGGTCAGTGTTGTGAAAATTGTTACATGTTTGACAATAGGTCTCATTGCATCGATGACCCTAAACAGAAAAGAGTCACTTTTTTTTGTTTGCTAATAAGAACCTTTCTTCCATTTCGGTGATGCACACGGGTGTCCCAAATTACGCCGCATTCTTTGCATCGTTTTGACTTAGTACAAAAATTAGAATTCAAATGGTGTTGATAGCAATTGTGGTTGCGGAATATTTTATTGCAGCCGGCGCATTCATGGAAAAAGCCACCCTGTGGTGAACAGGGAAATAAAGGGCCAACGCGTGAACAAAGCATGCAGTGTGCTTTGCAAGAATTAAGGTGTGTTGACGGACGTTGATATGGCTTTTCACATTCAAAGCAGTAAGGTTGACCAAATAGCCCATGCACTTTTTGCACTCCATCAAAATGACCATTGTTGAGGTATAGCACAATCGGAGTATCGTAATGGCCGTTAATATACGTATACAGCGGCTTGTATTGTCCAGTAGAACCAAAAATGAATGCTGCAAACGGTGTCCCATAATGTACGCATGGGGGCGTGTCTTGCATGTCTGGGAAGCGGACGCGGGTCACGCCCGCATGGATTCGCATAACGTTCGTATATGTGGCGCTGAATAATTTTTTGACACGCGGTACGTACGCATGGAAATACGTGAATAAGCGCATGCATATTCGTCTTTTATGCATGGAAGCATACAATGGGTGTCTGGCATGCGGACGTGGGACACACACACGCATGGAATCGCATGACGTTCATAACGTGCGCATTTAATCATGTTTGGGCACGCGGCCCGCACATATGGCAATGCATGATTAAGTACATGCTGCTAGGTCTGGGAAGCGGACGCGAGACGCACATGCTGTAAGCGAAATGGTTACGTTTGGTAATGTACCGCAACATAGATTATGCGAATATGGCATATAAGGGGGGGGGGGGGGGGGTAGACATAAAAAAAAGTAAATTGGCGACAGAATGATGGGTGACACGCCTTTAAATTCAACAAATGTACAAAATCACTTTTTTCAATGATGGTTTTTTTTTTTTTGCTTTTACGTATTAGCGACTTTTTTTGTTGTTTAAATTTCTTTCTATTCTTTTTGCGTTTTTTTGTTGTTAGATTGACTTTAATACTGTGTTCGTCTCGGCTTTTTATCTTTCACTTTTCTTTATTAACTAAACAAAATCTGTTTTTCTTTTTATTGGCATGAGCTTTATCTATATTGGCTTAACTTTGGTTTCCAATTCTTTGTTGTTCATTTCTTTTCTTTGCTTTACATTCTTTATTGTACATTTTTTTCTTTGCTTTTCTTTTCTCTTTGTTCACCTTTTATTTGCTTTTCGTTGGGCTTTATCTTTATTAGCTTAACTTGGTTCATTTCTTTATTTTTCATTTCTTTTCTTTGCTTCCCATTCTTTATTGTTCATTTCTTTTTTTGCTTTCAATTCTTTATTGTTCATTTATTTCTTTGCTTTTCTTTTCACTTT
>JBDPZO010000001.1:7335067-7387477 GCA_039877585.1 Heterodera filipjevi
AGGAACGCCATCAGTGGACGATATTTATTTACCAAACTGTTCAAAAAGGAGGCAAAAATGGGAAATGGTGGGAGAAGAGCGGATGAAGAGGCAAAAAAGCCGTTGATCAGAGATCTGACGGAGATGGAAACGGTGATCAGAGCAGCAATTGACGATGACAAAGAGCAGGTTGCTGTGTTTTGTTCATCATATATGATGGACAAATAAACAGAGACATCATCAATCAATCAGCATTCGGAACCTTAGTAGAAACTGAGTTTTTCCGGATGAGGATGGCCCAGAAATAATAATTCCACAAGGCAATTTAAAACAAATATCTTTATTAGTAAATGAGTGTGCATTAATCATGTTTAAAAATTAGAATAAATTTGATTGATTACTTAAATACTAATGCAATACACTACAAGTGGGCGGTTGTCGCCTGTACACTATGAAAAAATTCATCAAGAGTCTTGTCAATATCACCAATGTCTTTAGGTGTTTCATGAATTGGCGGTGGTGACAAGATTGTTGGCTCCGCTTCGTTTTGTTTCTTTGATTCGCTCTCGCCTCCTTCTTCTTTAATGGGTAGAAGCAGTTGAGATTCGTTCCTTTGACTATTCGTTGAATTTGGGTGTCCTTTGAACACATCCGCATTGTCCTTATTTTTGTCAGTCAAAAGAAGATTGCCAAGCGTGTTGATGGCTGACTTGGCTTTCTTCCAACGCGTGCTGTCCTGCATAGCATCGCCCATTAGTCCAACCTCCAATAAATCAAGAGCTACCTTTGCTTTTCTTTTCAATTCTCGCTCAGCGTTATGTACGTCTTCGTTTACGCTGGCATCAGAGGGAAAGTCGCTGTAGGGAACACTGAACACTCGAGCCTTGTTCTTCACACGAAAGAAGCAATGACCCGGCAAGTCGTAGATGACATCAAATGGGACAAATTGGGCATTTTTAATCCGTGTGCACCACAGAGTGATGCCTTCTTTGGTGATCATTGTGTCCAGTTCAACCTCCGTTGCTTTACATGCTCGGCACCTGCCGCTATCGTCAAAGGGTAGGAAGCGTGGAGTAGACAGGCGAGGCCCGCTCACCGTAATACCACTAGTTGAAATGGTGATGTCTGACTGACCGAGAATTTGGTTGACAAGCGACTTTTTGTCGGACATATTGATTGCCATAATGATTTGATGAAAAATTTTAAGAATGAAATGGATAACTGATCTTTTCATTTATATACACCTACTCCAAAAATTAGTTCCCGCCCATTTGAAAAGTATGTTAACGCAATGGAGGAGGGGGCTGGGGGATGGACGCTCAGAATTGAGTCCCGTGTGACGTACGCGCAGCGTTTGTGAAAAAAACGTTTGTGAAAAGAGATTGATCGTTTCATTCTTTATTAAGATTGGGACACCACAACAAATGCCAAGTGCAAAAACTGACAATTCACTTTTCACCATAGAGCTGTTCGCAAATTTTGTCGAGAATTTTCATCCATTTAAAAATCTTCTCACACGGCATATCACGTTCTTGTGCAAAGGCCAAAGCATCATGACAAACAACTCGCGCCGTATCGGGGGCGAACCAGTCAAGAATCTGTTTTGTAAAATTAATTTAAAAATTTAAATTTAAATTATTACACATTCATTTTCCGCCACAAGTACATTGTACCATGCTAAAGATTCGAGCAGCTCACCGTCTTTTTGGATAGCAGATGGGGCTAAAGGAAATTTAGGTTTTGAAAAAACTCAAATTTTCTATTACTTTTTTGTGAAGCAATAGGCATATTAGTTCAGCAATTAATTAAAAGAAGAATTTATGAATGAGATATATAACGGCTTTTATACCTTGAAAACCAATTAATTATCCTGAATCCTTGACCTAATTCCACTCCTTTGATCAAAACCGAAATGTTTGGTCGCGCCCCTTCTGCATCGAACAAGAAATTCAAATTTTTCGGCATCAATAATACAGAGTTCGCATTATTGATGCATACATGTCAACAAAAAAAAAAAAAAAGATACACATAAATAATTTATCGAATTGTTAATTATTCCACATTTCGGCTTTGAATTTGTTTGTCTTATAGGATTCGCGGTTCCATTAATATCCAAAAATTTGACCTAATTCGAACACGCCTCTTGTTTTTTTTTTTTTTTTTCATTGTTCATCCCCCACCCCCTCGCACACACAGACATATATATATATCCTTGTGCATTTCAAATTTTTAATCCGAAATCGAAGAAAACAAATGAATAATTATCAAATTTCATTCTTAGCGTCGGCATCATCATTTCTTATATCTCAAAAGCTCTCATCCGCTTCTTGCGCTGCAATGGTGAGAGGCACATCGTACACGTGCTCAACACGTGAAGACCCCGGACGCTGCACACTCTAAATTTTTGAATATTACAAAAAATTTTTTTTTTTTTTTTTTTCGAATATATAAATGTTTACCTCATCCGAAAAAGACTCAACAACCGCAGGACGCGGTCCAACAACAAGCGACGGCGGCGGCACACTGAGTGGCGAAGGGTTGCCACTGGCCGCAGAAAAACGAAGTGTCTGCATCCCTTAAAGATTGAAATCATTAATTGAAAATTCTACTTAATTGTATTGATACTTACGTCGGCGGTTGCGGAGGAGCACCTCTTTTCGGATTGCTCGGTTCGCCAGAACATGGCGTAACTTGGAGCCCACAAGCACTGCCTAAAAAGATGAAGTATATATCTGTTATTTTTTCTTTTAAACAAAAAGACCTGAGCAATGAAAATTGCCGCTACCATCAGCGTGCAAACCAACAGCAGCATGGAGAACATTGTTGAAGTGGCGCAAATAGTCTGAGCAGCCGGCGTTGTCGCATCAATTGATGGGACAAAAATTGTTGTTGATGTTTGCAAACCTTCACGCAGAAACTGTGTGAAATTGGAAATGCTGCTGTGCAGGCATAGAATGGGCTTAGAATAAAGGAGGGGGCGCAAGCATTGTAGTCCCTCATCGCAGTCTGGGCAGCTGAAGCGAATCCACTCCATTTTTTTTTAGGACAGTAAAGAATGATGAATGGCCTATGGCCAAGCATTGGTCACTCCCCCCCCCCCCTCTTGTCCATCGTTAATCCTTTCTTTCACATCCAAAAGAATGTTTTTTTTTTTGTTTTGTTTTTTTCACACTTAGCCCCACCATCGGGGCCGGTCAAAAAAGCAGATTAATATCAATTCGACACACAAATGGTATGGTGAAGTAGAGAACATAGGGTAGAAGAAACAAGATTAACTAGCGACGCAGATGATTTGGGCGACTTTTCTTTAATCCATCAATTTATTAGTATGATTTTGTGTTTATTATTTCGTCGTCCTCCCCCCCCCCCCCACTGCCGATGACTTAATAGATATCCCTCAACAGGCACTCTCCTCTCAATTCCTAAGCATTCCTCTCCCCTCCCACCCACTCCTTCGGTCCACAGTGCGCTCAAAAGGCACTGGGTAGCGCTGAAATGTCCCCCCCCCCTATTAATCACTCTCAGTTCTCCCTCCTCTTGAAATCCATTTCAACGCTGCCCGAAGGCACACCCCCTCTCCACCCACATCCGTGTCTTGGGCGATGGTTCTTGCGGTAAATCACCCCTTTTATAGGTGTCGGACCCCCGCCCTAACTTTTTAATAGGTGTCGGTCCCCCTCCCTAACTTTCTATAGGTATCGGCCCGTGCGGTAAAAAACCGCGAGGCGGCAAAGATCAAAAGGCGAAGGCACCCTACCCCCTATAGGTGTCGACCCGCGCGGTAAAAAACCGCGAGGCGGCAAAGATCAAAGGGCCAAAGGTGTGAAAATAGTAATTAATCATTTTCACACCTTGCTATAAAACATGTATACTAACTACTGGTACTCTATTCCGGCAGCTGATTTTACAAAATTCAAAAATTTGCTCTCAACTTTTTTTGTAAAAGAATTTACCTCCGACCCTGAATATTTGCGACATAAATCTATTTTGATCAGCCCTTACATGGTCCGTGAAAATGGGATCCGATGTATCCGAACAGTGAGTATCACATAACTAAATTAAATGTTTTTGTCTTTTCGCATTAGATTCAGCGCCCTGGAGAAGGTATAGTAACACTCCCGGGCTCTGTTCACTTCGGGTTTTCGACGGTAAAACCCAAAGGTTGGTATTCATATCGAGCATATTTAGGGGCTGAATTGTGCCGTCGCGTATAACGCGGGTCCCCCCTCGTGGATACCATATGGAATTGATTCAAAGCCGTGCTCCGCTACTTTTTCTTATGCGCATATCGAGGCTTTTGAGTTGGCTAAGCTCTATGCTGTGAAATGTGAAAACGGCAACATCTCCCGTGCAGAGGAATTGTGGAGCTGTACGAGTCGTAATTGTAGAGCATCAACAACATTTAATCTCTCTACACAATTATATACAAATAACAGCCCGCCTCATCATTTTAATTTTTTTTTCTTTTTCATCACGCTTTATACTTTATTGTTCTTTATTTGAAACTAATTTAAATCATAATCAGTACCCGTTATAGACTGCACTATGTGGCCAGAAATTGATAGGAAATCAATTGACCACAAAGTGAATGATCATTGTTTCATTCTAATTTGACTAATGTATTCCTTCTGAATAGATAAATTGGATTTTTTTAATTTTATTAAAATAAAATAATATTATTTTAATAAATAATTTTTGTTATGTTCCCCATTTTCGGCGTAAAAAATTAAATTTCAAAGTTCAAAGACTCAGAGAAACAAAACAACTAAAATTTACTAATCTTTTTATTGATATAATTTTTTTTTAAATTTATTTATTAGATTATTTAATATCATGTTCAAATGTGAATCGGATGGCAGAAGCTTATGGACAAAGCAGGGCGGCGCTCAGGATTCGGCGCCAATCGTCGACGACTTTTCTGTTGTTAATATAAATTCATAAAAGGTTATTCATATTCAACCCAATTGAAAGTATGAACTGCTTTCTTTAATTCATTAGTGAAGAAATAAAATTTTATCTTTTTTAAAAGAAGTCGACAAAACCATCTTTCTTTTTCAATTTTCATTAATTAGAAAAAGCTAAATTAATATTTCAAAGAAAAATTGAAAAATTTCATTAAAAAATTAATATTTTTAGTTTTTAATTGCTAAGAGCACGTTCAATAAGTGCATTAAGAAAATTTAAAGCGACAAATTTGATAAATATACCCAAATTAAGAAACATAAACTAAATACATTTTTATCCTTTTTTCTTTGATATAAAAATAGCCAATTTAAATACAAGTAACATGAAGCTCTTTCGCGAAAATTGTTTTGTCCTTTTGTCCCGCTTACCCTAAAAGGTGTTTTATTAAGACAATTTATCCTTGTCCCTTCTCCTCCTCTTTTTAATTTTATTAAAATAGTAAAGTCCTTACCCGAATAAAACAGTAAATGTTTCTTTCATTCTGTTATTTTGAGGCTTTGGTTCCTAAATATCATGTGGACATGAAATAAAAGATAAATATATTTATAGGATAAAATTTTCAATTAATATTGTATAGAAACATTTAAATGGGCCTAGAAGATATAATGGCAAAAAAAAAATTATAAAATTAAAAAATAACATATGTATAAATAAATAAAATTCTCTTTTTTTGGCAATAGAAAACATAAAAAACCCAAAAAAAAAAAATACCAATTAAATCCAAATGAAAACTTATAACAAAAAATATGATTTATTAATTGTGAGATTAAAAAAGGACATATAAAAATAAAAATAAATACTTTGAAAATATACAAATACAAACATAAAAAAATCATTGAAACGACGAAGCCCAACTCCAAACCCGCGAATTTTCCACAATGGCTGTTATTTGCCACCAATTTGGCTTTGTAAGCATATGAAAGGTAAAACATTCGATTTTGCAATAGCAGATAACAATTAATAAAAAAATATATATATATATAATTACCCGAAAATACGAAAGAATAAATTTTAATCAGTTGGCTGTGGAATGAATGCCTCTTTGTGGTGCTGACGATGATCGGATTAGGTGCCTGTTCAAAAAATTGTCAACCCTTAAAAAAGAGTTGTAATCAATGTAATTATACCAATCAAATTAAATGAGTTTAATAAAAAAGATTTTTCTATAATTTAATGCAAAAGAATGCTAAATAAAAACCCCGAAAAAAACTTAATAACCACGGGAATGGCGGTTGTTCCGCCCATCTTAGGGGGACGGACATGAATGGTCCGGTTCCTCTTTGAGAGGTCTCAATAAATACATTTGCTTTTATTAGAAAGCATTAGAACCCATAAATAAAAACTTATAATCTCATTTTTTTTAATTTAAAGAATGTAATCCCAGTCAAAAAAGGATATAAAAATTATACACCAAAGAAGAAAAAAAGCAGGATTGAGGCAAAGTCCAGAAAGAATTTACTTGAACACCAACATTGACTACTGTTATGTACCATATATTTACGAAATAAATTATTTTTTTTAAGAATTTTTTTCTTTTTTTTTTATAAATAAAAGTAAAGAATACAATCAATAAACAACACGTCAATAGGTTTTTTAAAGCGATTAATTTGATAAATTATGCCAAAATAATGGTAAAATAAAAATTAATAACTTTTACCCATTTCTTTTACATAAAAATAAAAAAATTATTCAGAAAATTGCTTCAAAGCTACCAAACTTTCTAATTCTTGAGTGTTTTCTTTTAGCCCGCATATTTTCATAAAATTTCTTTAAAGTAAAAAGAAGTTAGAATAATTGAAAAAACAGGGTTTTTGAGTTCTTTTGGCCATAATTATTTGAAATTAAAATAATTTTCTGAAATTTTACAGGCTAATATAAACATTTAAGGCTATCCAAATATCAGGAATGAAATTTGATAGCTTTGGAGCAAAATAATGAATTTTGTTAGAATTTTTTTATTTGATGGTTTTAGGTCGCAAAATAATGAATTTTGTTAGATTTTTTTTATTTGATGGTTTTAACGTCATAGTCCAATTAAATCGTTAACCCGTGATAAACTAATAATTTATCAACAATCAAAATGACTCATAACGATTCGGACCAAAAATTATTAAAGACGAAAATGATTTATAACTTTAACAACACAAAACCAGTTTTGTGGTATTAAATATTGGCAACTTGAAATAAAATTAAATTAAAATGCTTTTCAATTTTTACAAAGAATGAAAATAAAAATTAAATTTAATAAAATACTAACATTAAAAAAAATAATAATTAAGTTAATTAATTAATTAATAGTCAACCACTATAATAAACCCCAATGCATTTTTTTCTAAATATAAAATTCCCATTTGGAAATATTTTTATTCTGTTTTGTTGTAAAAAATTTTGATGAAAAATCATTATGGAGGTTTTCATCTGAAACAATGAATGTTTTTTTTTCATTTCAAAGAATATTTTTTCATTTTTTATTTTTTATAAAAGATTTTTGAAAAAAGAAAGAAATATAATAAAAAATAACATTTATAGACCTAAGTCAAAGTCAAAAAGAATAAAAAAGAAAGTACCTATTGAAAGAATATTTATTAAAAACTAAATGGCTCTTTCGCTCATTTCGCCTTGTGCCAAATCACACAATCTATCAAATAAAAGGCAAATATTTGGATTGCATCCGTGACTCACCAACATGTTAATTTGTGTGACTTAAAAATTGCATAATATCATATACCTTGTGATTTAAAGAATTTTTTTTAAAAGAAATAATTATGTATCGGACTAAAAGTCAGAATAAAGGATTTTTTTACAACTGATTTCATCGGGCAAGTTAATATTAAATTATTCAATAAATATTTAAATTTTTTAATAATTTTTTTATTCAAGCATCAACAAAGACAAAGCGATTAACGCATATGAATAGGGGCGACATATTGCCAGAGCTTTTTTTTTTGCGTAGTTGAGTGAGGAGATAATGTTTTGCAATGATCGTTAGTTTTGGGGTTTTTAAGTGAAATTATTTCTTGTCTCCGAAGGTTTCCTTACAATAAAACTTAGCAGCACTTAATTTGAATGTTTCTGCTGTCGCGATATTTCATTTTGGCAGCTTGTATTTTGTTTAAATGTTGAATTTTGTAAATTGTTTTATATATTTTAAGTTAGATTTTAAATAAAAGAAATTTATATTACGGCACATGTAGCAGGTAAGCCGATAATCATTGTGGGTTCATTTAGTTGCCTTTTTGGAAGTGTTTGGAAGCAAAAAATGAGAAATTTTATCGTATGTATTTATTGTTTTATGATGCATAGAAATATTTTGTGGCTTATTAAAAAACAATTATGTTCATTTTTTTTATGTTAATCCGTTTTTTTCATTTATATTTTTTTTTTGTAATTACACGATTTTTTAAACAATTGCTTTGTTCTGAAAATTTAAATTTATCCTGCCTGAAAATAGGATGAAAACCCTTATTTAACTATTTAAAAATCCTTTTTGTTTTCTTCATTTAATTTTTTATTCAAAAAATGTTTAAATTATGTTTGGTGTAAACCTAATGAAAAATAGGCAAAATTATAATGAACTATGTTCGGCCAAAAGCAAAAATTTAGCTGATATTTAATTAAAAGCGTTAACATTTATATATTTTCTGAAAGATTTTGTATGCATTTTTTCATTTCTATCTGGTTTGGGTTTTGGTTTTTATTTTGCTCTTTTTGTTATGGCTTTTTGGTTTATGATATTGTTTTTCGATTTTGGTTTTGGTGTTGGTTTAGGTCTAGTTTTCGTTTTGTTTTTGCTATTTGTTTTGGTTGGGATTTGTTTTCTGGGGTTTGTTTTGATCTCATTTGGATTTGGGTTTGATTTTTTTTTGGTTTGGCTTTAGTTTTGGTGGTTTTGGTTTTATTTTTAGTTTTGTTTTATGTGATTTGTCTTGGTTTGGAGTTAGTTTTTGGTTTGGGTTTTGGTTATAGTTTTTTATTTTATCTTTTATCTAGATTTAACAGTATTTGAATTTGCTGAATTAATTATTTTTTGGTTTTATGCGGAAAACACAAGAGCTTATAAACGTGAAGAGTGCAATGATTTTTTCCTAATTATTGACAACTCCTCTTGACCAGAGGTCGCCGAAACGGTGCTATGCCGTTAGTCAAAAGCTATGATAATGGGTATTACTCAAAAACTATCAAAATAAAGATTTTTAACAAAAAACTATTATAATTTTGCAGCAAAGCTACCATTATTCATAATTTTACATATCTTTTCGCCATTTATTTCCATTACTAAAATAACTTGCCACTTCAATTATCGATTTTTTCCGATCCCTTTATCAAATTTTGAAAAATTCAAAAACTTGCAGGGGGCTCGAACCTCGAGGAGAGGTGAATCGTGACACGTTAACCACTAGGCTAAATGTCTGTTGGAAGAAAAAGAATAAATGTTAACCATGTAGTGAAATTTTTTTCCTTGCGGACCCCTCCCCCGGGCGGCGGCGGCGGCGGACCCCTCCCCCGGGCGGCGGCGGCGGCGGACCCCTCCCCCGGGCGGCGGCGGCGGCGGACCCCTCCCCCGGGCGGCGGACCCCTCCCCCGGGCGGCGGCGGCGGCGGACCCCTCCCCCGGGCGGCGGCGGCGGCGGACCCCTCCCCCGGTCGGCGGCGGCGGCGGACCCCTCCCCCGGTCGGCGGCGGCGGCGGGCCCCTCCCCCGGGCGGCGGCGGCGGACCCCTCCCCCTTATTTTATTGTTATTTGTTAATCTGAATTATATTATTATTATTATTTTTTTTTAATTTAACAAAAAAGAAAAATATTTTAATTGTTTTTATTATATTTTTTTTCAATACATTTTTTTTTATTACTGATTAAGAACTTTTTTTTTTTAAATTTTCTTCAACATGTGAAATTTAATTTTTTACATTGAGTAATTCAATTAATGTTAATTATTATTATTTTATTTTTTTTTAATTAACGTAAATATTTCTTTTTTTTATATTATTATTTATTAAGAAATAATTTTTTATTTTGTTGAGCTTGTCGTTGAGATTTAATTTCTTCCACCTTGGCTCGGATTTGAACTTGGTAAAAAAGATGGAGGTCGGCACCAGAAACATTATTTTTACCGGTTTCGCTACCCCTTCCATCCTATGTTGGTCCAAAAAATATTGGTGATTTCCTGGGTAGATTTTTCATCTCTTGCATCATGCTTTCTGCTTCTCTCGTTGATAAGTGACCACGCCTTTTTAGGAATCGAATTATAGTGAACTAACAAAGTAGAAAAACGGGAAAAGCAATTAAATAATGAGAAAAAAGTAAAATGTTAAGGAAAAATTCATTTGGTTCTTCGGGTGGTTTTAAAATTTGGATGAGGGGTTTTGTTGTATTATTCATTTTATTAATAAATTAAAAAACATGGGTTTATTTATAATTTTTATCCGAGTTTTGAATCAGATACAATATGTCTATTATAATCAATCATTATCCTTTGATCAAATTCTCCCAAAACGATCATTTCAACGCCCCCTTTTGGGATTGGTGTATTGAATGTTGCCCGTATACTTGTTGTCCCGCTTCTCAGTAGCTCAAATCCGCAGCTATCGTCCAAGGTTGATGTCATTGGGATGACAAAAAAGGTCCATCCCTCTTTGAATTGGGCCATTGAAATGTCAAATGACCTTTCTGAGTTTGCCATTCCGAGTGACTCATACATGTCCACGAATGCTCTGACAAAATAATTGTGTGAAAAATTTAATTTATAGGGGACTACTGGGTAAACCATGCCTCCTGCATGTACTGAAATTTCGCGCAAGTCGAAAGATTCGAATTTAAATGGAGTCAATTTAAAATCACCGTTGAAGGCCAAATTCCCGACTAGCGCAACTGTGATGCGTCGTGGAATTGTTGCACTAAAAATATTGTACTCAAATTCGTAACGACCCTCACTGATGAATGAGGACTTAATTTCAGTTTTTCGAACTGCATATGTGGCTAGTTGTTTTTCAAGTTTTTTGTACAAATTCATGTTGAGAGAGGGCTGCACTTCAACCATTTTTGCATAAATTTTGACGTCATGAACTGCCAACCTATACTTGTTATTGTCGTTTGGTTTTAATGTTTGAATGAGAAAGGAATCTTTGCCTTATAAATTGTGAAGAGCAAATCCAAATTATTTAAAAGGTAAAGTTCCTGATTTCCCAAATCGAAATCGAGACGGGAGAGGAATTGCGCATTTTTCCCGCCTTTGAATCCTTGCATCGTTCTTTAAATCCCTCATCTGTTAAATCATTGTGGCTTACAGTATGATAATAACCAACAGAACCGAGGAAATTCTTTTTAGCGTTTATCGGAAAACTCAACTCATTGGTAATGTAATACTTGAAAGAATACAAATTTCCGCTATCGTAAACTTCAGTGTTTCCGACCGTAACTATTTTTTTAAACAAATTATTATTCACAATAATAAAGTTAAAAAATAACTTTATTTAATTAGTAACAATTAAAAATTTAAACATCGGTTCATTAATTTTATAAATTTAGCGTTATTGTCTATCATAAAGTGAAATATTAAAAAATTCTGGCGCCCAAATGTTACTGGCGCCCAAACTTTTGTGGCCCTTCAAGGGGTTAGGTTGTAACTCAGACTTACGCGAATTTTTGGCTAAAACCAATAAAAAGTCATAAAAAACGCCAAGATGGCAGAAAAATTGGCAAAATAGTAAAACAAAAAATTCAGATAAATCCTTTTTTCTAAGGAAATAAAGGCTCTTATACAGTTAACACCAGGGCAAGATTTTTCATTATTTTTGGTTTTTGAATGGGTCAAAAAGGATTTTTTTGAAATGAGGATTTGTGGATTTTGTCGTCTTTTGAGAAATTTGAGGTGTGATCTTTTGAAAAAAAGTGACCTAAGTACAAGAATTTGAAAAATTACGAAAATTTGGCATTATATTCGAAATTTTCTTCAAGCTCTTTAAATGATTGTTCTTATTTAAGCCAAGGTCCTTGTTTTGTTTTTGTTTCTTACTTTAAAGTAAAAAATTTAAAATGTATTTTTTAAAAATTTTTGAAGCAATTTCGCTATTATTTTTAAAAAAATTTTTTGAATATGTATATTTGTAAACGTGGCCTTCAAAATAGTAAAAAAACCAAAGAAATCAAAATAAATTTCAAAACGCAAATAAAAGAAAAGAAATTAATTTTTTAATTAATTAAGTAAACTTTTAACATCTCACTTTCAATAAATCATATGAATAAAAAAATATCAAGAATTTCACATCCCTGCGAAGAAAAGAAGCTTTTCCAAATTTTCCTGTGCAATTTTGATAAAATAAAATGAATAAAAATAAAACATTTATAAACCTAAGTCAAAAGCTAAAGGATAAGATTATCAATAAATAAAGAATCTATTGAAAGAATATTTCTTAAAAACTAAGTGGATCAATTTGCTTAGTTCGTCTTCTGCTAAATTGCCTAATATACCAATCAAAAAGATAAAAATAATAAGGATACTAAAACAAGAAATAATACAAAAAAATAAGGTAAATAAATATATATTGTAAGGATTAAATAAAATACTGTGAGGCTTAAATTAATTGAAAAGTAAAATGTTATAACACAAGATTTTGTAAATTCTATTTATTTTGAAAAAGTTCAAATTTTTTTATTATTAAGTATTGTGTCAAAATAAATATGTATAGAAATGATGTATCGGAATTTTCGACCGTCGATCAAATTGGTCAACCTCAGTGATTTGGTTGGGGTGGAGTAATCAGCCTCATGCTCCTTCCTTTCCAGTGCTGTTCGGGAGTCCCGGTCCCTGTCCCGAAAATCGGGATTTTCCCGTTTTTTTTTGGTCCCGGTCCCGAGTCCCGGTGTTTTAGTCCCGGTTTTCGGCACTTTTTTACACCCCTAAAGATTGACTTATGGACCAGAAAGTGTTAATGAAAGAATGAAAATTTTTAGTATGGATTATCTTTTGAAATAAAAATTATCGACAAGAATTCTTCAAATTTTATGTTTGATGATATTATTCTCGGCCAAGCTCGTTTCGGTCCCCACGTTTCGGCCCCGGGGTCGTTTCGGCCCCAAGTTAAAAATAGAAAAATAGTACCCAAATTTTTTTTCAAAACCAAATCTCCTAGTTTTTTTTTTTTTGAAAAACTAGGGGTTCAAAAATTTAGGTTAAGTTTTCAAAAAATCAGAGTGATTTTTTCCTTAGTATTTTGAAACCTTTTTTAAACTTGACACTACTCTTTTGAGGGTCGGGGTTGTTTCGGCCCCCACGTTTCGGCCCCCACGATTCGGCCCCGGGCATGTTTCGGCCCCGGGGTCGTTTCGGCCCCAAGCCAAAAAAAGCAAAAACAAAATAAAGTTGTCAAAAAAAAATTGTTTTTTTTTTCAAATAGAGGCTCCCTAAGCCTAGGCCTACGCAAGCCGAAGCTTAGGTTGGTGTTTTTTTCGAGGAATCCTTCAGGTTTGGTGTAATAGACAATTGATTTACCAGTACTTTAAAGAAACCTATGCGTAAAGTTCATTTTTTTGAAATTTTCAAAATTAGGTTAAGGTTATAAAAATTCAAAAAAAATTTTTTTTGATTTTCGAAAATTTTTTAAAATTTTTTTGAAAATCAAACTCTATTTTTTAAGTTTGAGGTAGTTTTTCAAAAAATAGGGTCAAGTTTAAAAAAGGTTTCAAAATACTAAGGAAAAAAATCACTCTGATTTTTTGAAAACTTACCCCTAAATCTTTGAACCCCTAGTTTTTCAAAAAAAAAAAACTAGGTTGATAAAAAATTTGGGTACTATTTTTCTATTTTTAGCTTGGGGCCGAAACGACCCCGGGGCCGAAAAACGGGGGCCGAAACGACCCCGGGGCCGAAACGTGGGGGCCGAAACATGGGGGCCGAAACGAGCCTGGCCCTCTTTTGAAAACCTACGCCAAACGCAAAAAATAGAGTTTGATTTTCAAAAAAAATATTAAAAAATTTTCGGAAATCAAAAAAAAATTTTTGAATTTTTTAACCTTAAAAAATTTCAAAAAATGCACTTTACGCATAGGTATCTTTAAAGTAATGGTAAATCAATTGTAATAAGCAAATTCATTAATCTGATTCATGGTACTTAACAATGGCACAGCTATCAGGTTTCGAGATAGCATCAATTGTTTCAAAATATTTAAATTCATATAAACAAGTTGCCTTTTTTGCACTCTTCCCCTTAAATATCGTATCCTTTCATCTTTCCTGTAGTTGTTCGGTATGCCCATCTCATCCATCACTTTTTGACTCAACACAATTGACACTATCAAACTGCGTAATGCCTTTCAAATTTTTCTGCACATAGTAAGGGCATACGGCATTCTCGAAAGCCATGTACAAGAAGTGAAATTATATCTAAGTCTTGCCATAACTTTACCCAAAAGCAGCCAAATTAAACAATCGTGGTATCCTTCGATAGCTATTTAATGGCTCTATTAGCATTGATACTCTATCAAAAAATTATAAATAAAAAACTAGAGACCGGTACAAAAATTACGGAAGCGCGAGTCGGGAGTTCAAAAAAAGCGGGACAGGACTCCTTAAAGGTAATCCGGCCTTTTTCCCGCTCCCGTACTTTATGTACAAAATTCAAGTGCAATTATTTGAGAAATTCTTTAAGAAAAAGACAAATGCGAATTTTTTAAGAAAAATTGAAGTAACAAATAAAAGGAAAAGAGAAATGCACGAAATTCAACCCGATTTCGAAGCTAAAATTGCAATTTTGGCATATGTCCATTCCTTTATTTATTTCTTCAATTTTTCCTTAACTAAAATGCCATAAATAAATTTATAATTTTAATTTCTTATTAATTTCTCAAAGAATTAAATAAAAGTAATTGATGCTTCACTAAATTTGGGGAACATCGTCGAAATTTTGGAAGAAAATTTCAGGGATTATTAAGGCAATTGAATTAAAAGTTTTTTAAATATCTTTTTCTATAAATAAAAGAAACCCATTTACTATTATTGCCAAGCAAATTGTCAATACTTGGCATACTATTTGATATTTTTCTTCAAAACTTAAATATTTATCGCTAAAATACACTCCGTTCACAAACCAGATCCAAATTTCAAATGAGCATTAAATTCAAAATAAATAAAACTTACCAAATAAAATTGCGCAGATTTGATTAATTGATTTTTTGAAAAAAAACCAATCGAAAAATTTGAATTCTCAAGTTTTTTGCCTGCAAATAAAATGAATGCAACAAGGAGAAAAAAAGGAGCGTGCACGGAGATTTGAACCTAAGTGTGCTCAAACAGGAGGCGTCATTACCGACTGCGCCATTTACACGACGCGAAAAGAGAATAATTATTTTCCCTATATTGTTTTTTTTTGGATTTTTTTAAGGAATATCAATTTAATTGTAAAACAAACAAATTTGTCTGTTTCAATCAAAAAGCATTCGTAAGAGCTAACGTTTTTTAAATTCTTATAAGCTATTTTTCGTTACAAACCGATTTCGAAGCTAAAATTGCAATTTTAGCATATGCCCATTCCTTTATTTAATTCTTCTATTTTTTCTTAACTAAAATGCCATAAATAAATTTATAATTTTATTTTCTTATTGATTTCTCAAAGAATTGAATAAAAACTTTCAATTGGTGCACAAAGAATTCAAAATTTTTAAAATAATCCAAGTTCAGAAGAATATTTTTTGAGAATTAAATTTTGTAAAATTATCGTTAAGAATTTACAAAAAAAAACATTGTAAAAAAAATTTAGACACCCAAAATAATGAAAAATACTTATTTTTTAAATTTAATAAAATAAGAAAGAAATAATAAAAACGACTTATTTATATAATTAAAATTTAACTTTAAATTATTTAATTCTTCAATTTTTTCTTAACTAAAATGCCATAAATAAATTTATAATTTTATTTTCTTATTGGTTTCTCAAAGAATTGAATAAAAATAATTGATGCTTCAACAGAATAACTTATGTAAAATAAATTTATAAAAAGAAAGAAAATATTTGGGCTAGTTTGTAAGGGCCTAATTTGTTCCAATTAGGGTTGCAACCGCGGCCTCTCGCAACCCAAGAATTTAGGATATTTTTCGGAGATATCACCTATCCCGGCGTTTCCAACCACGAAAAGCAGCGACACATGGCGGGGTTAACTCAGGGTTCCGATCTCAAAATTTTCGAAAAAAGAACATATAGTCCAAAAGATTTTGGGGTCAAAAAAAAGAACATTTTTGAAAAACGATATTATCAGTTGTACATCAATTTATTCAAGTAAAATGAGTATCAAATATTATATTTTTCATTATCCATAATCATTTTAAGCAATTTGGTACTGGAAATAAGCAAATAATACATTGCGTAGTAATTGTTAGCTGTCGGGTTTTTAAATGAGACATCAAATTTTTAATTTGAAAAAGGAAGAATAGGCGGTGCCGATAGGTGACGCCGTGAAAAAATTCTAAATTTGAGTGTGTTTTGGTAGCAAATCTTGATAAAAAAAAGACCAATTTTTGGGGATTTTTAAATTACGGTAGGCGCCACCGGGGAAAATTTTGAAAACTTGTAACCTATTTGTTAACAGATTTTCACCAAAAATGGTTAATTTTCGGGTTTTTGTAAAAAATTTCAAAGGATTGAATGTCCGGCGGTGCCGACAGGCGCCGCCGGGAAAAATTTTAAAAAATACTAAGAAATCGCATCAAAAATTATAAAAAAAAATAGTATTATTTTCTCTTTTTTTACCTCACAGTAAGAAAAAAAGAACAAAAAAAGGACAGTAGGCTGAAAAAAGAACATTTCTTTAAAAAAAGAACATATCGGAACCCTGGGTTAACTACACACATAGTTATTTCAATCATAGCAAATTCATTTAACTTTAATTTTGCCCGTCCCCCTCCATAAAAGCAGAGGGAAATAAAATCGCACCCTATCAAATATTTCTTTTTTCCTTTCCTTAATGATCACGGATGATTGAAGTACGGCACTTGCAATTGGTGCACAAAGAATGGGGGCTCAATTTTTGGAATTTCTCGAAAAGGCTGTTGAAATTAACAAGGCTTTTCAAGCATTGGCCTCGACATATGCATCACGTGTGCAGCCGATCTCTGATTTCAAAAAAAAATCGGAATTCCGAGGCCTAAAACTTCCTTCGGAAATCGGAATTCCGGTCATAAAAACATCGGTAAGGGTAAATCATTGCCTTCGAATATAAAGGTAAAATACGGCAATGAAACCAGCTAATACGCGTAAATGTCGAGCATTGGACATTACGAACAATAGGTTTTAGTCTCCCGTTTTTGGCCATAAAAACGAAAAAAAGGAAACCGTGAGGCCCCAGCTTTGAGCTATGCCTGTTTTAAGGTCCCCAAATTTCGGTACGATTTTTCGCCATCAATTGTTGTGTCGATTAGGCACTTTATTATTTTTTTAAATTTTTCATTTTAATATTCAGTAAACCCGGCTAAGAAACGGGACGTGAAAATTGAATAAACGCAAAAACATTTACCAGTAAACTAAGGCGAAAATTAGAAGTGAAAATAATTTATAAAATCCATATTCATACCTTTTTAATAAAATATGCCACTGTCAACGCAGGCAGTGCAATGTGTTTCAATTGTGAATCAACAAACTGTTGAACACCGTCCATTGCAGCAAAAAACATTTGTTTTTTACTTTTGCATTTTAATTTAAAATTAATGAAAAATATTTAATTACATTTTTTTAAAAATTGTGTATAAAATTTAATGGAATAAATACTGATAGAAAAAATAATTTGAAAAGGTTAGGATAGAGCTTTTAAAACACAAAACAAGTGATCAACAACACATGATGCAAAAGATTCGGCACTTATTTCTGGCACCAGAACAAGAGTTGCGGCACTGAGATAGGTTTAGTCTCCAGCATCAACGGGTCACGCACAAAAGTGGAATCTAATTTTTAAATTAAAGCGAATTTTTAGCAGCAAATAATTCTATATATATATATATATATTCGAGTTTTAGCACCTAAAAACGAGGAGCTAATTTATAATACTCCAAAATTTTCTTGAAACACTACTAATAGAAAATAAAGTTTTCTTCTTTATAAAGCACCAATTTTCAATGGAAATTTTATCATACATTTTATTTGCAGGCAAAAAACTTAAGAATTCAAATTTTTCGATTGGTTTTTTTTTTCAAAAACTCAATTAATCAAATCTGCGCATTTTTATAATTTTTTTATTTTGAATTTAATGCTCATTTGAAATTTGGATCTGGTTTGTAAACGAATTGTAATTGTAAATGTGTATTTTAGCGATAAATATTTAAGATTTGAAGAAAATTTCGAATATAATGCCAAATTTTCGTAATTTTTCAAATTCTTGTACTTAGGTCACTTTTTTTTCAAAAGATCACACCTCAAATTTCTCAAAAGACGACAAAATCCACAAATCCTCATTTTCAAAAAAATCCTTTTTGACCCATTCAAAAACCAAAAATAAGGAAAAATCCTCAGATCTCAATGCCCTGGTGTTAACTATAAGAGCCTTTATTTCCTTAGAAAAAAGGATTTATCTGAATTTTTTGTTTTACTATTTTGCCAATTTTTCTGCCATCTTGGGACTTTTTATTGGTTTTAGCCAAAATTCGCGTAAGTCTGAGTTACAACCTAACCCCTTGAAGGGTCACAAAAGTTTGGGCGCCAATAACATTTGGGCGCCAGTAATATTTCACTTTATGATAGACAATAACGCTAAATTTATAAATTTAATAACTAAAAAAAAAAGCTTCCTAAGGATCGTCTTTCTAAATTCAAGTTACCACATATCGTCTATCTTTTCTGAAAACGGATTTCTTAAACATTTGAAGTGCGCCTTCATCGTCTTTTTCGGTTGGATTGTCTTTGACTCCAATTGTTTATAAATCGCCAAATTAGTCAGTTTCTTTTACTTCATTTTTCTATTACCATTGCTGTTAGTGGGCATAAATTTTGTCCAGCTCCTTTTAATTTACTACCGCAACATTGGAGTATCTTTCCGAATGGTAATAATTCGAGACTTCCTTCGCTTATTTTTTGTGGTTTTTTTCTTCATTAAATCATCGGTGATTAATGAAACCTGATTTCCGCTGTCAAAAAAGACAAGAACAGTAATATAGTTTTTTTTATGTTATTTTTGTAAATTTATGGCGTAATGTTATTTTCGTATGACTTATGTTCTTACAAATTTTATTTTCTTCATGCCGTACACCGTTAATTGGCATAAAACGTGCCAAAAATGACAACGAATTCCATTGCATTCCTTACAATGAATACCAATGCGTCTCTACATTTGCTGCCCGACTTTTGCGCCCCAGACATTTGCGCCCGACAGTTGCACCCCGAAATTTGCGCCTGCACATTTTCGCCTTCACATTTGCGCCTACACACTTGCGCCAAAAATTAATGTTTAGTTAAAGTAGATTAATTCCATTTTATTTGGAATATATTAAAAGGAAAATCAAAAAATAACTCTGTTTCCAGACGCAATTGCGAAAAGATAGCAGATTTTGAGTCCTCATCAAACATAATATATCACTAACTATTTTTTTATTTAATTGAATGAAATTAAGCGCAACAAATGTTTTTTTTTTTTTTTACTTTTTTACATAAACCGAAAACCGGAGGTCAGATAAGCGGCGGCATAACCGAAGACCGGGACTCCGGTTTAAAATAGGCCGCGACCTACCTTAATAATAAAAATCGTCAATTTTTAAAGCTTAAGCAATTTCAATAACATATTGGTCTTTTTATCTACCCAAAACAGCTTATGAATAAAACTAACAACAAAAAATATTAATTAATTTCTTTTAATGTTTTTAAGCTTTATTCTTAATTTGAATAATTTTTTTCTTAATTTTCTTATTTTTTACTAAACTTTTAAGAGATTAAATAAGTTTTTTATTTTGAGATGCAACGCTAATTTTTTTTTTGTTGGTATTTTCAACTAATAATTTAGCTTTTTTTATCTGATTTTTTGATCAAATTTAATTTTTAAGTTTTTCGAGTAAAATTTTTAATTAATTTCTTCTTTTCGTTGAGCTAGTGTTGACAGTTTCATAATACGCCGTTTATTTTCTCGAGATTTAATTTGCAATGGGTTATTTTTGAAATTTAATCAAGTCTTCGTCATCCTTTGCTGCTGTTTTTTTTAGTTAGTAAAAATAAGAGAAGACTTTAGTCATATTTTTGATTGCCACTTTTTTAAGCGAAATGCAAAAATATGGGAACCGCCCGGTTCGCCGCGGACGGTTCGCCGCCAGCCCACTTTCGGACGCCATAACTTTTTTCTTAGGCAACCAAATTCTTTAAACTTAGTGTCTTTCGAAAGCCCATTATAAGCTCTATTAACTCTCCAAATTAAAAAAAAATTAATTACCTATAAAAAAGTTATGAATTAAAATACACCAAAATTCTGACTTTTTAGCGTTCTTCAAGTTGTAACTTTTTTAAGAGTTAGTCGATCGCTTTGAAATAACTTATTCATACTTTCTAAACACTTAAAGCTTTCGAATGATAGCCAATTTGTAAAATTTGGTTCGCAAAGAAAAAAGTTACAAAATCCTAAACGAGTCTGGCGGCGAACTGGCCGCGGCGAACCGACCCCGACCCAAAAATATTACATAGAATATTTAGAAAACTACAAAATATAAAAAAGGTTTAGAAATTTTCTCTATAACTCAAACAATTTAAAAATGTGTTTTTTGTACTTTGTCCTGAATACGCAGTAAAAAATAGTGTTTCCATAAAAAACAAGCTAATATTACCAGTCTTTATGTAATACCAATATTACTTTTTTGTTGTTTTTGAGAAAAAGTAGGACAAGTTTTCAGAATCTATAAAAGTGACTAAATAGAAGAAACCCCAAGCCCGGGTAAAAATTTATATTTTTCAGTAAATTACTCTTTTGCAATTTAAAATTTTAACATTTTTGGACGAAAGCTGTTAATTATTTCACTGAATTTTAGAAAAAATCCCTCGGCGGCGCGCCAGTTTCTCACCGGCTGACTTTTCGGTCTTCGAAATAAAATTTGGTCTATTTTTTTGTTGAATATCCTTATTGAGCCGAATGTCAATTTTGACACCGATGTTCTTATTACGGAAAATTTTGATACAAACTCTATTTTGTTTTTTCGGATACAAACTCCGAATTAAGAATATTTGTTTTTTCTTACCTAAAATGGATGCTTTTATATTTGTGTAAAAATAGGAAAAAATATAAAAATGGCAAATAAAAATAAGAAATTAGGAAAATAGTGTGAAGATATACTGAAAATTATTAGTTTCAATTTTAAACACACCTTAAAAATAAAAACTTACTGTGGAAATAATCGTTTTGTTGGTAAGAGAGAATGGCAGCCAAATGAGAAGGGGCAGAAAATGGCGGGCAGAAAACTGAAGTTTTTCGTTTGCCTTTCCATCAGGGGCCAGAGAAAAATCAATTGAAATGTTTGGGTTGGGCGACGCCACCCACCCACAACAGATTTAAGAAATATTAATTTTGTGAACTTTCATAGAAATTATTGGTTTGAAATGCAAGAAATTTATTTGAAAACCAACTTAAAAAATAACTCAGACGATGGGAATCTATTTATCAAATTTTTCTTTTTCCTTAATTTCCTTATTTATGTACCGATTCCGGGGTTATGGCATAGAAATGCTAGTTACATTTCCTTGTCTGAATTTTTCTTTCTCCCAAATTCTTTCTCTAATATTTTTAAAATTGAATTTCTCTTTTGAAAATGATAATAAAATGTTGTTACAAATGCCGTTTAGTTTATGGTGTGAAATATTCCTTTTTGCAAGAAATTCTTTAAAAATAATTTTAAATGTTTATTTCTTACCTTTTTTAATTCACTTTCTAAATTCAAAATCATTATAAAAAAATTTGTGATTTTAGTCAACTATTTTGCAAATTTCAATATTATCCATAAAATTATTTGCCAATTAACGAGTGAAGTCTTTGAAATCGTATTTTTTTTTGTTAAACTCATGCAAAGTTGACATCCTATATTGTATGAAATATTTTGCTAAGCTGAGCTAAATTTTTTATTATTAATAATTATTTATTTTATACTTATTAACATTGTAATTTTTATTAAACTCTCCAGTCAAACCCTCGAGTCGATAAAAAGCATGGCATCTTTGGCCGTGTCTATCCGATGTAGTGAACATGCCCATTATTTTTCAATATCTGCTATTTTTGTTTTGGAGAAATTTTATTAATGGTTTTTCAGTTGTGTCTGGAGTGATGAACGAATAAAATAATTTTAAATTTTTAAATAATTATAGTGTTATTGCTTTGGTATTAATTTTTTATTATTGTTTAGTCTAACTATTTGTTTTAATGGAAATATTTTTATTTTCAAGTCTTATGAAGTCCCGCCAAAACAAAGATTCACATTTTTTTCAACCTTTTGTACTCAAGATTGCGTCACTAGTCCAGAACCCGGTTAGTAACTAATTTTGCAGTCCGCGCTTCCTCAGAAAAATATTTTTATATAAAATTTTGAAAATAAAACTTAAAGTCAAACAAATATTATTTTAATATGCCCTTTTTTTCACTTTTTAATTTATATAATTGTTTTTTTTATTTTGTTTGTTTACATTAATCATTAAAAGAAGATTTCCCTGGAGCATAAAATATTAGAAAATTCTTTAAGGCGAGGCGAACTATTTTAAGAAATTCTTATTTTTAAAATTCTTGAATTTATAATGTATCTTGCATTTCATAATTTATTAATATGTTTTATCTTTCATATATTTGTCCTTTTCTTAGTTTAAATTTTTTATTTTATATTATTTATTTATATTTTGAGTTGATTAATTTAAATTTTTTTAAGAAAATGTTTTCGGCCTGAAAGTTTTTATTTCTTTTATTTAAATTTAAAACTAAAAAATTATGACATTTTCTTGAAGGTAGGGCTGGGCCGCTTCGTGGCCTCCTTGAATTCGAAATCGAGCGGTGTATTGCAAACGGAATTTTCATCAAAGCGTCCCGCAATTTTGGTTGGTGTTGAAATTTAAGATATTTAAGTCCCAAAGATTATTATAATATCTTTTTTATTTATAATTTTCAAATTTTTAATAATTTTTTAATTATTATCCTTATTTTCGTTTGATTTTTATGAAAAAATATTTGATTCTTTCTTAATTTTAATAAAATATATTTTCTGCATATTTTCGCCAACGGGATATTGGTCCCTGGAGGTTGATTAGTTTTTGGGTTCTTTGCAGCTTCGGACTATATCGGCACTTTGGTTAGATTAAAAAATTTTATATGTCGCGTTTTAGTTGCTTGGATTGAAATTCTTTATTATAATAAAGTAAATTTAATTTCTATCAAATTATTTTGAATTGCTTTTAGATAATAACCATATTATTTGAGGCTAGTTCAGAAAAGGCGTGTATCTAGCTGCAGAATAAGCAGGCTAAGGTATTTATTTATATCCGACTTTTTATGTTTTTTTTGGTATAGTGTCTTTGAATTTTTATTTAATTTTTTGGGAAAAAATATAAGGTTAAAATTTATTTGACATTTAATTTAAAAATCTCTTTTAAAATATTTTGCTCTACAGCCGTTGAATTGCACTTTACAATTTTTGCGCTTGCCTTTTTATAAAATATTTTTTTCTATTTAACTCATTGAAGCTGCTTATTTTGAATTAAGTGTTTATAATTAAATTGCATATTTTGGTTTTTTTACATAATACCCATCGGAGTTAGTTAAGAATGGTGCTGGTGCGTTTCTTAAATTGCCATTTTTACTAAATTGTTGACTAAATTTATTCATTGCTTTTCCCAGAAGCAACCAAATTTAACAAACCTAGTATTGAACAGCCTTTGAATCTCAATTAGCTTGACAAAATTTCAAACAATTTATTTAATTTTATTAAAAATGGGAAAAAAAAAAGTTGAAAAAAATTGCCATGACTCTTGAAAAAGAAAATGCAATTTTTGAATTTAGCAAAATAAATGAACAATTTAGTGTTAATAAGAGTTTTTAATTAAAATTAAATTGAAAAAAGCTTAATTTTTTTATTCTCCTCGAATTTTCCTAAAACGGCGCGGCGAATGCGCTGTTGTCGCTGAACTTGATCTATTGGGCGTTTAATTTGCTGCTTTGATGTGACAATTTTTTTTGTTTGAAATGGGGTCTTGCAATTTTTTTGATGTTTTAAGAAAAGCACTACCGTTTAAAAAAATTTTATTAGCGCCAATCGGCATCACCAGCCCTCGCCTTTTTGAATTTTAAAAAGTTTGAAAAGGAAAAAAAAAATACAATAAAGGATTGAAGTATCACGGAGAGTAAAAAATATAATCTTTATTTTTTTATAATTATTTAAATTAAAATTATTTGAATTTAGCAGGTAAATGCAATATGAAATTATTATGTTCAGTTGGTTTCTTAAATATTATTCTTATTAATATTATATATTTGAAAATTTGGATTTGCAATGCCAACATTTTTCGTGTCCTTATTAGTCCGTCTAAGATTTCGTTTCCATGGCCATTTTTCCAGTCAGAGATCTCTCCAATTTGTCTTTTTCCCAGCTGGATTATAAGATATTGTTTTTTTGCCTTCCAGGGAAAAGTTTTTATATCTGCTGAAGGTAAATTCATATTACTATTATTAAAAATTTATTTTGTTATTTATTTATTTTTACTTTATTTTTAAGTTTTATTTTTTCTAAAGAAAAAGTTCAGGAAGTTTTTTTTATGATTTTTTTAATTTTTATAATTTTAAGCTACATTCCGTCAACAAATCAAACCAAGTTTTCAAGATTTCCCCGCTCTCGCCTATCGGTACCATGGGCCCTCAATAGTTACTAGAGATTGTCAAACAAAATTTTTCCATTTTTTAAATTTTAGAATTCTAAGAACCCAAGCTCTTTTTTGAATTTAAGTAAAGCCATAAAACTTTATTATTTATTGAACTTTTCATTTTGAGTCAAAATTTGATAAAATTAATCAATGCCCAGTTTCATATTTGATTAGTTATTACAGCAACTTTTTCATACAAAAAATTCAGCCGACTCACATTCATTAGGAAAACCCTGTAATCTTATCTTATTTCAAAGCCCGACAGCTAAATTCTCATTTACTTAGATAAACTGATATACATAAATTGCATTCATATCCTTTGCCTCCTCCGACACGGCCAGTGAAAAAATCAATTCAATTAATTGGCTTGGGAGACGCTACCCCAAACAGATAAAAATTATTATTATTTTTTTATTCTTTCAAACAAAAATTATTTTGAAAAATCGTTAACAAAATGACCACATTAAAGCATCTTTTATTTCTTAACTAGCGCAGGTAGGCACGCTTCGCTCGCGCACGTTGCGCTAGTAAAACACAAAAACCAAAAATATAGATTCTACCTCTATATCCCTCTATTTATTCCTTCTTTATCTGCCTTTCTCCCTCTTCCTCCATCAGTCCTTTTTTTCGTCTCTCTCTCATTCTCCCGATATCTCTATCTCTCTCTCTTTTAATGAACTTCCATCTTCCGCTATCGCCCTCCGTATGCCTTTGTTCGTCGCTCTCTCTCCTCTTATTTTCCATTACTCTGTTTCTCTCTCCCTTCTCCATCTAGTTCCCTCTCTATCTCTTTCTTTTCTCTCATTTTCTTCCTCTCTCTCTTTCTCTTTCTCTTCCTCTACCGCTCTTTCTATCTCTTTTCCACTCTCTCTTTCTTTTTCTCGCTTTCTGTTATTTTTTACTTAATTATGTCTCCATTAGTCTTTCTTTTCGTCATCTATCTCTCTCTCTATTCCTCTTTCGATAATTGTATCTTTCTGTTGTTCGTTTCTCTTTATCGAGCCAAGGAAGCGTAAATAAAATCTTTTTATTATTTTTGTAAAATTTATTTAATTCTTTTTTGCTTAAAGTCGAATTTTTTTTTTGTTGTTTTTTTAAATAATTATGTCCTTTGTTTACGTATTTAATATTTTTTTTAATGATCATAAGATATTTTAGCTTGACACTGCTATGTTCTTTCTTTGTTTATTAGTTTATAAATTTATGGCAAGATATGTTGAATCAAATCCCTTAAGTTTAGGTCATTATGAGCTCCGTCGTGGATAAAATATAATTTTTATTTTTTTATGAAACCATTTAAACCTTTTATTTTTAAATAAATGTATTAAAAATGCTGAAATATAAAGTTTCTAATAATAAGTAATTTAACATCCAATTTCATTGTATTAAAAAATTTAAAAAAGAAATTATTGATTTTTCTAACTAATTTCTTCGAATATTATCGTCTAATCAAATAAAAGTCAATTGGAAATAAATTGCAAACAACAATTTTCCAAGAAATAAATAAAGGAATGAAACCAGAATCTTTGGCGAAAAGAATAAATATAATTATCACGTGAAAACGAAGACAATGCTTTTCACAAATAGGGAAGGGGGGGGGGCGAAACTTAAAAGGCACAAGGAATTTATTATAAAAAAAAATTAAATTATACTCAGAATAAAATAACTATCTTAGCAAATGAATTAAAGTGAAACAATCGGAGACGAACATTGAGCTACCATGGCATGAAATTCACATATTAATGCCACCAAGAATTTAAAATAATTTGGTTGAAAGCTAATAAATGGATTATTGAAATAATAAATTAAACAGATAAAAAAATTGTTCGGTTAAATAAATAAAATAATTTTTATACGAATCATTTGTTGTATTAAATAAATGGATTATTTAATAATCGCAAAATATTGAAATTAAAAAATAACCTAATGTTGGTGAGTGTGAAAAAATTAAAAAAACCTCATCGATTATATTGAAAGTCAACTCTTTAAGCATTTTGATTTTCTTTTCCGCTGTATTGTGCTTATTATCTTTAAAAGCAAAAACTCTCGTTAATGATGAAATTATATTATATTTTATAACGTAGAAAATAGTGAAAATATTGGAACATATAATAGACAAAGAAGCACTTTTGTATAAACCTACATTTCAAAAAATAAATAAAAAAATAAAAATATTGTAATGAATCAAATAAAAACACTTAAAGAAATTGTGTAAAAGCTAATTCTTTTGTAAAAAAAAACAAAACAATGTAATTCATAAACATTTCTTGTTTTTAAAAACATAAAAATAAATTGCATATGTTAAGTCGAATCCCGACTAAGAATTTAAAAATAGTATTAAACTTACTTTTGCGTTGTGATTAATATCCAATTTTCTAGAGATTAGCAAATATTTTTTACCATTTTTTAGATTTTACATTTCATAAGAACCAATACTTTTTTTTGGAATTAGAGTAAATCCATTAAAATTTATTATTTATTGAACTTTTCATTTTGCGTTCTTTAATTTGACAATGTTCATGGCAAAATATGCACCAAAATGGCAAAATATGCATTAAAATACGTACTAAAAACGGCCGAAATAGGCCCTAAAAAGGTCAAAAATATAAAAATTACAATTTCAGACCCAAATGACTATTTTTAAAATAAATGCAAAAATTAATAATTTTAAATATATAAAATATAAAAATTTCTCAAAAAATTCACTTTTTATTTTTTGTGTTTTATTTTTTTCAAAAGTTTTCAAACGTTTATTATTAGGGGATTCAAATTCTGAAATTAAAGCAAAAAATGCGAAATATGCTTGAAAATATGCACCAAAATGCCAAATATGCAACCAAATATGAGTATGCACGGTAACATGTGATTTCGTCAGTGTTAGTGAGTGATTTCGTTGTTTTTTGACTTTCTTATGGAGTGAAAACATTTAATTAATTAATTAAGGATTTAATAAATTAAAGAAACCGTTAAATTAAAATTTTGTAATTAAAAAAAGAAACCGTCACGCTTATTCAAAAAAATTCAGCCTTTACTGTTTACTTTGTTTGTTCATTTCCCAAGACTCGTCACCCATTTGGTATTATTAACTCGAGACTTCCCTCCATATTTTCTGCACTCCTTGAATTAGTCGATGTCCTTTGTCCGCTTTTCTGTCTGACAATCGAAGCGTGGGCATGAGCAGACCAGTTATAGCGGATCCAAGTATCTCTTCGAAGTAAAAGTTTTAAACAACTACGCAGTCGAATTTGTTTGTTGATGCTGACGGTTCAAATTACAGTTTAAGTCGAGTGACTACACAAAAAACATGTAACTGTCTTTATTTTAATTGCTTGTTATATTTTGCACTAGTCATATCTTTATTTTTAAAAATTCTTTCTCACTGACGAAATCACCGGGAACCGTATGTTACAATTGTTGCTTTAAATTATTTTTAGTCACTAGTAATCTCTTTCACTATCTCATTTTTTTAATTCTAACGTTCAAGGGATTCTTAAATTTTCTTTTAATTGTAAAATCTTAATTTAAAAATGTTGTCAAAGAATTTTTTGCTTATGGGCTAAAATTTATTACAAATACTATTAAAAAAATTTCAGAAGCTTATGTCGGCATACACAATAAGTTATTTTTACAGACATGGTCACGGACACGGACAATGCCCGTATACGGACGGATACGGATAATTTTCGTGAAATCGGACAGACACGGACGGACACGGATATGAAGGCCATATCCACGGATATCCGTGATATCCACCAGCCATTCACACTTGGGAGATTCATTAAATATTATAATTTGCGTGTTTGAATTTTTTTAAAAATAAAAATTTTTTCAAAAACTTGCCTCCTAAAATTATTATATTTTTTATCCAACTTTTGGTTTTCAGAAAAACACTTTCTATTTTTTTTTAATTATTTTTTTAATTTTTAGTAATTTGAGGATTTTTGTGAAAATTTAATGTGGCAAAGTATTTCATTATCTGATAATTAGAGACCGCAAAAAAAGGTACTAAAAATAGAAAAATAGGCAGAAAAATTTTCATTTTTAAGCAGTTTTTTAGGCAAAATCACATAGAAATAGAAAGACATTTTCTTTTTCACAGAATAAAAGCGAAATAAATTAAAATTTAATATATAAAAAACGTTAAAGTGTTTTTTTGAGAATCAAAATTTTTGATAACAAATTTAAATTTTGGGGCAAATTTTTTAGGAATTTTACACTATTAGGGGATCTACTTTCTAAAATATTTTAAAACCGATTTTTTGGGGTCTATTCATTTGAAAATTGGTTACCAAAGTCATTAAGTTAAAAATTTCCCAGGCGGCACCTATCGGCACCACGACCTTTCCTTTTTCAAAAATTAAAAATTTGACTGATTTCAAAAATAGATAGCTACAAAAGCTTGTTCCAAAAATTTATGTACGTTGCGCAATGATTGTCAAAAATGTTTTTATTTTTGCCCCCCCCCCAAACTCTTTTTTTAAGCATAATGTTCTTATTTTGAAATTTTGAGATGGGACGGATATGACCAAAAATTGGGACGGATTCCTCTCTTTTTTCATTCCTCTCTTTTTTCATTCCTCTCTTTTTTCATTCCTCTCTTTTTTCATTCCTCTCTTTTTTCATTCCTCTCTTTTTTCATTCCTCTCTTTTTTCATTCCTCTCTTTTTTCATCCAAAAAGTCAAATCAATATTCTCCAAATAATTTCCTCTCTGACTAAAAATATTACGCTTGTATTCAAATGACTCGCAAAAGGATTCGCTCTCAATTGGACGACGAATCGGATCCAATCCGAGCGGGGGAGCTTGCCGAAATTGCTAAAATGGTGGCTGAAATATTAAAGCCAACCATACAGGAGACAATCAGAACAGCGGTCGAGCAAATTCTAAAAGAAACCCGGAAGGCACCCCAGAACCCGGGAACGTCTGACAACATTCCTCAACCCCCTCGAATCCCCTGGGGCTGCCCAGCGCCAGCTGTCGACCCTTCATTTTACATTAAAATGGCGGGGTTCGGCACTGCCAATCCGCAAATGGTTCTCAACAAATCCAAGTCGGCAGTAATCGAAAAACTGCCGGAGGGAAACGACGACAACGCAGCAGTTCTTCAGCTCCTGCAGGAATGTGAACTTGATGACAAGTTGGACCCGGAAAAGCAAATCCATCGCCACCCTCTCACACCGCGGACATCGAATGGTCACCAGTCAAAGCCAAGGATTGTAAAAGTTCCTTTCGTCGACCAAAAGTCACGCGATGCCTTCCTTCGCAAATTACCGCAAGTGAAAAAACAAAAATCGATCTTTTGCCCTAATGTTTTTGTACGAAGAGATATGACCCCACCAGAATTGGATCTTTTATATTTTTTGCGAAATCAGGCCTATTCATTGAATTTGGCATCTGGCCTCTTTGAATATGTTGTGGTTGACCTCCAATTAAAGAGGTTAACCAACCCCAAACCGTTTAAGGCAAAAGAGCAACAACAGCAGAAATAGGGGTACGCGGGCAACCATAAAATCCCAAAAACAATTAAAAATACCAAAAGAGAGACAATAAACTGTGTTCTGATTAATGCTAGGTCCATTATAAATAAAATAGGTGATTTAAAAATGCTTATAGCTGAAAAAAAATATGAAATAATATTAATTACTGAAACATGGCTTGAACCCAATAGTAAAATATTTTCTGAATCTTACTTTTCTGAGCAATTTGAAGAAATTTCTGTTGCTAGAAATAGAAAAGGTGGCGGCTGTACTATACTTTTATCAAAAAAACTTCCGTATAAAATCTGTTTAACTGAATCAAAATTTCAAAATGAATTAATTAAAATTAAGCTATTTCTGTCGAGGATGTTTGAGATATTTTTGGTTTACCGTCCTCCAAATTGCACATTACAAAACACAAATAAAATCTTTAAATATATTTCTAACTCTATATCTTCAAATAATATAATAATTTGTGGAGATTTAAATTGCCGAAATATCGAATGGGATCTATTAGAGACAGACTGCCCTTTAGGGAAAGAATTAATTGATCTTATTGGCCAATTACAGGCTTATCAACATGTTAGAGAAAATACAAGAAAAGAAGCGATTCTCGATTTAATTATTTCTAATCCTAAAAACTTAGTTTCTGAAGTCCGTGTGGGGGAAAACTTTTCAACTTCTGACCATAATATGGTTAATTTCCATCTCAATGAACAAAACACAGAACAGCGGATAAAAGAAACAATTTTTCTAAGAAAATATAGTGATTCATCATTTAAGAAATTAATTCATGAACTGAATAGTTTAAAATTCTTTTCAAAATTATCGTATTGTTTTGGGATTGAAGATAAATATAATTTATTTATATATCTTTTATCTAGTGGGCTTAACAAATATTTTCCGCTAAGGCCTTTAAAAAAGATTATTAATGACAATTTTCCGGATAAAATAAAAGATTTAAAACGCAGAAAACTGCAATTGTATAGGAAAATGAAATTCATTCAGTCTAGTCACCTTAAAATAGAATACAAACTTATTTCGAGAGAATTAAATAGACAAATTAAATTATTTTACAATGAGAAAGAAACGAAAATTGTGTCAAAGGGAAATTCCGGTATTCACAGACATATTCGAAATAAATTGGGGCAGAATGCTTCGTTGCCTCCTCTTGTTAGCTCCAATGGAGTCATTGTCCATAAAAAAGCGGATAAATGTAATTTATTCGGCACTATTTTCCAAAAGGCTTTCCAGAAAAAGAAATTTATAATATGCAATGAAGCTATTTCTAATTCGGTCTATTTTTCAGATTTGAATTTTGATATTGTTTCTGTTAGTTCACTTTTGAAAATACTGCCACCCAGAAATTCCACTTCCCCTGATGGTATTCCATATATTTTTTATAAAAAATGTGCTGAATCAATTGCCCCGGTAATAACGGAATTATTCCGTATTATATTGGATAGCGGCCAAATACCATCTATATGGAAAGAATCTTTTATTATTCCACTCTATAAAAAGGGCGAAAGGACCAATCCTGAAAATTACCGCCCTGTTTCATTAACATGCACTCTATGTCGGATATTTGAAAAAATACTAGCAAAGCAATTAGTTGAATTTCTCAATAAAAAGAATTACTTTTCAGAAAATCAGTATGGGTTTATCAAATATAGATCGACTAACACCCAACTCCTTGTTTATCTGGATGACATTTATTCTGCAATCCAAAATGGTGATTTTGTTGATATAATATATATTGACTTTGCAAAAGCTTTTGATTCAGTTCCAATAGAATTGCTTTTATTAAAAATCAAAAAAATAGGCATAGGTGGTAAAGTATTAAATTTTTTAGCCAATTTTTTAGGGGGAAGATCATTCCGCGTTAAAATTGATAGCGCATTTTCTAATAAATTTGAGACCTTTACCGGAGTACCACAAGGAAGTGTTCTAGGCCCTATTTTATTTCTAATTTTTATTAATGATTTACCGGAATTTCTACCGAAAAATGTCAGCATTAAATTATATGCTGACGATGTGAAACTTTATGTTAGGCATAGGAATAATGATATACGGCAAAATTTAGATGAATCACTTATTTTACTTGAAAAATGGGCAGGGCTTAACGGGCTCGATATTTCGGCTGAAAAATGTTCAGCGTTTTACATTGGAAAAAATAATCATAAACTAAATTATTCCTTATTGGGAAAAATTATCCCGGAAAAAAAGTCCGTCAAAGATCTTGGAATTTTGATTGATCTAAGACTTTCATTTACGAAACACATTGAAAAAATAATACAAAAATCTTACTTTGTTATATTGCAAGTTTTTAGAGCACTGCAAACTAGGGATTTAAGAATCCTTATTCTGGCATATAAAAGCTATATACGGCCGCATTTAGAGTATGCTAGTGAAATATGGAACCCACAGAAGAAAGATCTTATATATAGGATTGAAAGAATCCAAAAATATTTTACAAGGATTGCCTTTAAAAGATGTGGATTAGTCCCAAAATCTTATGAACAAAGATTAGAAATATGTGGACTTAAAAAGTTAGAAATAAGGAGAACTGCTACAGATTTAGTCATGGTCCAAAAAATTCTCAGAGGATACACACACCTTAAG
Source organism: Heterodera filipjevi (assembly GCA_039877585.1). Lineage (NCBI taxonomy): Eukaryota > Metazoa > Nematoda > Chromadorea > Rhabditida > Heteroderidae > Heterodera > Heterodera filipjevi. The sequence continues at coordinate 7,367,946 of JBDPZO010000001.1, forward strand.
CAACTGAATTATTTCACAATAACAAACCGAAATAATAGAAAACCTCTTTTGCTTCGGCAAAAGAAATATAGCTCTAAAACAAAGAATAACTTTTTTAATAGAACTGTTTCTAACTGGAACAAACTGCCTAAAGAAGCAATGGAAATTCAGAAACACAAGATTTTCAGAAAATATGTCCTAGAAACACTAAATTGTTAATGCTGTTGTAGCTGTCTTAAATATTGGGTTCCTTTTGCATTTGATTATTTTATTTTCAATATATGCATATTTATGTACGATCCTGTGAACTTTATTTTATTTTACTTTGATTTGATTTGTTTTATTTTTTGCACCACTGTAAATGTACTTTTTAGTACCTTGTGGTTGCTCGATAAATAAATAAACCCAATTATGCAATAAAAAAAATGAAAAAAAACTACTATTATATCGAATACGAAATGAGTAAGAATTAATTAATAAGTTCCTAGTAAAATAATTTTAAATAAGAAAAAAAAAAGCATAATTATTACTTTTGGTTAACTTGAAATAAACGAAAATGAAGAGCGATCAAGTGCCCAAGAGTAGAAAAAAGGGCAAAATAATTAATCAAAAAAATTGGTTTATATTTAAAATATTTTTCAATTTTAATGCACAAAAAATAATTTTTAAATTTTAAATTCCAGATAAAATGAATTAATTAATAAAATGTTGTAGAAAGGAAAACATTTAACAACATTTAACTAAAAATTTAATCATAAAATGTTATATTTGAAAAAAATAAGAAAAAAATTTGTATTAAATTTCAAAAAAAAAAAAGAAGTTAACTCAAATGTTTAAAGGATGCTTTAGATGAAGAAAGGATGAACAACAAAATCTCTTATTTGGGATATCATGATGAACAAATAAAATAAAAAGAAAATAGAAAAATAAATTATAATAACAAAAAAATAAATAAAAGGAATAAAATAACTTTTATGAAAACGGAAAAATAACTAAAATAATATATTCAACTAAAAAAATATTAGATATTAAAAGAAGTTTAGTAATTGTAAAATGAACTTTGACCTTTTCAACAAAGAAAAATAATTGGGAGCATGCAATTTTGACAGCCAAACCCAAAAGCTGATATTATAATGTTGATTATAAAAAGTTATTATTTCTGAACAAAAATTATTGAGAACACTTAATGATAAATCCAACAAAAAATAATGCAATCATATGAAAGAAAAAAACGCACAATAAAGTAATAAAAAAAACTGAGAGGATAAATTTTTATTGTCAATTTATATTTATACTTGGATGGAAAAGACTTACCCCTGCCCGCCCGCAATTCATAAAGCTAATCTCTTTGTTACAACCAAATGGCAATGACGCGTGGTAATAAAAGGAAAAAATAATATATTAAAGAATCAAATGAATAATGATTGAGTTCTACATTTCAGTTTTATTTGAATCTGTGAATAAAAAGCTACAAAATAATACCTTTTTTAAACATAAAATTTTCGCAAAAAAAATAAGTCTAAAAACAATTAAAAAAAAAATTATTGAAACTACTCAGGCTGTTTTGAAACTTATTAAAACAGAAAATATTCTTAAATGTTTTTAAAATAATTATATAAAATTACGATTGTTGGTTTATCAGCTCAATATGTATTTGTGATCACTCAGAATTATTATGCTTCTAGGCGTATAATTTGCCGATATTTTTTTCGGCGTTAAAATATCTGTCATATTTTTGATTCATATATTTTTGGGTATTTTTCTGAAAATTTATAGGCATTACTTTTTTTAAAGGCATTCGCAAAATGAGTTTGTTTATTTACTAAAATTCCCCTAAATTCACCCAATTTTCATTAATTTTTGCTATTATTCAAAAGTGAAGGAAACTTGGGAACAGACTACCGGGATACTAAAGGGGAATAAGATGATTTTGCTTTATTTAGAAAATAAAACAAAAACTAATTATAAATACATTATTAAAAATGGAGAAATTTTCTGTAAATAAGAAAAAATAATAAAGATAAAAATATAAAAAGTATTATTTCCAAATAAAAAATTAAATAAAAGAATTTCCTTCTCAATGATTTAATAAAAAAAAAAAAATAATATCTTTATTAGAGCGAAAATTAAACCGGATAATCTTAAAAAGATAACCGAAATTAAATAGTAACTTTAAATATGAGCCCATTCTTTCAATGGCTAAAGTGAACTTTACATCTCAATAATGGACCATTACAAATTTTGCCTGATGAACGGTATAATAAAAAAGAAAAAATAACCAATTTTTCTATCAACTTGAAAAAAAGCCAAAGATAAGAAAATAAATGAAAGCAATTGCTTTAAGACGATAGAATTTAAATTTATGAAAGCTAAATTCTTTTGTAAAATTATAATTTTTTTATACAATAAAATAAGGTTTTAACATTTAATAAAGCAAATATTCTCTTGTCTTTGCATTGGTATAAAAGTGTGCTAATTTTGCTTAATGAAAATATTAAAATCCTCGAAACTAATCAAGTGATTTAAGTTTACCTTTTTAAATTACCATTTTTAGATTGTTTGAAATTTAATTAACGTCTCAAAAAATAAAGTATTCAAAATAATTTAAATATTTATTATAATTTTATTAATCCTTCAAATAAGAGCATATTCAAACGTCGAATCCCATGCAAAAACAAACTTAGTCAAATAAAACTTTTTAACGAAGAAAATAAGATTGCACCTAAAGTTATAAATAAATGGGAACTAAATAATAATAATATTTGCCTTAAAAGTTAAATTTCAAAAAATCACAAAACCAAACGCAGAATAACAATTCTTAATTTACGAGTCCTTAAATAAAAAAATAGGCAAATCTAAAAAAAAACGACGAAAGCAATAGCTTAATAAAAATTATATTTATTCATTTCAATAATTTATATGATAAAAAAAAATTTAAACAAAATTAGAAATCAAATTATTCAAAAGAATCAATGATACAGACACCTGAAAAATTTGAAAAAAAAGCCAAGACTTTGTTGAAATATAATTGGGCTTTTTGGTGGAGGCATAAAAATTATATTTTGTTATAATAGCGATAAAAAACAATTTAAATAAAATGTGAGATCTAACTTTTTGGAGTATAACTCCTTGGAAAAGCAATTTTTCTGTTGTAAGAATAAAATTTGAATTATTACTAAAATAAGAAATCAATTCTTGATGACTCAGTTTAAAAAATAATAATAATAAATTTACACATAAAATAATGGATCAGTTCGTCACTATACGTTTCGTCACTGACACTTTTTTATGTCTTAAAAACATGTTATAGGGGGTTTTCGGGGTCGCTGATCACGAATCTAACATCCATTTCGACCAATTCCGAACCCCGAACCCGGACTCGAACGAAAAATAAAAATCGAAAAATTTTAAATTTTGTTTTTTAGGCTAAATGGAGTATCAAATAGCCATCATACTTGTACTGTCGATTTTAACTTGTAAAGTCATTATTAATCAAAAATCCAAATTTTAAATTTTTCGATTTTTATTTTTTGTTTGAATTCGGGTCCGGGGTTCGGAATTGGTCAAAATGGATGTTAGATACGTGATAAGCGATCCCGAAAGCCCCCTAAAACATGTTTTTAAGACATAAAAAAGTGTCAGTGACGAAACGCACAGTGACGAACTTAATAAAAGCAATATTACAACAAAAAGGAACATTTTTTTTTAAGAATGTTTCAGCAATGCAAATGCAAAAGAAGAAAACGCAAATATTTCCATTTTTCAAAAGCAATTTTAACGCCAAGCTCAGAACATAATAAACAAGTAAAAAATTATTCGGTTATAAATAAAATAATTCCTATTCTTTAGTGGTATTAAATAAATGGAATTTGACGAAAAACTCGTTAACGATGAATATTAAAAATATTATTCTTAATCCTAGTTTTCACAACGCACGAAAACATAGTTCAAAGTGGTCAAGATTAAAAAAAAGAATAGGTAGAATGAAAAAAAAAAATTTAAACTTTATTATTATTAAGAGTAAAGAGTCCATAAAAATAATATTTATTAAAATTTGTTTATTTGCAGTATTAAGTTTATGAACACATTTTTATTGAGAAAAGTATGATTTCATTTATTAGTTAACCTTCAATCATTACTGCAAAAAAATAAAATAATCTAACGAAAAAATGTAAAAATATTTTCATAACCAAAATAAAGCATATGCAAAGTCGAATCCCGAGTAAGAATTTACAAATTTAAATATTTATTAAGCTTACTTTGCATTGGGTTTAAAGTTTCTAAAGATTAACAAACAAATTTTTATCTTTTTAGATTTTATATTTCTTAAGAGCCCATTCTCTTTTTTGGAATTAGAGTAAATCCATTAAGATTTATTATTTATTGAAGTTTTCATTTTGCTTTGTTTAATTTTACTAACGAGAAAAATTACTTACAATTTAAAACCCAATGACTATTTTTAAGCAAAGCAAAAATATTAATAAATTAATTTTAATTAAATATAATTATTTTCTCAAAAAATTGAAATCTTTTTATTTTTTTGGGATATTTTTTTTCAAAATTTTTAAATGTTTATTATTAGGGGGTTAAATTCCTGAAATTAAAAGCCAACAATGCGAAATAGGCTTGAAAATATGCACCAAATGCCAAATATTCAACCCAATATGTGGTACACAAAATAGGCTCCCGGACAATCCGACCGAAACGGGCAATCCGACAGTTGACAAATCGACAATAGTCAATCCGTACCAAATGCCTAAATAAGATGACCATTTTCGTACTCTAATCGCTTACAGAATGTCAGATCAAAATAAATGCATCAGAATAAGTGGTCACAAATACTGAAAAAATCCAATTTTTTTTTACAGGAACGTATTTTTTTAATTTGAGTTTACTGTCGGATTGTCTATTTATGTCTGTCCTCACTGTCGAATTGTCCATTGTCGGATTGTCCACTGTCGAATTCTCCAGTCACGTCCAAAATAAATTTCAAACCAAGTTAAATACGTTTTTCGTGCTATTAGTCGCAAATTAATATTACAATTCGTTGTTTTAAATACTTTTACTCGCTATTTCCCGAACTAACCCAAGTTTCTAAACCTTTAGAAGTTCAGAATTGTTTTTAGTTAGAGCTTTTACACTTGAGTATTTAAGTTAGTACTTTTCTTAAAAGAAATTCATAAATTTTTTTTTTCAAATCCGCGGGAGAGTAGTGCTGTTCGAGAGTCTCGGTCTCGACTCGAGAAAAGCCTCGGGTTTTTTCTGGTCTCGGTCTCGAGTATTTAGTCTCGAAAATCGATTTTTTACACCCCTAAAGATTGGCTTTTCGTTAGTTAACAAACATTAAATTTGTGTTGAATTTTAAATTTGAATATTCAAAGACATTATGCCAATGTAAATTAAAGTTCGCCAAATCTCGGGGTTTTCTGGCCTCGAATCTAGGGGTCAAGTCTCGGTCTCGAGTCTCGGGGTCAAGTCTCGGTCTCGAGTCTCGGGGTCAAGTCTCGGTATCGGTCTCGACTCTCGGGAAATTTTGGTCTCGAACAGCACTACGGAAGGGGTGGTGGTTTTTTTACGAAACGCGCTGGCCGATTTACGAAACACGCAACCATATTTTGGCACGTTTACGAAATACACACGAGTGGCCTTTTTTACGAAATGCGCCGGCACGTACTAAAAGCATTATAAAAATTAAATTATATCGTTCAAAATTAAAAAATTTAATGCATTTTAATTTATCCATCCGAATCAAATTGTTTGTCTTCCCATTATATTGCACCATCAGTTCCCATTTTGCTCATTTATCATCTATTCTTCCGATACCGACTGCTGCTGTTGTTGTTGAACAGGGACGTCCAAATTTGGCAGATTCGGATTGGTTGGAGGAGTGTACTGTAGTTTAATAAATTAATTAACTCTTTAAAATATTTTAATAAATAATACCTGTCCTCTTGCCACGCTATGTGCCGACAAATATTGGTACTGACTTCCGTCCTCTTTGTCCCCCTTCGGAATTGAGTCAATGTCACGGGCAACGGCACTGTCAAATTTGTAATAATGAAAAATGCCGAAAAATTTCTAATTAATTTCTTACATGTTCAGCATGCCCGAGTTAAGTCCAAATTCTGCGGTGAATTTGGGCGTTTTGCGCGGCTTCAACGGTTGATACCCGTGGTACACGCCATCCTTCAGCTCCTGGTAGCCGGCATAACCTTCACCCTTGTCAACCATTTTTAATATTGTAATAAAATGCCAACCTAAATAAAATGAAGAGGTGAGAGTTCAAAACAAAATTCGAAGGGTGGAGAGATTGATCAAATATTTAAACAATTCAGTAAGAAATATGGATAGTTGTATTTTATTGAATTTAAGGAATTTGGGGTAGTAATCCAAAGATCCTTATTAAATCTTTCATTTATAGTCTAAAATAAATCATTTTATTTTTTATATCGTTAATATATAAATTAAATTTCGGGTTTGCATCACAAAAAAGGGTTAAAAAATGGAAAAATTGAAAACTTAAGGATACAAAATTTATAAAGCGATAATCAAAAAAGTGATAAAGGTATCAACTTGATTAAATAAATGGAGCTAATTATTTAAGAAGGGGAATTAGTGCAATTTGCCAAAAGGATTCGTACGAACAAATGGCGAAAAAAAAGTGAACTAAGGGGCGTAAGGCAATCGAGAAGCATTTTGGGTTGCTATGATTTGGAACAGCCTTCCAAATGAGAAAAAAGTTCGGCTTTATTGTTTGTAAGTGAAATGAAAGCCACCGACGGGGGATGGAAGGAATGAGCAATCAATCCTTTGGGACGGTAGGGGGGGGGGGCGGGGGGCACTAAAGACAACAGATGCTTTGCCGTTCGATCCGTTTCAGTCTTTCTTTAGGGAATAACTGGACAGCAGTACAATTCAGTGCTGGGACATAAAATCAGCCGCCAAAAAATGTGAAAAAATGAATGGCATGGGATTGATGACATGCCGAGACAGGGATTAATGGGTGCTAGTGCGTTTTATAAATTCCGCCACCCATGCGCGTTTTATAAATCCACCAATATACTAGAAAGTAAATTATTATTTTTCAATTATATGTTGTTTTTACAAAAAAAAACCTTACCATCCCTAGTTTTTCTGAAAACCTAACCCTAACTTTTTTTTGGAAACTACCCCTATTTTTTCAGAAACCAAAGCCTATTTTTTTGAAAACTTAAAGATTTTCTATTTCTTTTTCCAAAAAACAAGGGGACTAGGTTTTTAAAAAAACTAAGGTAAATTTAATGTTAGTTTTCAAAGTTAGGGTTAGGTTTTCAGAAAAACTAGGGATGGTAAGGTTTTTTTTTTGTAAAAACAAGATATAATTGAAAAAAAATAATTTACTTTCTAGCAAATTGGCGGATTTATAAAACGCGCATGGGTGGCGGAATTTATAAAACACGCAAGCACGGGATTAATGGAACAAATTGGGGGACACCACACGAAACAAAGTTTTGGGATGGTCAACAAATTATTTAAATGAGCCACGTAAAATATTACAGAACCTTTCATTAAAAATAAATCTTTGAATAAAACAAATTATTAGAAAAATTAGAATAATTTTATGCATAATATTTATTGTGAGCCGGTGTTTGTTTCTTTGTCCCTCTCTTTTCAAATAATTTTTCCGGTTTGATTGATTAGCACATCCTCCCAATCAATCTTCAACCAGGAAAAATTTTATTATACCATGAAAGAAGGTGAGCAAAACGATGGGACGACAAAAAGGAAAAGCCGAGAAATGCTCGTAACGATTGATGCTGTTCAGAAAAACAAATAAAAACAATGAAACTGCATTTAATTGCTGTTAGGAAAGGACCAGAAAAGGGGCCACCAACGTTTGGGCACCAGCTAACTTTCACACATCATAACTAGGGATGGAAAGGAAATCCATTTTTTTTTGCTGGACTCGCAACGGCCTGAAACGCACGAAATACGTCTTTTTAGCTTGGTTTGAAGCTTGTAGGATAGTTTTTTAAATCCATATTTTTCCATATTTCGCGATTTATGTCCATATTTTGGCATTTGCCCATATTTTATGTCCATATTTTGGAATTTTTGGAAAATTTCATGAGAAAACTGCAAAAAAAAGACGAAAAATACATCCCTAAGAATCAACCTTTGAAAAATTTTCAAAAAAATAGATCAAAAAAAGAAAAATTTGAATTTCTTGGCAAGATTTTGGCAAAAATTCTTAAAAGTAAAATTAATAATGAAAAATTTTTCTCACCAAATTTTTTAGGTTTTTGTAAATTTTTTGCTTTTGCTTAAAATAATAGTCAATTTACCATGGTTTTTTATTAAGTTTTTCTTTATCCTTGTATATTAGTACATTTTTTTGTATTTTAGGTCATATTAGGGCAATTTTTTGTCCATATTTTGGTCCATATTTGCCCATATTTTGGCATTTTTCCATATTTATGTCCATATTTTGCTTTTATGGCCATATTTCGCGATTTTTACTCCATATAATTTCCATCCCTAATCATAACCTTATTTTTTGCAACTATTTTTTTTAAACTTACTGTCATTCGGTTCTTCAAAAGTACAATAGCCTTACAACAAACAAACAGATACTTTATTGAATAAGGATGTAAACAAAAACTTGCAAAATTCTGATTTTTTTTTTTGCGTTTTCATGTTTTAACTTTTTTTGTGAGTTGGTCAATGGCTTAGCAATAACTTATTCAAAGCTTCTAGATACAAAAAACTTTCGAATGATACTAAGTTTAAAAAAATAGTTGCCAAAGAAAAAAGTTATGATGTCTGAAAGTAGGCTGGCGCCCAAACGACCTTTATCCCCTGAAAAGGGTTTTCGCCGAGGCTTACCCGACCCGAAGTACGACCCTAGCATTAAATTAAAAATTTTTGTTTTTAGATAGATTGGCAAAATCTTTTCACTATTTGTCATTATTTTGGACTTTTTTCACAACTTTTTAAACATTTTTCGTCACAAAAGTTGCGGCCCTAATAATTAGCAGTAGTGCTAGGAACCGGACCGGACTCCGGCCGGATTTTTCCGGATCCGGGTCCGGAATCCGGGTTTTTTGGGCCTCACCGGATTTTTCCGGATTCCGGATTTTTCCGGATTATCCGGAAAAATCCCACCGGCAATTTTTTGAAAATCAAAATCCGGTTCCGGATCCGGCGTTTTCAAAACCGGATTTCCGGATTTTTCCTGATCCGGCTAACGATGGTAATTTGAAGAAAGATACTGCGATAAGAATTTTAGTGGGAAATTGCACCAAAATAAATTATTTTTTTGAATTATTTATGGATTATTCGTGGCTTAGTTCTTTAGTTGGTTGACTCCTGTTCCAAAAAAACAAAAAAATTTGATTTGGTTCGATACCACCAGAAAGTAATTCAATTCAAAACTTTAATAATTTTTGTTTGCGAACCAAATCACATACTCTTGGTATTATTCGAAAAATCTTGTCAATAAGCCTTTTTCTATTTTCTAAACAAAATTTAAACAAATGGGTTGATCTGGGAAAAATTATTTACTCGAAATTTTGTATTCCAAATAACTTAAACCTTGACCAATTTTGGCGAAAATCTGTTAACTAATGGACTTTTAATTTTCAAAAATTTCGCCCGCCGGTGGCGCCTATCGGCACCACCCGCCTCCCATTCGCGTAGATTTTTTATCTTAAAATTCCCTTAAAATTGGTCATTTTAAGTGCAAAGATTTTCACGAAAAAACACTAAGATTTTCGAAATCTTTTCCGGCGACGTCTATCAACATTAAAAATCTCCTAAATTGTCCAGCTTTTGGTCAAAATCTGTTACTAAAGCACACCCAGATTTAAAAAAGATTTCCCGGCGGCGCCTATCGGCACCGCCGTAACCCATTTGCTTTATTTATTAGATTTTTCTTAAAATCGATCACAAAAAATTAGGCATTTTTTGCGCAAATTTTCTATCAAATTGGTAATTTTTGCTGATTTTTTGCTCTTCAAATAATTTTTTATGAATTAAGTGAAATTTTTTAAAAATCCGGAACCGGATCCGGATCCGGCTTTTTGAAAACCGGACTCCGGGAAATTTTTCAAAAAAACGTAATCCGGAAAAATCCCACCGGTAAATTTTAAAAAATGAAAATCCGGTTCCGGATCCGGCGAAAAATTTTTGCAGTTTGAAAATCCGGTTCCGGATCCGGGAAATCAAATTTTCCTAGCCCTAATTAGCAGCGATATGTCTTTTACAACATTTTTTATCCGCTACTAGTATATTGCAATTTTTGCGCATTTGGATCAGTGTCCGCAACTCGAAACATAAGAATAGTGCGAGTAGAGCTTTTATTCGTCGTAACAATATCTCAAAAATTCAAACAAATAAAGGCAGAAAATGAAATCATATAAATAAACTCCAAACAAAAACATAATCACTTTTTTATCGATAATTTTCGAATCGCCTTCCTCCTCTGTTCATTTTGTTGCCGCTTCTTCTGCCTCTTTCCGCTTCTTTGATCTCATCCTCCTTAGTTTTCTTTCTTGCGTTTTTGACAGCGGACGCAGCGGTGGCCGTACTTTTTTCACCGGCGCCACAGTTGCGAGATTGTTGTTGCCACTGGTGCTGCTTTTGTCACTATTTTGCCTCACTGTTCCAATGCCGTAGTTGCTTATTGGTGCTGATGAAGTTGGCATGAATCCACCAAATCTAACTGAATTTTAAATAAAAAGCAGGTGAAATGTAAGAAAAGTAATGGCATAGTGTTCAAATACAAAGGTAAAGCGCTAAATTTTGGAAAACCTGGAACCCGATGAAGAAAATAAGAGGGCATGGGGCAAAAATGCCGTTATTCCAAAAAATCTCTGGTGAGAAAGTGCCACCAGGGCTCCGGTACTCTCCCCTTTGCCTGTTAAACTGATATAAGCGATTTTAGTCTTTAGTAACTCCCGTCATCCGCCACTTAAAAAAACACACTTTAGAAAATAAACTCTGATCAGTTGCAGACACATTCAACAAGCAGATCAATTTATTCAATTTGATGCAAATTTAAAAAAAAATACAAATATTTTAATTTTTGGCGGAAAATACGCAACAAAACCAAGGAAAGGGAAGAAAAATTTGAAAATTGAGATCAATTTGGGGCAAACTAAATTAAGATGCACACCAATTGTCAACATTTGTTTGGGGCAGGAGGGAATGGGCGAATTACTAGCGATGCACAAAAGTCTTACAATTATCTCATAAAATCCTCTTCCTCTCTCCCTAAAAAAACGAATTTCAATTCCGTCTTCAGCGCCTTCAATTATCCTAAATACAAATTTTTAATTCAGATTTCAAGGGCTATAAAAATAATAATTTAATATAAACATTAATCAAAAATATATCAATGCAAAAATCACAGGTCAAATTGCCAATCTGTTTTCTGCCGGACCTTTCGCTGTTTGGGTGGCACGCGTTGGATGCGGCAGATCGCAAAAATTTATCGCCACTTTCAATGGGGCCGGCCAAGTGACGTGCGCGTTGGATTGGAGCCGAATTGAGACGGCCCATCAATACGAGGCATTTGAACGTGTAAGAAATTAGGCCTATGCGTATGTGACTAACTTGAAATTTTTTCTTTTTTTTGGGTCCGATGACCACAAATATCCGAATCCCGGGCTGAAATTCGAACAAAAAATGAAAACGCTTTAAGTTTCCATTTCTTTGTGACTGGCTTTTGCTTTGCATTTGCCAAGCTTTCTATCCCCAACTAAAACTCATCAAAGAACAATGTTTTCAACAAAAAATAAAATTTTAGCGAAGTTGACTCGGTACGACATCTTCCCAAATGGACATTGGACTCCGCTGAAGCAGGGGTGCGATTTTACCCTGGAAACCGGGCATTGCCGGTTTTGGGGGTCCGTGCCCGGTTTGCCCGGTTTTTGAAGTTGCCCGGTTTTGCCCGGTTTTTGGGTTTTTGTCGGGTTCTTATTTTAGTTAACCAGACAACTTTACGCTATGTTTACTCAAAATTTTTCTCAAAAAACTCACAAAATTCGGACTTTTGGTGAAAATTTGTTGCCAAAACACATCCATTTTTTCCAAAATTTCCCCGCTGGCGCCTATCGGCACCATCGGCTCCCGCCCTGTGAGTTAAAAAAAAGCTTTTACTGGTTTTTTGTTTGTTTTGCTTTGAATAAAATTTTCTAAAATGAGTTTTTTTGATGCATTTTGTGAATCAGTATTTCAGTTCTAAAAAACATCAAAACAGATGAAAGGACACGAATGGAAACATCATGTTGGACTCACTCATTTCTATCAAATTTAATCTCAAATATTCTGCCTCAAGCACAATACTTTCTTTCAATGCCAAATTTGCTCAAACAGGTTGAAAATGGTGATAAAATAGTTATTTAAATGTTTTTACGTTGTTTTACACTGAACTATTGGCTAAAAAAATATGCCCGGTTTTTTGCCCGGTTTTTGAAAATTTTTGCCCGGTTTTTGCCCGGTTTTTAACTCGTGCGCCCGGTTTTTGGGTTTTGCCGATCGCATCCCTGCGCTGAAGACATTTTTGGATTTTCCACAACATTTACCCAAGTAAACGTAGTCTTTAATTAAAGGAAAAAAAATGATTTTGGCGCTACTAGCAAAATGGCCATTTTTGAAGTTTGAAAGCAATGAAGGGACTCTTGCTTTTTTGACAAAACAACAGTTTTTTTTTAAGTCCAAATGTTTCTGAGGTTTCTGAACACTAATATACTATGATTTGTTAAATTCTGAAAAAAAAAAATTTTTGTCCAAGAAACCAAAAGGGTCCCATTCTTTTCAAGACTGGCAACTTTCAAGTAGCGCCAAAAATTTATAAATTTCAAAAAAAAAAACTCACTCAGATTGGCTCTTGCTCCAAATAGTTCTTCTTCCGGATATGTGTTGAAAATTGGCACTGAGAAGGACCAGGTTTTCGACAATCATTTCCGTTCGCTGATTGTCCGACGACACGCCGACGGACGGTTGGCGTTTGGACGGAGTTGGCAACAGAATTTGTCGGTCGGCGACACTGTCGACTTTGTCAGCATGTGAGAATTTTAAAAATAATCCAATAAAATGCCATTTGTCTAACCGACCGGGAATCCATGAGAGGTCTATGATTATGTGTTTTCCACTTCTGATGACATGGACCTCTAGAAATGGCCTCCCCCCCCTGTTTTTCAATAAAAAGTCTTGAAGTATTATTTTTTCAGATTTCTGGTTTTTTGGAATCTCCTTGGAATATTTGTTGGATTTATCGAAAAAGTTAAAGTTTGGTGCTTTTTTCCGCGACGTTCCTCCCCCCCCTTTGCCGCCTAATATGAAAATTTTTTTTTCTTTTCATTTTGTACGGGAAAACAGATGTGTGAATGGGGGGGGGGGGATTGAAATCGAAGTAGGATATGCCCCTGTCTCGAGTCGGAGCAAGACAAAACTCGGCTCCGCTGAAAATCCGCCGGAAAAAGTTTCCAAAAAAAAAAAAAACTTGAAATCTTTTCAGAAAACTCCAAAGGGTTTTTGACCAATATCAATTTTTCCGACGGAGTTAGTTTCGGTGGGAGCTTCGGCCGACGGAATTTTGGGGTGCGCGCTCTGGAGTATGGCGGGCACAACCAACAAACCCACAAAAATGTCTTTTCAACACCAGTGAGGCCTCCTGCGCTTCAACTCCGCTGTCGTTGGCCTTGGATATTGCCAAAAATGGGGATCATCATCCGTTGAATGCTGACCAATTCAATGCCATGAACGTCCGTGATCAATTGGTAAATGAAACCAATGCACATTTTTCCCTCCCCAACTATCCATGTGGGGAATTGTTAAAAATAAAAAAAACCTGTTTCTCGCGGAGCAGAACATTCTTTCCCGCCCATGATCCTTCTCAAAAATGTTTAAATACACGCAAATAAATATTCAACAATTTTCGTTCTACGCTCCAACTAAAACATGTCCAGACATTTGCGCCTATGTCCCAAACCCTGTTCTAAATTAATTTTAACGAACCCAAAAACAATTAAGGCTTGATAATCCCTACAACAAAGCATTTTATAGTGCTTTTAAAAAAGAGATTCGAATAAATGCTTTTTTCTGCTGATTGTTAAGAGCTAATATGCACAAAAAGACATTTTTAACTTGGTTTAAGCTTTAGCGATGACTTTATAATGGTTTTTTTTATTGATAAGCTTTTTTCGCTGCACATTACCGCTAACAAATTCTTTATAAAAGTTTTCCAATTTTTTGAAAAAAAATTGCGAAAGAAACGGCGCGTCTTGACCCTTATGCCTTCAGTCGGGAAATCTCCATGGTATGATGGTCTTTCGAGTTGACGTCATGTCTTCAATTTCTTCTTTACATTCCCTCCCTCTGCTCTAAAACAGTTCATTCTCCGTGTGCCGTTGACTGTGCAACTGTTGTCCTCGTTGCGACTCGGCAATTCGGTCGGCAAATTACAGTTGGCAACTTGGCACCCTTTTCGACCCGAACAATGTGATTGGCCAAAGATGGATACTGTGCCGGAACATATGCTGCGCGAAAAACTGTTGCACCATAATAATGAAGGCACCAATTTCATGTCAACATCCATGCTCGCCTCTGTATGTCGCCGGAAATGGACACCAAGACGTTGTGGTATCTTGTCGGTGTTCCGTCTATGGAGAAGACGACAACGACAACGATGGCCAGCAGCTGCACCAAGACAGCAACGGACAAACAACAGCATGAACATGGTAGGGTTTGGAATTTTGGTTGGGCTTCAGATGCATTTTCTCCCCCCCCGCCCCCTTTGCCTTTCTCGAAAATTGGCGAACTCCTTGGAATCAAAAAAAAGGCATTAAGCCGCACCCGAAACGGGTGCCCTCAAAATTTTGCTGCCGAAATTTCTCCGGGACAAATTTTTCCAATGAAATTTTAAAAATAACGTTCATCAAAAAACCCATTATTCAACCTTGACTTTTTCAGTTTCTAAAAACTTCAAAAAATTTCGAAGTAATTAAATTTCTCATGAATTTTGGAAATTATAAAATTTTCAATTTTCGAAAATTTTCTTGAGAACTTTTGGACTTTCTAATAAATTTTTTTTTGTTTTTTTAATTTTTTTCCCGGGAAGTTTAGGCGGCGTAATTTTGGCGACTAAATCTTGTTCGTTCCTACCCGAAAATTATCAGCCCCCCCCCCCAAAAATAAGATATCATAAATTCGAATCCTACGACTTTCCGCCTCCCTTTTGCTACAAAAATAAAAAGCCATGATAGTGTGCCTTTCAAGCTTTCTCTTTTCTTAAACCCAAAAAGTGGCTCAAAATTTGCTGTTTGAAAAATGCTTATATTTTAAGCGAAGCCGCTAATGGCAACAATGAACTGCTTGAATATGACGATGAGATCATAATGATACTAGTGTTAATGTTGCGCTGCTGTTTCTGCTGCTTATTCTTCTCAGCAGGTCGGCCAACATCATTGACCACAAATGCGCCGCCGCCTCGGCCTTGTCGCCTCCCATTGGTGCGGATGCTGCTGCTGCGGCTGCTGCTGCTGTGAACAACAACAGCAGCAGCAACATCACCAGAATTTCGGTGAACGTCTTAATGTTGATGGTGGTGGTGAGCAACAAGTTGATGAAGTTGCAGAGGAAGTTCGCCTTGAACTAGAAGGGGGCGCTAGTGCTGTTCACGCACATTGCGGCTGGGACCTGCACATGCGCTTCTTTGAAGACCGGGAGGGCCGATCACACGCCGCAAATGCTGCAATCGGAGAGTGAGTACTGTGACTGACGTGTGCTGGCGTGCGTTGCGCCCCAACTGGAAAACCCAATTTTCCAATTATTTTACTTTTTTTAAAAATTTATAAAAGGAAATGGAATATATTTCTGAAAATATAGTAACCAATTTTTTGCCAGAATAAATGAAAAGAATTTTTAGTGGACGAGGAGGGGGGAGGTGTCCGGTGATGCCGATAGGCGCCACCGGGGAAAGTTTTGAAATTTAGGACGTATCTTGGTAACAGATTTTGACCCAAAAATGGTTGCCTTTTCGAGAAAAATTTTGAGAACCTAAAAAAACTTTACCCTAAATTTTTTATAAATAATAAAATTAAGAAAAGTCACCAAATTTACTAAAATATTCTCCTTTCCACCCCTATTTAGTTTGCCATGAATTACGCGAACACTCCGCCAGAGCCGGGCAGTTGGGCGCGCTTGTTTACACGGAGGCCAGTCTGCTCAGTGTTCGTCACATTGGCATCCGTCTGGTGCGCCCGCTGTGCCTGGACGAGACGCCCAACGTATTGGGTGCCAAGCTGAATTATGCAATGCGCACAGTGTGCCCAGCAAATGAACGCGTGTGGTCCGCTCTGTTGGCCGCCGTGCGTCCGTGCACAGTGCAAAAATTGGTGGACCAAGCGAACGCGGCGCTTCTTTCGGACCAGAAGAAGGAGAAGATGTGGATGACGATCAACAACAGCAGTCACCGCAACGGCAACAACAGCAACGCCATGTTGAGTTCCTACAGCGACAACTTCAGTATTTACAGCAACGCGTCCAACAAGTTGATCGCGTTCAACAACGTCAGCAGCATGTTCAGCTAGGAGTGCAACAAGTTGAGTACGTTCAGCAACAACAAGAGTCGCATGCACACCAACAGGTGTTCACAAATTGAACAGTGCAACACCCAGTAGTTCAGCCAGTAAAACAATTTGAACCAGCGCTACAGCGAGGGGTGCAGAAAAAGCCGAGCAGGACTATCTTTGAGACTGTATGCGGCAAATGAACTCGAGCAGTAGCTGCAGTGGTGCACGCGCTTCAACCTCTGGTGTGGATGATGAGCCGAATTTGTAACACCAACTGAGGTGGGTGAGGTTTGGTTCGGGCATGCCATTGATTTATTGTTCCTGGTCGATCGGAACAGACCTATTACCGAACCTCCTCGCCCTCCCTTTTTTTAGAATGTTACCGAGGCTGAACCTTGTCCCGAACCGCGCCCCGTACTGCCAGTCACCAATTATGCAGTTGTTGACCATGATTTCTTTCTACCGCTGCTTGTCCTGATCGGCATAACATGGTAGTGATGCCGTTGTTGATAATGGTGGATGGGACAAAGAGAGTCCAACCGAGTGGGAGCACATCGACTACGATCGTTCATACGTTCCGCCGTATCGTCATCGTCAAACGCGTCGGTCACGGAATCGCAAGGAGAACAGGACAGGAAAAGTGTGTTGCTGGCCTTACCAAACATTGTCAATCATCTTGATACAGAGCGCAAAAGAGTGCGACAACAACAATTGGAGCGCCATGATGGTGCCGACGGCCCAGCCCCAACATTTTCGTGCAGCAGCAACACGGCAGCGACGACGACGAATGTGGCGACGGCGGCGGCGTTGCCTCTCGGGTGTTTAATGAATGGTGGTGTGAAGACGGGGGCTACGGTAGCAGCACCGGTTACGGCTACAGTAGCCGTGCTGATAAGCGGAAGACAACAATAAGGGAACACAGCCCAAGTTACAATTGCAGACAATACAGTACCCACTTCCACCGGTGTGCCGTTTGCTCAACCACCGCCGCTGATTCCGTTGGCTAGCATTAATGGTATCCCTACAGGTGAACAATTAAAATTTTACGAAAAATAAAATCTCAACCGAAATTTGTAAATATAGGATTTCTTTTTTTGGGTTTTGCACTTTAAATGTTTGTCAATAAAAATTTTGAAATGGAAAAAATTTGTCCGGATTGGAATCGAGTACTCGCCATCAAATTTGGGTAAAATGTATAAATAAAATGAAAAAAAACAATTTGCACCACGCGGATTGAAAATTTTGTTATCTTTTTTTTTGTCAATATATAACGTATAAAAATTTTTCAGCTTATTTTCATCATTTATCTAAGAAATTGAGTTTAGAGGGATTTTAGATACAAACGCATGCAGTAGGATCCGAACTTTTGTAAGAGCAAAAAAAGAGACTTTTTTTTTTTATAGATTGGTACCCCCCTCCGATTGTGCCGTTTGCTCAACCACCGCCGCTGATTCCGTTTGCCTACGCATTTAATGGCACTACAGGTGAACAATAATCAAAACAACAACAAAAACACCAACAACGCCAGCATTGAATCCATATACATTTGTGTGTTCTTTTATGAATAAGGTTCAGAGTTCTATGGAAATCTTATTTTCCCTGAACTTGGAACGACCTCAAACGTAGTACAAATGTTTAGCTAAGCTTTAAAAAGGCACCCTAAGAATAACTATTTAAAATTTTTTTCAAAAAAATATCCAAAAATTATATTTTATTTTTAAAGGATATTGTCAAATACTATTGCCTTTAAAATAGCTATTAAGTCAATTTATAATTTTTCGCTCTATTTGAGTTTTAATTCATTTTGATATTTTAGGTCATATTCAATAGTCCATATTTTGCGATTTTAGTCAATATTTTATGGCCATATTTTGCAATTCTCTATCCTTATTTTTCCGAACCAATTATGAAAAAGCACTGCTTTCTTATCATCCCTTTGACGGCAACATTGGTTCCAAAAAAAGTTGACGCCTTTGAAATTGATATGTTTTTGTGGTTTCTATGTTATATTTAGATTGGTACCCCCCTCCGATTGTGCCGTTTGCTCAACCACCGCCGCTGATTCCGTGGCTTACGCATTTAATGGCATCCTACAGGTGAACAATTAACCAAAACCAACAACAAAAACACCAACTACGCCAGCATTGAATCCAATGATATAAATTAGAATTTGTAGCACTACGCGTCATTTTAATTTGTGGGTTTTTTGTCTCGGATCCTCGCGTGTGGGCCCTTTGTCCATTGGTCCTTATCACTTACATTTAATCAATCCTCTCCTTTTGATGGGCCATTTTGAGTGCCCTGGGAATTGATTTTTTTTTGGTTTCTATTTATTTTTTGTATGGATTGTTTTATAGATTGGTACCCCCCCCCCCGCCCCTCTGATTATTTGTAGACGATGTCTTTAAAAAACATGTTGCCGGTACACCCCAAAACCGCCGAGACATAACTCCGCCGGAAAAAAAAATCGCCAAAAACCCATGAAATTTTTCCGAAAAACTCCAAAGGCTGCTTTTTACGAAAAATTTCCGAAAAATATTAGAATTTTCAGATAAAATCAAAAATTTTCGATTTTTTGTTGTTGTCCTTCGGGATTTTCATGCCTTTTGCCATTTGTGCTTTTTTTTTGGCATTTGGGTGGCTTTTTTCATAATTTCAGAAATTCATAAGAAAAATGGCAAAAAAAGCCCAAAAAATGACCTTTCAATTTTGTATTATAATTTACAAATTTTAAATTTATTTCACTTGTCTTCTGTGATAGGGGAACGAAGGGTTTTCTAGGTGCTTTTGACTAAAAATTTGCTTTAAAAAAATTTTGTTGTAAAACGGCTTTAAATGCCTATTTTGCAATTTTGGTGCCTTTTTTTGGTGGCCTAGTCATAATATTCCATACTTCATCACATTGGAAATTGTCTCCTTTTTATGATCCGTTGACATTTCATCCATTTTCATTTAATAGTGATGCTCACTCATTTTCGGACTGAATTTTACCGATTC
>JBDPZO010000001.1:7387502-7420770 GCA_039877585.1 Heterodera filipjevi
CGAAATACCGATACCGAAATACCGATACCGAAATACCGATACCGAAATACCGATACCGAAATACCGATACCGAAATACCGATACCGAAATACCGATACCGAAATACCGATACCGAAATACCGATACCGAAATACCGATACCGAAATACCGATACCGAAATACCGATACCGAAATACCGATACCGAAATACCGATACCGAAATACCGATACCGAAATACCGATACCGAAATACCGATACCGAAATACCGATACCGAAATACCGATACCGAAATACCGATACCGAAATACCGATACCGAAATACCGATACCGAAATACCGATACCGAAATACCGATTTAACAATCCAAAACACCGAGGTATTTTTCGGTATTTCGGTATTAATTTGCACTAGTAGTAATAAATGATCAATTAAATACAAAATGGTGAAAAGAAAGTTGGAAAAATGATAAAATATTATAAATTTTTTAACTGTATCGATATTTATTTGTAATCTTCGTTTGAAACTCCAGACATTTAATAAACCCACATTTGAGAACCCATTATTTGAGAACTCCGACATTGAGAGCCTAAGAATAAGAAAGTCGCGCTAAAGTTCTAGTTTAAATTAGAGCAATAGTAAAGTGGAAAGTATTAAGTATTACAATTTTTCTTTGTTATTATAAATGTTATTTAATGTTTGGCATTGTGTTTATAATCCTATTCCAATCGATTGCCAACTGAAGAGAAGGGACGTGAGATCCGCAGTGAGAATGAGCTGGCAATAGCGAGTTGGCCAATCTGAGCAGCATGATCATAGACTGGCATTTTGCTACAACACTTGCTGTCATATATACATAGACGAGCATTAAAAATACAAAATGGCAGAGAAAAAGATGAAAGGAATAATGCTTATATACTAATAAAATATACAATATATAACATCAAACATACAGCACATATAAGCTCCCAAATGTGATGATTTTGTGATCATTTTGATGACTTTGGGGATTTTGATAAAAATGACCAAAATGGCAATTTTTAGGCCAAAATCCATTAGCAAATCAGACCAAAATTCCAAAATTTTGTCCGGTGGCGCCTATCGGCACCACCGGCTCCCACTAGGGTTCCAAACCCGCATGCGGGTAGTGCTCTATGCGAGTAACGGGTTTTTTAATTTAGGGCGGACGGGTAAAACCGTACCCGCATGCGGATTTCGAGGATGTGCGGGCGGGTACCCGGGTACCCTCCTTTTATAACGCTTGGCTCTTGAATTACAAAAAAAAAAAAAAAATCAAAATTTGTTCTTTTAAATAACTGCAACTTTTTTAAAAAAGCGGTAAAAATCAATAATTTAATCAGATTCTTTATTATTCTCAAAAAATTCATTTTCGTCGTCATCAATTGACGGTCCCATCGAAATTTTGTCCATGTTTGCCTTCATAATCAAAATATCTCCCGCCATCTGTGCCGAAAGTCTATTCAAATGATTATTTTTGCAATATTCTTTTTTGGCCCCAAAATCTTTTTTTAACTGAATGTTCTTTTTTAAACTTTTAAGATTAGTCCTGTTTTCATATAGAAGAAATTTTTTTAAATGTTTTCCGGCAGCAGTTATTGATACTTCCAGATACTTTTATGCTTAAATTTTCCCAAAAATTATCTCTAAATTTTTGAGAAAAGGAGGGGCCGGCGGTGCCGATAGGCGCCCTGGGAAAATTTTTGAAAATTCGGTGTGATTTATTAACAGATTTTTAAGCAAAAATGGTTAAGTTTGGAGAATTTTTGAGACAAAAATACAAAGAAGCATTGTTAAAAAAGGGCAAAAAGTTAATTTTCGTTTTTTGGTTTGGATGGTGAAATTAATAAAATAAGTTCTTTTAATGTAAAGAAAAATAATAAAGATTCTGTGATGAGGGGGACTCGAACCCATGCAAACGCAAGGAAGGCAACAGACAAAACCATTTCACCAAATTACCAACTGACAGGGTGTCTAAAATAAGCAATATGAATTTTTTCTCCAAAATTTTTTTAAATTTCGAATTCCTCTACTATTTTTCCTCAGAAATACAATTCTTACCAGGGCTTAAAATACCCGTTTTGGCCGGTACCCGCAGTGTTTACCCGTACGGGTTTCGACTTTTAAATCGATTACGGGTAGAACCGCATGCGGGTTTTTTCCTTAAAATATGCGGGTAAACCCGTACCGGTACGGGTAATGCGGGTGCGGATTTGGAACCCTACCATAAACAAATGAATGTGATTATATTAAAATAATATTTCTATTATTTTATAAAATCAGGTTTTTTATCGATATTTTCAATCGTAAAATCTTGGGCGATGACGCATTGGATAGAATAGACAAATATTCTATAATTTTACATGAGATTAAAATAATAAAAAAAGAGAAAAAAGCTGACTAAAATTAATAAAAATTATTTAAAACAGAAACAATTAAAATAAAGATTTAAATAAAATCTAAATAAAAGTGTATTTAATTGGTGCTAGGTCGTTTCATAAAAACCGCCACCATGGGCGTTTCCTCAATTTCGCCATTTTACAGATTTTTCGACAAAAACTCTTCTCTATTAGCCTATCAAATTTCAAAAATTTTGCTGTCGGACCATACCAAGAATGTACAATTTGATTGAGTTAAAGCAAAGTTATAAAGAGTTTTTGTCGAAAAATCTGCAAAACGGCGGAATTTAGGAAACGCCCATGGTGGCGGTTTTTAGGAAACGACTCAGCACCTATTTAATTTAGTTAGGCCGGTTTTGCTACCCCAGGTTTTCGGTTTAAGGTTTTGACCCAGACCCGGTTAACTGAAAACCCAAATCGGATTTTAGCTTTATTTTTAGTCCCAACTTTTGTACATTTAATTTAAAAAAGGTGGTGCCGCTCAGAATTGCCGCGGGGCAAAAAAAATATATCAGTAAAGATCAGGGTTCTCATTTGTTCTTATTTCTAAGAAATGTTTTTATTTTAGCCTTCTGTTCTTATTTTGTTTCTTATTTCTTACTTTGAGGCAAAAAAAAGAGAAAATAATTCTATTTTTCATTTTTAAAGCGATTTCTTTAATATTTTGAAAATTTTTCAGGCGGCGCCTGTCGGCACTGCCGGACACTCATAAATTAATAAACCAAAATTAAAGTTTTATTTAAAACTTCACAAAATTTGGTTTCAAATTTTGAATTGTATTATTATGAGATAAGCACCGCAGAAGAAATTTATTTGCAAAGTTAAATAAATTTATAATAAAAATTAACTTATAATCTAGTCCCTAATTAAGAAAATAAGAAACAATGAGATTGAAGCAAGTTGCCAATTTGTTCGATTATAATTTGTATAACTTTCAACTTTAAAAGAAACGAATTTAATTTATTTATGTGCATTATAAATAATTTATATAATGAATTATAAAGCAAAAAATAATAATAGAGTATTCAATCGTTTTTGCCCCAACAGAAAAAGCACGGCGATTGATTGAAAAAAACAATATACACAACGACAATAAATAATAATAATTAAAAAAATATTTAAGTAATAATTATATTTATATATTTAAAAATAATGAAAAGGGGAAAAATAATAAAACTTAAAAAAGAGATTAATGAAAACCAGGAAATTTTGTTAAATTTTTGTTGAAGGGTCCGTTATGGTCATCAAGCTAATCCTACTCAAATGGCCGCCTTTGTGAAGTTGTTCGACCTTGAAATCGAGGGTGTGGTGAACAAGAAAGTTTCCTCATAAATAAAATAAAGTAAGAAATTCAGAAAAAATTGAAAATTGCCGTCTATTGCAGGACCAATAAATTTAAAAAAATAAAATACAAAAGTTAAAAAGGCTGCCACATGCAAATTCTGGCCCAGGGTGTGGTGAAGATGCGGCAAGTTTTCTTAGCCGAGACTCGTCACGACATCACTGACTCCATCACTATCCCTTCGTCGTGTATGAAATACTTTATGGATTAGGCGGACCGTGATGGGAGGAAGTAAGAGAAATCTGAAAATTTATGCCATTTAATTGCAAAAAAGTTGTCATTGGCATGGATGCCGCCGTTGCTTCTCCGATGATGCGCAAATTGTTGCCGGGGGCGTGACCGCCAGAGCCATTCGAGCCAGGGACGCCAAGCGGATTCGCTTATTGAGAACATGGTCATTTATTTAATTCTTCCACAATTTTTTCGAATTTGATTATCATTATTGCATTATCGACCTTTTATCTGTCAATTAATTGATCAATTACAAATGGGGCAAACACTTTAAAAATTACTTCGTTTCATTAACAAGCTTCGACAAATAATTAAATGATTGACTTAGTTTTCTGATCTTTAATATTAAAATTTGCGTCAATAGCAATTAAAACGCTGACTATTAAAAGACAAATGACGAGTAACAGGATCACACCAATAAAGGCCAATGCCAAATCCAACCGCTGCTTGACTTAGTTGCCTTTTCACTTTTTTTTTTAAATAAAGTTTTGGTTAAAAATTATTAAAGGTTTTGTTGATAAGATCTTATTTAAAGCTCATTTTTTCCAGGATGGAGCACCGTTTCCGATTTGTGAAATTGAGTTCAGCTGCATTTATGCTTATATTGAAGAGAATTGGCACTAGGAAAACATATATTGTTTTTTGTTATGAGTTTTTTGAATAAATATTTTGTAAATCTTATTTTAACAAGACTTAATATTAATGTAAAAACCCATCCTAGAAGCTTCAAATCAAGCTAAAAAACTGTTTTTCGTGCGCTTCAAGCCAATGCCAGTTCAGGAAAAAATATGGATTTCCATATAATTTTCCACGCTAATCATAATAATGCCTTTGTAAAGAGCAACCGGTCAAAGTATTTTTGAAACTATGTGACAGGCATGGCACATTGGTGGACAAATTCAAACTGATTCAGGTAAAAAATAATACCTAATTTAAGATCAAAATAAGTTAAAATATAAATAAACAAATAAATTAATTAACCGATATCGGTCTGTTTTCAAAAACAAACAAACTAATCTAAAAGTAAAATATTTCTAAAATATAATAATAAAGCATAATATTAAGTTTTCAGTTTTTAGGGAATATTTAGTGATTTTTAGTGCATATTTTAAGCGCATATTTGCAGTTTAAGTGCTTACAAATACCCTCAACCAGCATTTAAGTTTCTTAATAACAATTTTCAAGCAATAAAAAAGGCTAATTTTTCGAGAGATTACGGCGTAAAGCCTAACCGTTTTTTTAAACGACGCCGTTGATTTTTCGCGTGAAAACTGAAAATTATTAGGCATTGCACTTATCACTGAACTGTAAAACTCACCTTTTTTTGTTTCCGTATCAAATATGTGTAGAACCGGACAACTGTGGCGCAAAAATTTCAAAATCATTTGGTGAAATAAAAGGCACCGAAGCAGAAATGTTTTTGTCTTGCACCATTAGAAATTTAAAATTTGTATAATTATGATATGCAATGTTCGGATGGGCTTTTTGGAACAAATCCATTAAGTCTGGGTCGTCAAAAAATAGAATGAATTATTTTGCCGAACCATTATGCGCACGATTCGTTCTTCGACAATTTCCGTCTCATTTTTTTGGCAACAAAAAGTCTCGCAGTTGCTTTTGTTTTTAAAAAAAAAGAATATTTTTTGCTTTCTAAATGAACCTTACCTCTTCCCTTTGCCCCAAATTTTCTTTGGGTTTCAATTCAGAAAATTCATTTTGATGCTTCGCTTCAAAATGTTTCCACATTCCTTTTGTCGAGCCGTCCTTTGGTTTGATTCTTTTTTTACAGATATTGCAAGTTGCACCATCTACCGAATTTTTGTTGTAATGTTTCCATGTATTAGACATTTAAGTGCCGTCCTATCCTAAAAAAACAATGAAAAACTACAGGAACCCAATACAATGAACTACAGATAAATGGAAAAAAAATATGGACCCTTTCATCTTTGGGATAAAAGTCCTTCCTTAGTAATAATGAAATTTCAGATTTATGTATTTTATAACATTATTTTTTAAATTTTCCTCCAAATTTTAAAGGTCCATTAACTTAAAGAGGAACATAGAAACAAAGAAATAAGAAGAGCAAGGGCACGACTCTTACAGGCTTGAAATTCTAATTCAATCATCACACAACGCCACGCATTTTTCCATCTGAAATTCGCATATACATTTTTATTTTCATTTTTTAAATAAATAAGGAGATTATAAGAAGCAATAAAAATCTTATATTTATTTAAAATAAATGATAAATAAATGAAAAAATGCACTGACATATTTAAAGGAAAAAATTTATTTTATTAGTTTTTAAAACCATTAATTGGCTAAGGATACCAATGATAAATAAAGATCCCGAGAAAATTTTAATTATTTTATCAGACATTTTTTATACGTTTTCTATGAATTTTTTAAATGTTTTAATAATTTGTAATTAAATTGAATGGATAAATTAGATTCTTAAAGTATAAAAATATATTACCATGATTATTTGTTATAATAGTGTTATTCTCCATGGTTCGTTTATTATAAAAATTTCAAAGCTCTACATTTAAAGCAAGTAAAATAAGTATTTTTATATGTAAAAAAGAATAAAAGAATCAAAAAATAAACTATTTTATTTTTGTCTTCCAAATCGATGTTCTTTCAAAACGGTTGTTCGTTGTTTCCATTAAAAATAAAAAAGCAGATGAAATGTTGGAGGCATTCAAACTACTCATTGCGCAAATGCCAATGGTACCACATCGTATATTCTCTGACAAAGGGACCGAATTTAAAAATAAGCTTTTAAAAGAATTTTTTGACGAACAAGAAATTAAAAAACACGAGCCCGTCCATTCATTTGTTAAAGCATCTGTGGCGGAACGTGCAATTCAAAACGTCAAACAAAGTTTGTATAGATATTTTGCAGAAAACCAAACAATAAACTGGGTGGATGTAGTACAAGAAATAGTGGATGGAATTAACAAGTCACCATCACGTGTGCACGGTATGAGACCTATTGATGTCAATTTTCATAATGCTCAGAGGGTGTGGAAGCGAATATACAAACCTTTACCACCGCGTAAGAAAACTCCCCGCTTTCATAAAGACGAATTTGTGCGCATGAGCAGAGAGAAGGGACTATTCGAGAAAGGATATTTACCAAATTACGGGGATGAAATATTAGAGGTAGATGAGGTCATAAATTAGTGACTAAACAAATGAATATTTTTTGTGAGTTCATTCATTATAAATTTTGTTAAAATTAAAATAAATGCCAAATTAAATGCTTGTGCTTGTCATAGCAGCCGCACACAATACTGCTAGGGACTTGCAAAATGGACCGAAATTATTTGCGATTTGGTAAAAGTAAAATGCAATACGAGCTATAAATAATGCTAACATTCTTAAGATTTCCGAAAGGAAAAAATATATAAATGATTTCAACTTATAAACAATGCAAGATATAACGAATTTCTATCGAAAAAATTGGCAAGTAAGAACACTAAAATATTAGTGCATAATTAAATAAGTAAGTATGATAACAAATGCAGAAAAACATAATTAATATATATATATATATTTAGGTAAAAATAATCATATTTATTAACTTTTCTGGAAATAGCCTCAAGTGATTTCCTATCTAATATATTAATTTCGCAATGTATGTGTGTCACAAATATTTTGAATTATTTATTGATACGAAAATATGAAGAAAGAATTTATTAAAATAGTGCGCTGCCCGTCATTTTGCCGACACGTCGTTTTGCCGACCCGTCATTTTGCCGACCCGTCATTTTGCCGACCCGTCATTTTGCCGACCCGTCATTTTGCCGACCCGTCATTTTGCCGACCCGTCATTTTGCCGACCCGTCATTTTGCCGACCCGTCATTTTGCCGACCCGTCATTTTGCCGACCCGTCATTTTGCCGACCCGTCATTTTGCCGACCCGTCATTTTGCCGACCCGTCATTTTGCCGACCCGTCATTTTGCCGACCCGTCATTTTGCCGACCCGTCATTTTGCCGACCCGTCATTTTGCCGACCCGTCATTTTGCCGACCCGTCGTTTTGCCGACCCGTCGTTTTGCCGACCCGTCGTTTTGCCGACTAAGCCAAAATGAGTCGTTTTGCCGACAAATTTTTAAAAAATCGTTTGAAACATGTTTCCATAGGTTTTCGGGGTCGCTGATCACGAATATGGCATTAGTTTTTGTCAATTCCGAACCCCAGCCCCAAATTCGAACCACAAGTCGAAAAATTCTTTTTTTCTAAGTGCTTTGGTTTATCAAAATCTCTCATTCAACTTGGGTTGGTGTTATTTTGTCTAGTTCGAACAAAAGTTGAAAATTCTATTTTTTGTGTGCTGTTTATACAATTCATTTTAGCTTATACATTTATTCATTTGTAATTAAAATGGAAGGCAAAAACATCGCTAATCACCACACAAAAGATGACTTTCAAAAAAGACGCTTATTGTTCATGAGCTTGTGCGTGAGGTTTGTTTATTTATTAACCAAATGAAAACTGATTATGTGTTTAGGTTGTTGGGTTCGGGCCTTATGAAAGACGCGTTCAAGGATTGCTCAAAATCAGGTGCGGAATTTCGGGTTAAAGGTCTGCATCACATGGAGGATAAAAAAGGAAAAAAAGCGCCAATAAATCGTTGGCGTAAAAATCAATACGCCAATACATTTAAATATATAACAGAATGTTGTTCAATTATCAAAACTAATAAACAAAGTTAAAGCTTAACAAACTGCACATACGCTTCAAATTTATTCTACAAAAATATTAAAAATGGAACTAAAATTCGAAATAAAATTTTTAACTGTGAAAAAGTTTAAAATTTCAATATAAACCACAAAAAAAAAACGAAAATCATGATCACAATTCGCCCGAATCGAATATGGCATTCCTTATGGCGGATTCACGAGCACAGAACATCAGTATGTCATACAGATCTTTTGTGTTCGCCTTACGGGCCAAGTCATCATTGAATAATGCATGGAATTTTTCCACTGGCTGTTCACTCGGCGCTAGGACTTTTCGACAGCGGACTTTTCGACAGTGGGCTTTTCGACAGTGAAGGATTTTTCGACAGCAAAGGACTTTTCGACAGTCCTCAAATAAATTGAATATTTTTATTAAAATTTTTTAATTGTCTAAATTAAATTATATTTTAACTTTATTTTGGTGAATTAATGAATTGTTTAAAAAATAATATTTTATAAACCACTGGATTACAAATCGCGCTACTAATTTAGCAGATTTTAAAAGGCATTATTGATTTTCAGCATTTCTATGACCTATGAAGAGTTTTTCTTATCAATAATACGGAACAAATTATTTGTTCGCCCTTTTTTTCTCGACCTACAGCATTATTATTTTTTAAAACTAATTCTTGCTGTCGAAAAGTCCACTGTCGAAAAGTCCTAACATTAAATTATAAAATTTTCTGTCGAAAAGTCCTTCACTGTCGAAAAGTCCACTGTCGAAATGTCCTTCTGTCGAAAAGTCCGCTGTCGAAAAGTCCGGCGCCCGTTCACTCAACAATCCCCAAAAGCCATGTTCAGCAGCAAAGGAAGGTGCATGATGAACCAGGTGGTGAAATTTTGACGTCGAGCAGTGCCGGCGAAAATGCTGAAGCATGTGGGTTCTAAATTGTCCGGCAGTCAAACTAAAATCAGCTATTTGCGCTGGGGAAAGTTCATTGGCAACGGCAAGGGACTGAAGTTTCGAAAGGAGCTCAAGAGCCGACAGGATGTTGTCTCGGAGTGGCGACTGGGGCAAAAATAAAGTGACATGCTTAGGCCCACCGTCGCGTAAAATATTCCTGAGAAATTAGTCATGATTTGCATAACAAACCCTATAAAACCTAATGTGGTACCCGCTGTACTCCTGGTACCATGCACTTTTGTACGCCCCCAATGCACGTAATCGCAATTCTAACTGTTCCTCAAATTCTGTCCCGTGCCGCGTGCAAAGATGGCGGAGTTCCGTGAAAATGCCCGAAAAAACTCCCTGGCATGCGACAATGTGCAGAGATGGCGGGATAGTCATTGATGGTTCAACATTGAAAAGAGGGCTAAAATTATTTCTGCAAAACAAAAAAAATACACGATAACAAACACATGTTGTATCGCGGCGCATTGTTTGCTCAACAGTGTCACATTTTCACCTCTTAGTAATCCATCTTTGAAGTGAGCCGCCTGTTTGGTCATCTGCTCAAGCGTCCTCTGACGGCCAGGCTCTGATGGTAGACCATTTGCTTCGCATGCAAAACAGGGGTTGCAACTGGCAGGCCCCCGATGCCCGTACGCCTTTGATATGAACATCAGAGATCGCCAGTGAGGAACAACTTCACAACAAGTCCATCTATTTCTTTGATGCCAGTCAGCTCTTCCGCAACGCTCGAAAAGGCCACTCGTATGTTGGCACTGGTCTCGGCATCTTTTTTGATCATTTAATTAAAATAAGATCACAATAAATGTACCCCTGTAACATCCAATAAGAGTAAAATTTGACGCTGCCCCAGGCGTTGTCACATTTCCAATTAGCACCCCCAGCTTCATAAATTGTCCCCCATAGTCGCCTGCAACGCACAATCGGAGAACATTGTCAGTAAAATATCGAAATTTATTATTGGCCTTTAGGCGTTGAACCCGTTGTCCGAGTTCCAGTTTGAGCCGAAGACGTTGTTTCGGCACTATTCCAACTCGCGCACATAAGCGAATGTCCTCCCATGCGGATAATCGTTTTTGGCCACTTGAATTTCTTTTTCGGTTCACATTTTTTGGAGTGGCAACGAAAGTATTGCGTCCTGAGGGGCTGATAGATCGGCTCAAACGGCGGACAATGGCACCAGCAAACAACTTAGCTGACCTTGGCGAATGCTCTACTAAAAATACATTATTAACGAGTAAAAAACTGTAAAATTTGGCATTACTTAGCGCATTTTGCACTTGGCTCACACTCGTCCGTTGTGAACTGGGTTTCTTATCAGCAAATTTTTTCTTCGGCCTTCCCCGGGGCGATGCATTTTCTTTATTATCCGTCAATATTTTGTCGGGCACACGGACAAGTCTTCTTTGAAATTCCGCCAATTGCTGCCGTAGAAAAGCTTTCGCCGCAACAATTCTCCATTATAAAGTTGAAGGCCACGGTTTGCAGCGCGGAAGCTAAGTGATTCTGAAAATATTGAAATAAAAAGTTAAAAATCATTAGAACACCATTTTTTGCCTCTTTCAATCGTAATTCAATTTCATCCAAACGCCAGTCCGTTTGTGATGCTGTTTCTAAAGTTGGGAGTATATGCTGCACCGCTTCGTCGTCGTCAATCACAGATAAGTTGGTAGCGCCATCATTGAACGGGTCAATATCTAATTCCACTGCAAATTTTAAACAAAGTAATTGTTACAATCTTTCGGACACTCACTTGTTCGGTCCAAAAATGGCACAGTCTGCTCTGTTCGGTCTGCTTCATCTTGTCCTGCATCTTGTTGAGCTGTTGTTTGGTCAATTTGTGGCTGTGGAACCGCTGAAATTAGAAAAAATGTTTTCCCGAGAAAATTGAAAAATAAACTGACTTTTCTTCGCCCACCGGGCTTGAGATGCACACTGGGCATGCGAATGACGCTCTTCCTGCTTATCCTTTCGCTTTTTCCGTGCATCTTTTGTCTGCAGTTTCCGTAATACTTTCCTTTTTGCCATTAATCTATTTACAATTATGATTGGTGCATTCTTTCTTTTATAATTTTTTGAAACAACATTTAAGCGATAATATAAAACAGAGAAATAAATGCAGAATTTTATTTTCTATCGATGGTGAAAGTTTGATGAAGAAATTGAGCATGCATCGAAAGTTTTGAGCATAGAAGTGTGGAATGTTTTTCGCAAAATAGAAATAAAGAGACAGTGGACCAAAATGAGATAAATGTTAGAGAAAAAAAGCAATTTAAAAGCAGCAACAGAATGCCAAACTTTTGTTAATAAATGATTTATTGGCGCTTTTTTTCCTTTTTTATCCTCCATGATCAAAAATAGGGAAATAGCAACCTAAAAAGGCGCTGAAATTTTCGAAAAGCGTATCGGACAACACACGTGGCCAAGCGAAAGCGAGACGAAACGCAGAAGTGTTGGTGGCAGCGTAAGGCACAGAAATAAGCGGATGGTTGTAACCTTTTAGAAACTCGAAAGATGTACACCTTCCTGGTTTTCGGTCCCCGAAATTCCGCAAAATTCAATTGAAGATTCATAGTTAACACTATGTATATCGAATGGCTGATTGATCGCAAATATGGCATTTATTTCGGTTTTACGCATCCCAAAAAATTATGCAACAATCATGTCAACATTTAATGTTTATTTACACGTAAATAACAACCTATCTATTTTAAACTGGGTAATTACGGCGTATTTCTTTCAAAAAGTGAAATATATTGTGTTTGAATAAAACGATGTTATGCGTATTGGTAAAATGCCATGGGACACGTAAAACCGGCCAGAACCTATATTTTTCGGCGCCATCAACAGCTTCCTAAGAAAAAGCCGAAATTTTAGTTTTTCTAAGATCGTTTTTGTCGACCCCAATGTTCGAAAAGGGTTTCATTGTTATTATTACGTGTTCTGACAGTTTTCTGTATTTTAAAATCGGGTTTTGGCGATAAAAATATGTAAATTTTCTAAAAAAAATTTCGACTTCTGGTTCTAAATTTGGGGCTGGGGTTCGGAAATTTTCAAAAATTTTCCCGGCGACGCCTATCAGCACCACCGGACCCCGTTTACCTTAGATTTTCTCAAATTTTACTCCAATTCAACTTAATTTAGTTTCTTCCACCTGTCTATTGGACGAATATAAACGACAATAATTAATGGACTTCGTTTCGTTTTAGCGCACCAATTAATTATATGTAATGCAGCAGAATTTCAATTAAAAGGAAAACAAATTTGCAGATTTTCCACCTAAATTGTTGAATATATTATTGGTCTCACCAAAGAAGTTACAGCATTACATATGTACAGGGAATGCATCCATGCTGGGTCGTTTCATAAAAACCGCCACTTTGGGCGTTTCATAAAAACCGCCATTTCGCAGATTTGACTGGTCATAACTTTGCTCAAACACAACCAAATAAAATAATCTTGGAAAGGTTCAATAGCTATTTGTTAGCTCTATTAGCCTACCAAATTTCAAAAATTTTGATTAAGTTTTGAGAAAAATATAGAGTTTTTTGCACCTTTTATGGCTACAACTTTATTAAATCTCGATCAAAATTTTTGAAATTTGGTAGGCTGATAAAGCTAACCAATAGCTATCGGGCCATACCAAGAATGTACAATTTGGTTGTGTTTGAGCAAAGTTATGACCAGTTTTGGACGAAAAATCTGCGAAATGGCGGTTTTTATGAAACGAACCAATGCAGCCGATTTCGGTTTTCCGATTTAGATTATTTATGATTTGTGGCACTTTTGAAAATCCTCAAAAAAGTCATTTAGACTACAACGTTACATATAGGATACACAGATTTTCAAAATTTCTACCGATGGCGAATTAAAATTAATTTAAGAAAAAATATATTAAATGATATTAATTTATAGGCTAATAATATCAAATATAAAACAACAATAAAACTAAAATAAAATGAAATGATTCAAAATACCTATTTCTAAACGAAAAGCATACTGACATTTATGATTTTCAATGGGCTTTAGATTGATGCCAAACAAGTAGAACATTTTTTGTGCACTTGCTATATTAATTTTTTCATAAGAATTCGATCCCGGATTTATAAGGGTGATAATCAAAATTTATGGAGTCAAGCGGTAATTTTGAACATCTTTAAACTTTCCAAATGTGACGCACATTATATTTATCAATATACATATAAATAAAGACATATATCTGAGATTCACAGATTAAAATTAAGTAAATTAATTCCTTAAAGCGTTCCATCTAATTGCAGTCGCAATAAAAAGAAACGGGGCCAACCCATGACGGACCGAGCCCAATGGCATGAAAATAACTTACAAATATGCCAAATTTTAATATAAATCTAGAAAAAAAAACATGATGAAGATCAAAAATTTGCAATTCAATCAATAATGTAAAGGCTGATTTTTGAAATATTGCAAAAGAATGTAACCAAAAGTATGTCATTTAATGCGAAAACATAAAATTAAAAATGAGTAAAATAAAGGTAACAAGATTTAAAAATTTTTAGGGCATTTTTAATTAATTAAAAAATTTTTAAATAAAAAATAAAACATTCCTTAATTATTATTTTATTTAAAGAAGCCCTTCTTTTATTATAATATTTTCCCGCCAAATTTTTACCAACTCAACCGACTAAAATCGCATACTTAAAAATACGATATAGATGTAAAACTATATTTATATTTTATTAAATTTATAAGTAAATTAATAGATTTTATTACACGTAAAGAAAAAATCCTTGCAATAAAAAAAAAGTTAATTAAGCAACAACTTTTTGGGAAAATTAAAATGGCCATATATATATATAATTTCAGCAAAAACATATAAAGCTAACTAAATTTATTTTTATGATTAAAAAATACAATTAAATTCAATAAACATTTTTTGATTTTGTTCAGCATTGCTTTCTGGCTGGGTGATTTAAATTGGAAAAGGCATATGCAAAATACTATGGAGGCTACTATGCAATTGATACTGATTCACGTTTGAAGCACTGGTCAATTTTTAGCTGAATAAAGAAATTATAAAAATATATGAAAAATATTAGAAAAAAAAAAAGAAAACAACCATTATTCTTAAATAATTTATTTGAATAATACCACCGATTGCATCAAATAAATTTAATTAAAAATATTTTCTAATTCATATTGCAATATAAAAAAAGTAATATTAAACCAATTATATTAAGTCTCTATCTCAAACTATTTCATACTTTTTCAGTACAAGAAATGTAAATTACATAGATACTTTCACTAGTAAAAATGAAATACAATATGTCCGAATAGAACGGTAATTTTTTATTTTTTTATAAATGTTTTCATTCTCTCCTTTATTATTCAAGCTGAATCTTTTATCTTTCTCTGCCAATTAAGCCTTGAAATAAAAAATTGTAAAAATAGTAATATTTTAGAATACGAACAATATAAGAACAGTAGGCTAGAAAAAGAACATTTTTCAATTGCTTGAAAAAAACAGAAAATATTTCAAAAAATTCATCCAAAAGATCACTTCTTAAGCGTATTAATTACCATCCAAAACAATATTACGATTAGGATTCGCGACATCCCTGATTCGTACTCCAAAATTTAGCCTTAAAATATCCTACTTTTTATTTTTAAGCAGGGCAAGCAGATAAATAAAATTAAAAAAACGTCATTTGGTTTTATTTCATTAAAAAATCTGCCTTTTTTAAATCACATAGGAGATGACTGGCGGCGTCGATAGGCGCCTACGGAGTAAATTCAAAATCTCGGTGTATTTTGGTAACAGTTTGGACAAATATAACTTTGATCTGACTTTTTAGTGGTAGTCTAAAAGTCTCCATTTTAAAATTTCAATTTTAAATCCACAAAAAACTTTAATTTCCCCAAAATTTTGCAATCCTCATTCTCAACAAAAATTCTCTTTGAAATTTAGATATGAACCCTGCACATCTATGACTAGTTAATTTTGAAAAAATGATTTCTACGAATTTTCAAAATAATTTTTAAATTAACAAAGAATTATTTAAATCATTATGGAGGAGTAACAAAATTTATATAACTTATCGATAGACGAACATTAAATGCGAAAATATTATATGAACGCACTTTTTCAAATATTTTAAAATCAAAAATTAATAAATAGAAAATTAAAGGCAGGAAAATATAATTTATTTATTTTTCGTAAAATAATTTTACAAATTCAGCAAAATTTTATTGAATGTTACAAATTACTTAGTAACATAAGACAATATTGGATATGAAAAATTTTCCTTATTTCTGAATTCTAAAAATTTCAATTTCTGCACACATAATCCCAAGTTTCAGGTTACATTGTTCTTAGACAATTGCATGAATTCAAAAACCAATGCGCTTTTACCCAAAAAAGAATTCATCAGGAGTAAATATTAAAAATAAAATAAACATTAAAATATTCCTTTTATTGTTTTTAATTAAATTTAGGCACTCGAAGTGCTCAATTAAGGTCGGATGAAATAAAGCTTGCAAAATTTTTCTTCAATTAATTCTCTAAAATATCATTTAAGGGTAATTATCGGCTTTATACCCTCTGTTTGCAAAATTTTTTAAATTTTGTTTTTATTTAAAAAAGTCGTGTAAACACCTCGTTTCATGGAGTTTGAGAGTCGTTTTCGTAAATGCACTTTTTTCGAATTTCCGAACAAAAAAAGTATAAAATAGCCATATATCATTGTAATAACAAAAGCGGCTTACAATCACTTGCGGACGGACATTTGCGGACGGATCAAACATTTTTCGTCATAACTTTTTTGAAATGCAAAGAAATCTTCTGAAATTTTATTGGCTAATAGAGAAGACTTAGGGCTATCAAATGATATCAAGAATTAAAAATTTCGTAGTCTTGGAGCAAAGTTATGACAAGTTTTTTGTTAAAATTTTCATAATGATGGTTTTTTTAAATAACGCCCTTTATGATGGTTTTTAAATAACGGCTCCGCACCAATTTTACACGCTGAACACGAATCTGACCTTTATTTTTTATAACATGGAAAATTTCGAATGTTGCACAAAGTGCAAAAGTACCTCTAAATGGTTTTATTAATCGGCATTTTTAATAATTAAATTTTAAATATGGTTAATTGATTCAGAGAGCAATCATTCAATTTTTTTTATCTTAAATACTTTTTGTGAAAATTATGATGAAAAACTGCTGAATATTTTTTTAACATTAATTGGAATTAATTAAAATAATATTTAAATGCAATAGAATTTAATTATATATTTATTAATATGCTTTTTTGCTATTAAAAAATCCTTAACCACGGTTTACTAAACCGCCAGATGAGCATAAGGCCCCGGGGTTACAGTAGTGACGTCACCCAAGCCAAAAAGTATTGGCTGGGTCCCACACCTATTGAAGGACTTTATGAAGGGTGGGGGAATAGAAAATCTATAATTAGCGTGGATTTATTAAACCCAAAAGGGCAATGCCAAAATAAAACTGAAAAAAAAGGTTTCAAATAACTTTTTCGGTCCCATAAATTCGGGTGTGTCTTTCTCAAATCATGCTTTTCCTGTTAAATTTGCCTGCTTCTTTTGACTCTTCATGCTTCTTTTTTTGTGGTATTGAAATTTCCCTTTTTAGACTATTGCATGCATTTATTTTAATATTTATTAACTTAAAATGGCTAAATTCCGTCAACAAACCCGGACACTAATTTCCAAAAAATTTTCACCGGCGGCGCCTATCGGACCCACCGGAACCCTTTCGCTTATATCTTCTCAAAATTTATTAATAGGCTTTTTGGTGCACCAAAATACTCCCAAATTTAAAAGTTTTTCCCGATGGCGTCTATCGGCAAAAATGATGGTTTTTGACTCCAAATGATGATTTTTTGCTTGCCAAATGAGGCTTTAGAAAATTTTCATCTGGTAGCTCTGGTTTAATACATATTATGCAAAATGAAGTTTATTTCCAGTTATTCTTTAATAAATATATATAATATAAAATAATTATTCTATTCAAAAAAATTATAAAAACTTAATCAATAAACGTAAAAACATTTTCTGTTACGTGCAAATGCACTTTGGACTTGGCAAATTACCATGGGAACAAAAATATCCATTTTTATTAAAGAGTTGGCATTTTTATCAATAACAATGGCAAAAGATAAAACTGAAAAAAAAGAAAAATATAAATATAAAGTGCATTATATATAGTGGATACAATATATCCTAGCAAATACGAATTCATTATTTCTCTAATACGTTATCCGCTTTCTCTAATTCCTTCTATGTATAGAATTTCATCATAGTCAGCAACCAATTGGTGTAATGCACGTCAACATTATGACAAACAATGGCTGTGGGCCGCATAAAAACGACGATTGGCCCAGCATATTTACCATTAATTATTCATTGAATAAATTGTCTTAAACCTATTGAAACCTCTCCCTATTCCTCTTCTATTCAGATAGTCTTCCCCTTAAGAAAACCTACAATTACAATCGGCTGTGGTCCATTGCAGTAAGTTTAAATTTACATATTTGAAAATTTGACTGGATTTTAGACCTAAGATGTGTGATCTGAAAATCTTCAAAATCCTTATCAGACAAAGCCATGAAAATCCTCACACTTAAATTCTTCAAAAAAAAATTTTTGGCATGGGAACGTTCATTTAGTACTAAAAATGTTCAGAAAAATACCTCTTTTGGCAAGAAAAATCCTTATTCTTTTGTGATGTTCATAGGGTAGCGGGAGTTCAAAAGACCAACCTTCGGTGGGACTCGAACTCACAACCTTTTTCATACAGTGGCATCTCAATTTTAATGTCAAAATGTATTTTTCAAGTGTCCGGTACTCGTATTGGAAATTCCTTTGGTATGAGTTTTTTTCCTCATTGAGGATTTTGTCCTCTAGAAATAATTTCAGAAATCCTCCACTCCTTCGGTTGTTTCCTCAGCGTTTTTTTTACAGACCATGCTGGATCATTCGTAAATTCACCATCACAGGCGTCTCGTAAATCCGCCATTTTATGAATTTTTGGAAAAAAAAACTCGTCATGTTTTTGCTCTAAAGCAACCAACTTAATAATCTTCATTCTATTAGCGACTTCAATTTGAAAAAATTGAACTAATTTTAGAAAAATATGGTGAAAAATGAAAATTAGCTAATAGATTCAATCAAAAGCTATCAATATTTTAATATGGTTGCTTATGCGCAATTATGACGCAACTATTCGATACCTCTACAAAATGACTGATTTACGAATATAGGATAGATGAAATTTCGTTTTGCGTTTTTCAAAAATTTCAAACAATCTGAGAAAATCCATAAATAAGAGTTATAATTAGGAGGCAGACTTTTAGGCATAAAAAATCTTCAATTAGGCACCTAAAATAGGCACGAAAAAAATTAAAAAAAAAAGGCTCAAAAATGACCAAAAAGGGCACAAAAATTGGGAAAAGGCAAATTAAAAATTTTATTAAATAATTTCAAGCATAAAAAAAAAGTAATCAGTTACAAATCGGGATTCTTTCAAAATTTTTTGGTGTAAAACTCAATCAATTAAATTTTCGAAAATTTTAAAGTTTATTCATTCTTGGTAAAAAAAAATTATTTTAGATGATGATTTTTTTTTAGAAAAAGTTCCTGGTTTTAGGGGCGTACTTTTTAAAAATTTTAAAACTGATCCTTATGAGACATTTTTCTGGGAAAATTTTAAAATTCGGAGTAAATTTGCATATAGGTATGAAAAAAGCACCAGCAAAAAAGGCACAATAATGCCAAATGGTCGAAAAAGGCATTATAAAAGTCATTATGCAAGTTTCAAACTAAGTTAGAAATATGTTTTTTCGTGCTTATTGGCTCATACCAAGTCATCAGTAAAAAGGCATTGGCCTGATAATCCGCCCCTCAGTTATAATTAACAAAACAGGCACATAAATATGCAAATAAAAATCCCAAATTTTATAAGCAAATGACAAACAAACAAAAAATTAGGATCAAAAGTTATGATAGCAGGAATTTTTTCAAACTTATCGATTCACAAAATATAAATTTTTTGCAATTTGGCTAGCATATAGAGCTAACCAATAGCTATCGGTAAATACCAAGATTATGTAACTTAGTTGCGTTTGAGCAAAGTTATGAAGAGTTTTTGTGGTTTATTATGCACCATAAACAAATTTTCTTCAAACATGGATTTTCGATAAAAAAAAATGGGGATTCAATGCCGTTTGAGCTCATTTTTATTTGTTTATATATTGACCAGCAAAAGTTGACGTTTCGTTTAGAGAAATAGGGAGTTTTGCATTTAAAATCTCGACTTTCGAAATTATATTTGTTTCGTTTCGAATTCCGTTTCGGTTCCTTACTTGAGCTTCGCCCGTCCCTGTACCGGGATCCACATTGCAAGGATGCTAGGATATTTATAAATACCCCATGGGTGTTTCGTCCATCCAACATTTTTACAGATTTTCCGATAAAAGCAAGCATAACTTTTGACAAAAGCAACGAATTAAACAATCATGATATCATTTAATAGCTAATAAATAACTGATTTTATTCGATTGTTAAATTTCAAAAAGTAAAGCTATTGGACTATACAAAGATTGTAGTTTTTCTCGACAATCCCACAGTTTACTACCTAAGTCCAAGTCACATTAATTCTTCAGTTACTTTTTCAATTCTTTTACCCTTTCACATTTCAATGTGACCCATAATAGAATTTTTTTGGAAATGGGGAGAATGGAAAGGGGCAAACTTAATTGGACAGTCTGGAAATTGACCATCTGTTCAAGCGCATCAAATGGGTAACCAAAAAAAGTCACATGGATAGAGAAACGTGCCCGGAAATTGCATCAGAGATTGGGTACCAGATACCAAGTACTAACGACTAAGACTCATTCATTACAGTATGCTGATTTTAAAAGTATTTGTGAATGAAGGTCAGAAACAGGGTTGTTCCGGGGCGAGAAAAATGTCGGGTCGGGTTTCGGGCCTCGGGTTGAGAAAAAGGCCGGGTTTTGGGCTTCGGGTTTCGGGCAAAGAAAAATTAAAAAAAATTTGAAGCAATATTTAATATTTTTTTTTTTGATTTTCCAGGCTGTGCCTGTAGGCACCGCCGGAAAGTCAACCTATTTAAATTAAAATCGGAGCAATTGAACCATTTTTGGGAAAATAATTTACGGAGCATAAAAATTCCGCGGCGGCGCTGACCCTTCCGTTTTCAAAATTAAAAATTTAATGTCTCTAATAATGTTCTTTTTTATACTGCAAAATCTATTTTTTATTTTTAAATTTTTTATATACCATCCCTGCTGGAGTAGGAGTCAAAATTCATTATTTCTAAAAAATTTTCCAAGTCACTAAATGATCATTTGGTAAAAGAATTTTGCACAAAAAATGAAATTTTAAGGGTTTTGAGATATGTTTTCAGAAACCCTAAACGAAAGGGTGTCCGGCGGTGCCGCTAGGCGCCGCAGGTGAAATTTTTTGAAAATCTGAATGTGATTTATTAACAGATTTTGACCCAAAAATGAACAATTGTGGAGAATTTTGGAGTTAAGTATTGAGAAAATCTTAAGTAAAAAGTGTCTGGCGTTGTAGATAGACGCCGCAGGGAAAATTTTGAATTTCAATTAATTTCCAAGAAAAAATTGTTAAAAAAAAAGTGTATTTATAAAAAGAGCCCATTCTTACCAGTGCTTATTTTTGCCTCGAAACCCGACCAAAAATATCGCGTTTCAGGCTTCGGGGCGAGAAAAAGACCGGGTTTGCTTCGGGTTTCGGGGCACCCGGAACACCCATAGTCTGAAATGGGGATAGAATGATACGAAAAAACTCATTTTATACCACTAAATTATAGTATTTGATTGTTAATGAATGTGTTTTTTTTACCCGCCCCCAAGTTTTCCCTCAAAAGCTCCCCCAGCTCGATCAAATATTCAAAGGTTTCCAAATTTTGGAATTTGGTTCTCAGTAAATCCAGAACTTCCTATAGCGCATATTTATGTAATTTGCTGACCTTAACATTCCCGAAAACTAAAGCAAAGATCTCTTTAAAATTATTTGTTTAAAAAAGTTTTTTAATGAGTTTCTTTTAGTTTTGGAAAACGTGAAAAATCCGAAAGCAACGTATTTCTGGAGGTGACGAAAAGTAATTAAGTGTAACATGTCAACAGTGCCATTAAAATTTTCAATTTTTTTGTATTTTTGTTGGAATACACCAATTTGCTCAAGTGTTTACAACGAAATATGATGAAAAATGGAAGAGTTCGTGCAGAGATGTTATTTCTCTTGTTGAAAAAAACTTTTCAATCGCACCAGCAGGAAGTAATGACAATAATAATTTAACTTTGAATAATGAATTATATTATATTGCTTTTCCTTATTTATTCGTTTTGTAAAAAAAAAGGAGGGAATTCTGGGTGCGCTTATCCCTAGGAAGATATAAAAAAACAAAAAAAAATATTCTTACTCGGTACCTAAATTTTAAGGACAGCTAAACTTGCGGCTATGCCGTATGAGATCATAAATTTGGATGGAATTTATTATAAGATTTGGCGTCAGAATTTACATTTTATTCAGATTTTTGATAATTTTAAGATAAAATTAAAAAAGAATTCTAGTTTCCCCAGAAGTTTTACTCGATCAAAACCTCCCTGACAATAAAATAAAAACAATGCATAAAAATAGACAAATAAAAAATATCTTTGTAAAGACGTACAATATTAATTTAAAATTGTTTAAGAATGTGATGACATATTGATTCAAAACTTTGATAATTTAATAAAGAAGGTCACTGAAGTGGATTTTCTATCCATTTCAAACAAAGATAAATTCAACAAAGAAAATTCGTTTTTTTTGTATTCACTGAGCGAAGCCAGGCGATATTGTGAAAAGGACATTGTCGAAAAAAGCTCGAACAAAAGCCAAAATGCCAATTTGGAGAAGGTAAAAGTGTTTGTGGGCCAACTTAAAGACGATTTCAACTTATTAGTCACTGAAATTGAATTATTGGAACTAGGAGGCTATGCTATTGTGAAAGTTCAGGAAGAAAAAGTGAAAAAAATACTCAATAAATTGGAGCAGCTTCAATATATTTGCAATGCATTATCTACAGTGAATGATGTTGCCATTGTTAAAGCAAAGAAACAAATAAATGATTTTATAAAAGAGAAAGTAAAAAAAGCGCAAAAGGTTATTGAACAAAATGGTAGATTCATAATAGTTAGCATTGATGAATTGGAGGTCTCAGTTGAAGTGGACAACAGAATTAAACAAATTTTGATTGGGATGAGCATACAAATTAAAGAAGCTTTATATGAAAAAAATTTTGTTAGAAAAATGGATTTTCTTTCAAAAATTCCTCATGTTAACATGGAAGAAATCACAGCAATTAGGAAAATTTTAAAACAAAAATTCTGGGACCTTCGTATTACGCTCGCATGTGCCACGGCAATTGAGGTAAATTTACATTTTGGTCCATAGAAATTTTTTTTCTTTTTAAGGACAAATCTAAACTTGAGATACTGCGTAAATTAGCTAAAAAAACAGACCAAATTGAACCTACAATCTGGCAACAAATAGCGAAAAACATTTCTAATGAAGCAAATGTGGCTCCGAAAGTCTTATTAACTAATCTTATCAAGGAAATTCAAAAGGCTTTTCAGGTTAAAGACAATATGTTTTTTTTATAAAAAGTGATCTGCCATATTAACCTTTTAATGCGATAGGAAAAAAAAAATTTAATGTTAATTGCCCAAATCAAGTCAATAAATATTAAAATAAATGGATGCAATATTTTTTTATAGATTTCAAAAAATGAACTTTCGATACCACAAAAAAAAAAGAAGAATGAAGACCCAAAAGAATGAAGCAAATTAACAGGAAAAGCATGGTTTGAAAAAGACACAACAGGCTTTATGGGACCGAAAAAGTTATTGAAACCTTTTTTTCAGTTTTATTTTGGCATTGCCCTTTTATTTTGGGGTCCACTACTGTACCCATATGCATAAAGATCAGGATTTGATCCTCAGATTTTGATCCAATGATCACTGGTCCTAGGATCGAAAAATCCGCGGCTTGAAATCTGTATGCATAAAGATCGGATTGGGTGATCTTAGATCACGATCCGCGGATTCTGTTCCCTTTCTTTTCTTTTGTATTCTCATATTTTCACACTCTATTTTTTTCCTCTGACTCAGCGCGATCCATAGATTGTTTTCTTTATTGATCATTTATTTTCCCTAAACATTTATTTGTTTTGATGCAAAAGAAATTGGGTAGATATGTTGAGAAAAGTGCCGGTAGATAAATGCAAAATATTTTCATTTATTTGGGAAATAGACTTAATTTTCCTGCTAGGCTCTTTCTTTTATTTCCTAATCAATTAACCCCAAAAGCTATATTTATTATGTCGGCTCGATTTAATGAAGCCATGGTCACTCGGCTGATTGAACTTGTTCAGTCACGCCAAGATGATATAAATCCGCCAACTCGGACAGCCAAAGCTAATGAAAAACAAAAAGAGGCCTGGAAATTTATCACAGATTCAATGAATTGTGAGTTTCCGCAGGAATGGCGGTGGAAAAAAAATTGAGATCTCTCCGATATTTGCCGATGACTGAAAAAAAATAACTTTTTCAAGAAATTAAGGAATTATTTGATGATGCTAGGTTTTTTTTTTTGCTGAGGGTAGAAAGTTTTTTCACAATTTTGAAAATTTGCCGATAAGAAAGATTAGTAAAGCATTTTCGTTCCTATGAAATTGCTAATTTATTATGCCTTGCATATTCCATTTATGTAAAATAATTTTACATTTAAATAGCAATGTGTGCCGCGTTCTTGTCAGTTGAAAGTAACCCAGGGAAAATCTATCGCAAAAGAGCAGAGTTTCTGGAAGAAGTGTCTGACTCTGATCTTTATAAACGAAATATTGCCATTGGTCGTAAATTGTCAGATTTTGATGACGAAGTTTTTTTGACAATCAGCCATCCCCTGTTCAGCAAAAATG
This sequence comes from Heterodera filipjevi, assembly GCA_039877585.1. Taxonomy (NCBI): domain Eukaryota; kingdom Metazoa; phylum Nematoda; class Chromadorea; order Rhabditida; family Heteroderidae; genus Heterodera; species Heterodera filipjevi. The sequence goes on from JBDPZO010000001.1 coordinate 7,412,139, forward strand.
AATTATATCAAAAGTTTCATTTAAACGAACTGATTTTGGAAAACAATTTAAAAACTGTTTGGAATTTCCTGCCATGGGGGGCGGATTTACCCAAAATTTTCATTATTTCTTTCCTTTTTCCTAATTTTTCTCAGCCATTCATCATTATCCATGGAAAATAAAATATCCCTCAAATTTTCCAATTTTATCCAGTGTAAATTTTCACGGTAAAACCTTGAATAGACCCCGTGAATTGTGACCGTGATCGAAAAAACCCGTGAAATTCACGGTGAACGTGACCGTGACCATGAATCACGGCGCGTCTCTAGACAATACCAGTTTTTGAGTAATTCAAAAGGCGTAATATATGAAAAGCGCCAGAACGAACAGAATTATATGTGGGCACAGAAATTAGGAAATGCCTTTTTTTGGATGACTACGGATGAGCTAAAATGCACGAAAAGCATTTTTAGATATAAGCTTCTACTTTTTGTATGGTCTTGCATAAAAATGAAAGATTGATTTCGGTAAATTTTTGAAAGCTTTTTTTTTGCTTTAAAAGTTAAAACGAACCCTATTTTATATTGCATTTATTTTTTATGGTTTATTTTAGGGTTAATCCCCCCCCCCCCCGACCCTTCGAGGACAGGAATGTCTGGGATCGGCGAGCGTCGGGGATGGAATGTCGGGGATCGGGTCGGGGACGGTCAAATTTGTCGGGGATCAGGGACCCCGATCGGGGAATAAAAAAACTTTTAAATCAATTTTTTTTAATTAATTAAATTTTAGGCTTTTTGGACGATGAAAATAAAAAAAAGAACCACTGTAAAAATTAATTAATTTCATTGATTTTCTTTTTCTTATCCTCCGAATCCAACTTATTTGTTGGAGCGAGTGACAGCTTATTCAATTTTGCTTTGACCACCAAAATTTGACGCACCATTTTCCCAGAAAGTCTAAATTAGAATCCGCTAATGAACCCATTAAACTGTCTCTATTGTTTGACCAATTTCGGAATGTATTCAGGGGTGTCCTTTTACCTTATAAATCAGGCATTTGCCCGGTTTTGGGGGTCCGCGCCCGGTTTTTGCAAGTGCCCGGTATTTGCCTTATTTTGCGGGGTTTTTGCCTTACTTTGCCGGGGTTCTTATTTTCAGTCATTTTATTGAATTTCGATGAACATTACGCCAAATTTTTTGGCCCAAATCCGTTAGAAAATTCCCAAAAATTTCCCCGGTGGCGCCTATCGGCACCATCAGATCCCTTTTCGCCTATGTTTACTCCAAATTTTTCTCAAAAAACTCACAAAAATTTGTCATTTTTTAGCAAGTTTGTTACCAAAATAATACTTAATTTTGAAAAATTTCCCCGGTGGCGCCTATCGGCACCATCGGCCCCCTTTTACTGTTTTTTTTCGCTTTTTGAATAAAATTTTCTAAAATGAGGTTTTTTGATGCCTTTTGTGAATCAGTCTTTTCTGTTCTCAAGAACATCAAAACGGACGAGAGAAACAGTATTGGCATACCATTATTGAATTCACTCATTTCTATCAAATTCAATTCAAATATTTCATGCCCCAATGCCCACAATTACTTTCTTTCATTGACAATGCCCGGTTTTTGCCCTATTTTCGAATTCGCGCGCCCGGTTTTTGGGTTTTGCCAAGGACACCCCTGAATGTATTTGATATTCAATGGCATGTTTTATTTTGAAATGGTCTCAGAGCCCTTTGGTACAACATTTTTTACAAGCGAAATTGCTTTCGCAAACCCTACATTTGGCTTCCTCTGCAGAAATTTTCGTAAAAAATTTCCAAATATCTGATGATATTTTAGAGGCGATTGAATAATGTAAAGAAATTTGAAAACAAATTAACAGAAATTTATAATTATCTTTGCTTATGAGTTTTTGTAGGAAAAGACTTCAAATGAAAATAGAAAAATAAAAATATGAGAAAAAAAAATTGGCGAAATGTTTTAATAATTAAAATGATTCCAGATCTATTTGCAATTTTTGGCGATTTTGGTACTCAGACCCCCATTCTTACCAGTGCTTATTTTTTTGTCGGGGACATCGTGGATGGCATGTCGGGGAACGCCGGGGATGGATGTCGGGGATCGGGTCGGGGATGAGGGCCAAAAATGGCGTCGGGTCGGGTCGGGGAATCGAAGAGTTCGGGTCGGGGATTAACCCTAGTTATTTTTGTTTTTTTTCTGTTATTTCTTTTCTATTTAAAAATTATTTGTTTAAGTTCACCAGAAACCTGGTACCTGAAGCCCAAAACCTGACCATATTTTTGGTGGGTTTCGAGTTAGTAGTGAATTAATTCTTTTTTAGCGAAAAATTTTCAATATATATTTTTTATTAGGTTATTTGAGCAGAGAGGGACTTCCCAAAAAACATACACATAAAAAAATTGTTATTGTTTTCTAAATTGAACAAAAAAGAGATTAATTTTTTCATTTGTCTTTCGTTTGGATTTTTTTTCATTTGGTAAATTTGAAAACGAAAAAATAGTTTCTCACCTATTTTAAAGGATAAAAAAAACATAAAAGTCACTAATTAAAATTTTTGTATACCTTATCGCCCGAAGAAGTTATCAATGAAATAAAAATGAACAGACTGTCACCCTACAACCCCTTTCCATGTGTTTACTAAAACTCCCCCCCCCCCTTTGGCGGCGCCTGAATTTGCCTGTTATAAAGGCGTCGTTAAAACAATTCAGTTACAAAATTTTACATTGAACGATTAAAACAAGTGTTATCTGTGATTCTGGAATTAATCAAAATGCTTAGGTATTTCATTGCATTTTGTCAAATAACTTTTTTTGTTGTGCTTTCTTAAACCTCCTCCACTTAACCTGCCGGTGATGGCCATCGTTCCATGAGGTAACTCTTTTTATATTAATGATTAGGACTGAAGTTGCTGCTACTTGCAACCACTAAAAACTCCTGACTTGCGCTCACCAATCAATATGCCTTCCCAAAAAATTCCAAAATATGGCATAAAATATGCACTGGCAACTTCTGCATTTTTTGCTTTTTGGCGTTTAAGGAATTTCTTAATTTTTTTTTAAATTATGAATTAAAGGTTGTTATATTGAAAATATAAAATTGATAAATTAATAAAATCTTAGCCTTGAAGACGAAGCCGGCATGCGTAAATACTGCTTCGTCCTTTAGGAGAACATTTGTGTCATTTTGTTTTTCTTTTTGAATGTTATTTGAACCATAATCTTTAACTAGAATAAATATTCATGACGCAAAATCGTGTTTCTAATTTATTTGTCAAGTTTTCTTCGGTTAAAAGATTTAATATTATTTTATTTTTAGAATTTTTTTACTTTACAAAGTATGTATAAGTGTACCTTCTTTTTTTTGAGTATAACAATACATGGTATGTATTTAAGTTTTATTATTGAAGGTAGGATATTTAAGCTTGATATTTACTATTTTATTTTTTCATTTAATAGTTTACAGATTGTTCGTCACAATTTTTTTGTTTATAATCCTGAGAATTTGTATTGAAACGATTCAGAAATGTTGACGGATTTATCTCACTTTTTTACATTATTCAAGCATAATTTAATTTCCGTTTTACTCACATGGTATTTTGTTATAAATTCTGTTTATATTTATTTATTAAATTTTTACTTGTTTATGTTGCGTTAGCCCTTATTTTTTCACACTTCCCTTCGATACGATTCAAAAACGAAGGACACAAAATGTACGGGAAAATGGCTATTTTGCGGAATGGAATAAATGGGGGGACAGGCCAAATTGTCATATTACCAAATTGATTCTCGCACATTGCGTCTTTCTTTATCTTATATTCTTATGTCCTAATAACTGAATAAAAATCAAAATAATGCGAGATTTTGGGTCCAATTTATCTATTTTCAATACCTTTTTTCTCGGTTACTTGGGTTCTTTTCTTTTTCAAAGGGAATTGGATTCGTAGCTTTGTTTACATTTTTTGTTGACGCAAAAAATTATTTATTATTTATTATGAGGAATATCATGATAAGACCCCATTTCAAACAAAAAAAATTGTCACATCAAAGCAGCAAATTAAACGCCCAATAGATCAAGTTCAGCGACACAGCGCATTCGCCGCGCCGTTTTAGGAAAATTCGAGGAGAATAAAAAAATTAAGCTTTTTTCAATTTAATTTAATTAAAAACTCTTATTAGCACTAAATTGTTCATTTATTTTGCTAAATTCAAAAAATTGCATTTTCTTTTTCAAGAGTCATGGCAATTTTTCAACTTTTTTTTCCCATTTTAATAAAATTAAATAAATTGTTTGAAATTTTGTCAAGCTAATGAGATTCAAAGCTGTTCATACTAGGTTTGTAAATTTGGGTGTTCTGGGAAAAGCAATGAATAAATTTAGTCACATTTAGTAAAAATGGCAATTTAAGAAACGCACCAGCACCATTAACTAACTCCGATGGGTATTATGTAAAAAAACCAAAATATGCAATTTAATTATAAACATTAATTCAAAATAAGCAGCTTCAATGAGTTAGATAGAAAAAAATATTTTATAAAAAGGCAAGCGCAAAAATTGTTAAGTGCAATTCAACGGCTGTAGAGCAAAATATTTTAAAAGAGATTTTTAAATTAAATGTCAAATAAATAACCTTATATTTTTCCCAAAAAATTAAAAAAATTATAAAAAATTCAAAGACACTATACCAAAAAAAACATAAAAGGTCGGATATAAATAAATACCTTAGCCTGATTATTCTGCAGCTACAATCTCCCGTTGGCGAAAAATGCAGAAAATATGTTTTTAAAATTAGGAAAGAATAAAATATTTTTTTCATAAAAATCAAACGAAAACAAGGATAATAATTAAAAAATTATTAAAAATTTGAAAATTATAAATAAAAAGATATTATAATAATCTTTGGGACTTAAATATCTTAATTGCAACACCAATCAAAATTGCGGGACGCTTTGATGAAAATTCCGTTTGCAATACACCGCTCGATTTCGAATTATAGGAGGCCACGAAGCGGCCCAGCCCTACCTTCAAGAAAATGTCATAATTTGTAGTTTAATCTAAATAAAGAAATAAAACTTTCAGAGCGAAAACATTTTCTTATAAAAAATTTAAATTAGGAAATCAAAATATAAATAAATAATGTAAAATAAAAAAATTTAAACTAAGAAAAGGACAAATATATGAAAGATAAAACATATTAATAAATTATGAAATGCAAGATACATTAAATTCAAGAATTTTAAAAATAAGAATTTCTTAAAATAGTTCGCCTTAAAGAATTTTCTAATATTTTATGCTCCAGGGAAATTTCTTTTAATGATTATGTAAACAACAAATAAAAAAAAAAACAATTATATAAATTAAAAAGAGAAAAAAAGGGCATATCAAAATAATATTGTTTGACTTTAATTTTTTTCAAAATTTTATATAAAAAATTTTTCTGAGGAAGCGCGGACTGCAAAATTTGTAATAACCGGGTTTTGGACTAATTTGTGACAGTAATCTTGAGTACAAAAGGTTTAAAAAATGTGAATCTTTGTTTTGGCGGGACTTCATAAGACTTGAAAAATAAAAATATTTCCATTAAAACAAATAGTTAGACTAACAATAATAAAAAATTAATAACAAAGCAAAACACTATAATTATTTAAAAATTTAAATTATTTTATTCGTTCATCACTCCAGACACAACTGAAAAACCATTAATAAAATTTCTCCAAAAAAATGAATAAAAAATCATATATGAGCACAAAAAATATTGTATTTAATATAATAACCAAATTTTATTCTAAAAGATGGATGAACGAAGGTTCGGGAGCATCAGTACCGAAACAACGGAATCGCAACACCAAGAGCCTCAAGAAAAACCAGCTAAGTACGCGAAACCAGCCAAAAAAAATAGCAATATTGAAAAATAATGGGCATGTTCACTACATCGGATAGACACGGCCAAAGATGCCATGCTTTTTTATCAACTGGAGGGTTTGACTGGAGGTTTAATAAAAATCAATGTTAATTAAGTATAAAATAAATAATTATTAAAAAAAAAAAAATTTAACTCAGCTTAGCAAATATTTCATACAATATAGGATGCCAACTTTGCATGAGTTTAACAAAAAATACGATCTCAAAGACTTCACTCGTTAATGGCAAATAATTTTATGGATAATATTGAAATTTGCAGAATAGTTGATGAAAATCACAAATTTTTTATAATGTTTTGAATTTAGAAAGTGAATAAAAAAGGTAAGAAATAAACATTTAAAATTATTTTAAAGAATTTCTTGCAAAAAGGAATATTTCACACCATAAACTAAACGGCATTTGATGAAGAATAAAACATAAAAGATTAATTAATTTTTAACTGGATATTAAGAAGAACGGTAATTTCAGAAAAATATTACCGTTTTCAAAATTTTTTTCGAACATCGCTTAAACTCCGACTTCTTCGACGACGACCACAAATATTAAAATCAGAGAAAGAATTGGAGCTTCTTCTACTGCTATACGCAATCCCAGGCTCAGGACATGGGAAACTCGAATTACTTGACTGTCCTTGAAACAAATAAAAGATATTTTTTTATTTGAAATTTATCAAAATGATGAATTGAATTTGCAATCAAATTTAAAAAAACAACAAACATTTATTATCATTTTCAAAGAGAGAATTCAATTTTAAAAATATAGAGAAAGAATTTGGGAGAGAAAAAAAATTCAGACAAGGAAATGTAACTAGCATTTCTATGCCATAACCCCGGAATCGGTACATAAATAAGGAAATAAGGAAAAAGAAAAATTTGATAGATAGATTCCCAGTCTTAGTTATTTTTAAGTTGGTTTTCAAATAAATTTCTTGCATTTCAAACCAATAATTTCTATGAAAGTTCACAAAATTAATATTTCTTAAATCTGTTGTGGGTGGGTGGCGTCGCCAAACCAAACATTTCAATTGATTTTTCGCTGGCCCCTGATGAAAGGCAAACGAAAAACTTCAGTTTTGCCCGCATTTTCTGCCCCTTCTCATTGGCTGCCATTCTCTCTTACCAACAAAACGATTATTTCCACAGTAAGTTTTTATTTTTAAGGTGTGTTTAAAATTGAAACTAAAAGTTAAAAAGGTAATTTTCAGTATATCTTCACCTATTTTCCTAATTTCTTATTTTATTTGCCCTTTTTATATTTTTTCCTATTTACACAAATATAAAAGCATCCATTTTAGGTAAAGAAAAACAAAAATTCTTAATTCGGAGTTTGTATCCGAAAAAACAAAATAGAGTTTGTATCAAAATTTTCCGTAATAAGAACATCGGTGTCAAAATTGACATTCGGCTCAATAAGGATATTCAACAAAAAAATAGACCAAATTTATTTCGAAGATCGAAAAATCAGCCGGTGAAAAACTGGCGCACCGCCGAGGGATTTTTTCTAAAATTCAGTGAAATAATTAACAGCTTTAGTCCAAAAATGTTAAAATTTTAAATTGCAAAAGAGTAATTTACTGAAAAATATAAATTTTTACCCGGGCTTGGGGTTTCTTCTTTAGTCACTTTTATAGATTCTGAAAAATTGTCACTTTTCTCAAAAACAACAAAAAAGTAATTGGTATTACATAAAGACTGGTAATATTAGCTTGTTTTTATGGAAACACTATTTTTTACTGCGTATTCAGGACAAAGTACAAAAAACCATTTTTAAATTGTTTGAGTTATAGAGAAAATTTCTAAACCTTTTTCATATTTTGTAGGTTTTTAAATATTCTATGTAATTTTTTGCATTTCGCTTAAAAAGTGGCAATCAAAAATATGACTAAAGTCTCCTCTTGTTTTTACTAAATAAAAAAAACAGCAGCAAAGGATGAAGACTTGATTAAATTTCAAAAATAGCCCATTGCAAATTAAATCCCGAGAAAAAAACGGCGTTATTATGAAACTGTCAAAACTAGCTCAACGAAAAGAAGAAATTAATTAAAAATAAAAAATTGGGCAGCCATTCTTTACAAATATGGAATCAATTTTAATTTTTTTCCGAAAATCGGAATCCAGTCCAAAAAATACCGGAACGGGAAATTGGAAATTTATTTAACAAAATAACCAGTTATTTTAATAATTTTTTTTTTTTAATTCAATTGTAAAATGGGAATAAAAACAAGGTTTCCTGTGTGATGATTTATTATCCTTTTGATGTATTTAGGGTTCAATGATTTTTTTTGAAATAATCATTTTAGGGGTTTTTTTGAAAAAATCTTCAAGATCTTTTAAGGCTATTCGTTGACAAGTCAGACCTAAATTTTCAAAAATTAGCTCTGGTGGCGTCTATCGGCACCACCGACCCCCTTCCTAAAAAATGATACTTTTTACTGGCACAAAATTGCCCATTATTAAATAAAATAATACCCAGTAAACAATTATGGAATTCAATTTTTTTTGAAATGACCATATGCATATGCAAAAAATCTGCGAAGATTGTTAAATTTTTAAAATAAATTTAAAAATTTCTTATATTAAAATTATTAAACTTAAACAAATAGATTTGAGATAAACCTTGTAGAATGGCAATTTTTCGGTTGTAATAAAAGAAGTACAAATGCTTAAATCTCAAATTAATACAATGAAGTATAACAATTTTGGAAAAATATAAAAATC